>JALJEG010000026.1:129781-252696 GCA_023653615.1 Apiotrichum siamense
CCCCGCGGCGGCTGGCGGGGTAGGCGCAGCCGCGGCGGCGGGGGCGGGGGCGGGGGGGGGGGGGGGGGGGGGGGGGGGGGGGGGGGGGGGGGGCGCAGCAGCAGCTGGTGCGGTAGCAGCTGGCCGCACTGGCATGGGAGGAGGAGCAGGGGCATCCCAGTCGTCGCCGCCGGCATCCTCGTCGTCCGAGTCCACGGGGCGAGGAGGGATCGACCGGTTGAACGCTGGAGCGGGAGGCGCCGGAGGTGCATCGGGGGCAGGAGGGGGCGGCGCAGTATTTACTGATGCGGTAGCAGCTGGCCGCACTGGCATGGGAGGAGGAGCAGGGGCATCCCAGTCGTCGCCGCCAGCATCCTCATCGTCCGAGTCCACGGGGCGGGGAGGGATCGGGCGGTTGAACGCCGGAGCGGGAGGCGCCGGAGGTGCAGGTGGGGCGGGGGGAGAAGGAACAGGAGGGGGCGAGGGCGTGGGAGCGGGTGGCGGCGAAGGAGCAGACGGGGCGGGAGGGCCCCTTGCGGAAGGAGGTACGGCAGCAGCCGCTCCGAAGGATGGGCGCTTGAAACTGCCGGTAGGCTTAGTTACTGGAATGTTTAGCTTTAGACTGTAGTGCACAGACCTACCGCTGGCAATAGCAGCAGCGCTACGGGCCTCTTCCTCCTCGCGCTGGCGCTTGGCCTCTGCTTGGCGCTCAGCCCAAGTGAGCTTCTTTCCAGTGGTAGCAGGAGTCGACGACACTGCGGCAGGTTTGTTGAAGGCAGCCATGCGGTCTTTGATGCTGACAACGGGGGCGGCCTCCTCCTCATCCTTCTGCTGAGCGGTGGGGTTCCAGCGGTTGCCAAGTTTGCCGGGTTTGGCAAGCTTCACAGGCTCATAGTTGGTTCCCACAGGGCCGATACGGTCGTCCTGGGAAGGCTTAGGGGGTTCAGCGGGCGCCGGAGTGGAGGCAGAGAAAACCTCGGGACGGGAGGGCATAGGGGGCGCCGTCTGACGCGAGGGCATAGGAGGGACAGCGCGAGGGGTTGAAACTGCCTCTGAGGCAGCTGGCACGGGACGTGCCGCAGCGGGAATAGGAGGAGGCGCAGACGTCGCAGGAGGGGTCGGGCGGTTGAAGCTCGGCACAGGGGGGGTAGCGACGGACGCGGGCTGAAGATATGATTAGCCCTGCTTCGAGAGATGCGGTCAATTAAGCACACTCACTTTGCCTTGAGAACCGCCATATCCCTGCGAGGGACGGAACGACGGGACTACAGGCTTCGAGGTAGCAGCAGGACGCGGAGGAGCGGGAGCTGACGAGGAATACTTGGATCCCGACGACTCCTGCATGCGCTTGTGAATGTGTTCAGGAGTTACGTCGAGCTGGTGTTAGTGGACGCCAGAGAGGTCAACCCACCTCGTTACGGGCCTGGATCACCAGGTGGGCGTCCTTGAGGAACTTGGACTGGACCTGCGACTGGTTCGAGTCTTGTGCGTGTCAGGGGGTTTCACGCAGGTGAAAGCTCACGGAACAGGCCCTTGCGGAACTCTGGCACACCCTCGCCACACCACGCAACCATCACAAAACGGTTGAGCGAGCGCTGCTCTCAGTCTACAGAACGAAGGTCAGGCAACGCACGCTGGGATCCTGGACACGCGCAAACGCATATTGAATGCTGTGTTATGGTCAGATTCTTTCTAACACATGGCATTACAAACTCACCGGCCGTCGAGGAACTCTTCCTGCAGGTCCTCGAGACCAGTTCCCGTGGCCTGTACTTTGAGCTCGTTTCCGCTCTGGTGGAAGATTGCCCAGTCATAGTCGGAGGAGCCGCTGATGAGCGCCTGGTAAGTCGGCTGGAGGTCTTCTGCTGCGAATGAGACCGACATGGTGAATGGATGGATGGTGGGAAGAGAAGAAGAGGGGCCGTGGATGTCGAGGTCAACCGCCGCTGCGCGCTGTGCGTTGCTGTGGCAGGTGCAATCGAGGATCGAGCCGTGGCATTACACGTGGCAATGACGTCGCCATAGTAGTTACGTAATTAAAAGGTGGAGGTGTCGATCGTCGCATGTCGCGCCGCCGCTCGAGCAATGATTACGGTGGTTCGAGAGAGTTCCACAATCTGTGTCGGTGTCGACCGCGACTATATCAACAGCGACCTCAACATTTTTGACGTCGACATTACCCAGAGCAATCACACAACCAGTCATGCCGCTTAACTACTCCAAGTGGGATAACCTAGAGGTGAGCGAGCGGACAGCAACGGCGTTGTGCCCACGCTGACTTCTCAGCTCTCTGACGACAGCGACATTGAGACGCACCCCAATGTCGACAAGGCGTCCATGATCCGCTGGAAGCAGCGCGACATTCACGAGAAGCGCGAACAGCGCAAACTCCTGATCGCCAAGCTCAAGTCGGAGCTCTCCCTAAATGGCGTGCTGCGCCCTCGCATCGAGTCCGTCATTACTGGCGTCGAGGACAAGGGCGTGGACCACTATCGCGCTGTTCAGCGTCGTATCAAGGAGCAGCCGTCTGACGAGAAGCCGAACACCGGTGCACCCAACCAGCCGACGTACGACATGATGATCGGCCAGCTGCTTGGTGATGTGTGGCGCGAAGCGGCATGGCTTGTGGATGGTGACGCCAAGGTCGTCAACGGCGGTGTATTCATCAACGGAAAGGCGGTTGATGATAAGACGGGCGAGCCAGCATGGTCCAAGGAGGCCACCATCCCCGACACAAAGAAGGAGACGATGGCCCAAGCGCTGGTTGAGCGCCTCAAACACCACGTTCAGCTGCTATTCCGCCGCGATGAGGAGGTGAAGAAGGAGATCGCAAAGGAGGAAGTCGAGCAGAACAAGAAGATCACGTCCGATGGTATCCATGAGGGATTCAGCAGCAGTCACCTCAACAAGCCTGCCGCGTCCCCGCTTGACAAGCCCAAGGCGCCGGCGCCGAAGCCCTCAGACAAGACGTCCGTGCAGGAGATCGAGGTGCTCAACCCCGGAGCCGTGAGTATAAGTGAAGAACGCCAGTTCTTAACGGTTCCAGTCTGCCAAGGCTCCCGCATCCGGTGAAGACAGTGATGACGAGGAGGATGTGCCTTCACTCACTCCTGCGGCCCGCTCTTTTGCCAACCTCCCCATGGGGGACTGGGAGAAGATTTACGCCTTCATTCAGAAGGACTCGTCGGTGCTCAGCGAGGCGACTCACGACGCGCTTCTGCTGGAGGCGTTTGCTGCGGAGCGCAAGGGGAACAAGGCCCTCGCCAAGCGCTGCGTTCACCAGTCGTTGATCATCAAGTACTGCCGCGAGTTGGGAAGCGGTGGGGTTGGTCTCTTCTTCCAGAAGTGGGTGTCCCATCCACCGTCAGTACTCTGCTGACCACACAGGATGATCACCAAGAACCCGCAGTCGATCAAGATGTTCAACGAGGACTTTGTACGGACATATGCGCACGTCGAGCGGAGGTCCAAAGAGCTCGCCGCCGAAGCCGAACAGGAGCGCGAGCAGATCCAGCTTGTTGCCGAGGACCCCAATTTGAAGATCGGTTTCAACTTGCCGGACGGTCCCCCACCCGCTGATCTGCGCATCGAGGGCGAAGGAGCCGACCAGCTCGACATGGAGCAGGTGCGCGCCTTCCTGCAGCGCAAGTGGGAGATCTTTGACAACTTCCCGGCCCCGCTCAAGAAGGCGCTGCTCACCGAGCAGCTCGACGAGGTCAACAAGGTGCTGGGCAAGATGAAGGTGCCCGAGGCGGAGAAGGTCGTGGAGCTACTCCAGGAAGGCGGTATGCTGTCCTTCTCCGAGGAGGGCGTCCGTGACATGACTGGCAAGTAGAAGACTAAGGGGCGCAGCAGTCAGGAGTCACCACATCTGTATGTTACTATCATTTCCCATGAATCCGAGATGTCGCGTGTGGCCTGTGAGCCGAAATGGGGTTCAAGAGAGAGACTCTAATAGGCCTTCCGCATGCGAATCTCAAAGGAGGACGGGATGGTCAATGTCGATAGTACTGTCCTAACCGGGATGGGGAGACGGCAGCTCCGTAGGAGGACTGCTCACCCCGCAATCTTATGATTCATTCCGCCACAGTAAAATAATACGTTTCAATCAGAATTTGGCAGACTTGGCGGGAAGCAAACCAATCCACTACGGCAGAGGGTTGCGGGCCCAAAGCCTAATCTTGCCATCGTGAAGGATCATGCCACAGGCAACCTCCCTCGACGTCGCGATCGATTGAGCTTCGCCCCCGACCCACACACCAACTTCCACACCCAACCTCCATAAAAATGGGTTCCCAACAGAGTTGGGAAACAGCTTCCTGACGGAGAATCGAACTCCGATCTCCCGCGTGACAAGCGAGCATACTAACCGTTATACGATCAAGAAGGCATGGAAAGACTCTTTTACCGATGTCGCGACTGCTGGGTCATGTTTGGACGCCTGCCGTGGGCCTGGGGCTCACGGGTGAGACGCTGACTGCGTTTCGTGAAGTTTCGGAGAGGTTGGAAGCAATGGTGAGAGGAAATTAGTAGGGCAGGGCGGACACAGTCGCAAACGGACTGGATGTTGCACTCTCTGGACGTCCTCCGAGCACCGTGGTTTGCTACGTCTCCCAAACGACTATCGGTATCATGGCGTGCTGGGAAGCATCTGCAGCCACTGGTAGGGTGGGGTATCAGAAGAGAATGTCCTTGACGAGGAACGGGGAAGTGAACAGGGAACTGCACGACATCTCGCAGGAGTACAACAGGAATACATGCCTAGGGAAGGCGGGGGGGACATGAGGTCAAGGAAAGGGGCACGGAAACATGAGGATGAGAAGCGTGAAGGGTCGGGGACAGACTGGAGCCTTCGGAGGATAAAGAAACCCCCGGGGCCTGTCGACCACAGATATATGACTGCCTACAACTCTGTGATGTGGTGATACGACGGAGCCTCAGGCCATGGCCGATGTTGACTGCGCATTAACGTCTGGTTCTTGTTATTGTAAGGCTGCAGTCAGGGCCAAGAGGTCCAGAGCAAGGTACTGGAAACACTGGTGTCCATTCTGCGTAGAACAGAAGCTCGAAGCAGTACATACACTCGTAGGTTCCGCCGCCGTCAAAGGGTAGGGGGAGGCATTGCGGCGCTGGGCGCAAGTCAACTTCTCCGTTCTCGTCCATGTCCTATCATCTGCGCCTGACCAGAGGTGCCGCGCTGCGACAACGCACTTGCACCTCCTCACTGCTCATATTGTGGCGGCCGGGGCACTTGCGGAAGTAATAGTTGTGGGGCGCGCACGCCTCGAGCTCTGGTACCAGAGGGGCGACGTATGTCCGCTGCGCGAGGCATTATGTTAACGCACCCGGGGACAACTCGTACTGTTTGGCGGGAGCAGGAACTCCGGCGGAGCGGGGAAGGGCTCCGGGACCGGCAGTGAGCGTGCCCGTCGCTCCGGCCGCCTTACAATGATCACACAGTGTCAATAACGTGCAGTGAACTCGGCATGCGTTGTCTCCTTGTTCTCATTTCAAAGTCGGTGAGGCAGAACAGCTTGCATCTTGAATCTTTGCTCACGCTTTGTGCTCACAAACACGGTGAGAGTGTGGTGGAACCGCCTTGAACGCCACAGTGCCACACCCACATCTGGCAGCAGGTGACACATCTAGCTGAGACTTCCAATCTTGCCCTTGTCTTGCCAGCTCGACTAGCCAAGAGTGCACACCCCCACATGCAGGCAGACGTGACGGACATAACTACCCTACCGATTCGCCCCGTTCCGACAATGGGCTTTGTGCGCCCAAGCCAGATGTGTGCGGTTTGCTGCTACCGTTGCAGTGTCGTCGTATCCACCCTGTGCAGCTGGGGCTTCGAGGGCTGAGCACCAAGAGTGATTGAGTGGTGCCACAACGATCGTGGCGCCAGGGAGAGGTAGTACGCACCAGCAAGCTATTCTTTTTCATGCAGTCAAGAATTGTCATCGCCTTGTGCACCCCGGCTGCCGTCCTGCATTCTCGTCCTCGCGCCATGATGCACCACCTCACATCACGTTCCTTTGCAGATCTGCCCTACACACAGGATCCCCTGTTCACTCGATATTATCTCCTCGGGCAGGGAAGAGGTCGCGAAGCGCCATGGTACCAATCTGTGGGTATGGCTCCCCTCCGCCTCTGGCCGGGCCAAGGTGAGGAGCCGATAATGGGGTTTCATTTGATCCGAAACCGCGGCAGCCTTGTCTGCCGGCGCCCGCCTCGCTAGCGATTCCAGCAACCTCGGTGATCCCTGCTCTCTGGCTTCTGGGACATGTCTGACATGCCGCATCCAGCCTCTTGGGGTGGAGAAGTGAGCGAGTGTCTGCCCCATGCCTGAAATATGGTGTGAGCGTCGGGACAAACGTCTTCACCGGAGGCAATTGACAACCCCACACGGCGGGCGGGACAGGCCCGAGCTGTGCATCGTTTCCGTTGTCTCCCAAAGACGAATGGGCCGAGCGACGGTGGGAGCTGGCGGTTGTGGCCCGCACAAGTAGCAACAGATTGACTGTCCCGCGTCCCGCAGACCGGCCGCTTGCAGTCGCGACCACAGTTAAGACTCGCAACACGGCCCGCCGTCGACTCGTCGGCACATGAGTTCCACCCAACACCTCACCACCTGGAGACGTGTTGGGGTTTGGTGGCACGGGCAGCCACGTCCTGTCAGGTACTCGTGCAGCAAAGGCATGGATTACAAGGATCATCCTGTTCTATCTATACAGCAGGAACAGGGCTCGGTCAGCCGGTCGACGGGTGACGGCGGAGTGGTGTAACGCGCAGGGACAACCGGCCCGCGCGCTCCCAGCTCTAAGACGAAGAGGCAGACGCAGAGGTAGACACACGCGGGGAGGTCGACCCGCCGATCTGCCAGACAAACGCAGCAATGGCGGCGGGGTACACGACAAAAGCGGCGAGGCCCAGTCGCGGCGCAACCGCGACGAGCGTGCACGCACGCGGGACCGGGTCCGGCTGCGCGGCGCGGTGGAACGGCTGCAGGTCGAGGTGGGCGAGGGAGCGCGGGCGTGCGCGGCAGACGACGGCGTTCTGGCTCTGCAGCTCGAAGATGCTCGCAACCGATGCGACTGCGCACGCGAGCGCGACGAGGACGCGCGCCCCTGCACGCAACGGGTTGCGGTGGGTCGCGGACGAGGAGAAAGAGGAGGCGGAGGAATAGGAGGAGCAGGAAGGAGTTCCAGCGAGCGAAAGGGCACCCCATGCCAGCGCGGTCGCTGTTGCGGCGAGGGTGAGCGCCAGTGTTGTCACTGTGCCGCCCATGTCGATGGTGAAGGTGAGCGCGCGCCTGTGGTGCAGCTGATAGCCAAGGCTCAAGGCGGAGAGTAGCGCGACGGACGCAGAGAGGAGGAGGCCAGTGGCGTTCTCGGCCCCGCGGCCGGGGCGGAGCAGCGCGCTCGGCAACCTCATAGCAGGCCGGGATGAATGTTTGGGTGTGTTTGTAGGTGTGAGGGAGTGTGAGTTTATATGTGTGCGTGTGGGAAGGGCAAAAAGAGTGCCGTATACGATTTGTTTTGAAGGCGGAGGCGGGGGCCTGGGCTTTGGCGACTGCGGAGTGGCCGGTGAAAGGATATAAAAGGGAACAACTGTCGTCGGCGTTGTCGCAGAGGTGGTCTGAAGGTGTGTGAGGCAGATGTGGTAGCGTTGAGAGCGGCAGGGGCGGCTAGGACGGTGATCAACGGAGTCGGCGTCGGCTGGGGAGATCGGGTCGTGTATGCACCGAGGCATCGAGTGCCTGGCCCGGGTCACCAGGCCTGGAGAGATCGGGCGGTCCCTGCCGTTCTTACATCATCGTCGCGCGCCGTCCCGGTCGTCCGGACAGCAGCAACCCAGCGGATTCGCTAAACAACGCCGTCTCCGACGGACCACGCATGCAAGCCTTGTGGATGTAGCACCAGGAAAGGCATGCATGAAACGCTTACAGCACTGGTCGCCAGCACAGGCGACCTCAGCGTCGCACGCCATGGTCTGGTACGTCGGCAACGGAGCTAAACTTGGCAAAATCAACACAACTCTCTCAGCTCAAACGCTAGGCGCGTGACCACGGACTGCCTCCTCCTGCTCCGCGGTCGCGCCCTGCTCGGCTCTTGGCTCTGACGGGGCAATGCCACCGCCCTCGGTCTTTCCAGGACGCGGAATGCGTGCCCTTCGCTGGCGCGCGCACTGCATCTAGCCCTTGTGTCACATATCAGGATCGGCACTTGGACGTGCGTTAGGTTACAAGCTCTCTGAGGCGGTCGCTCTCCTGCGCGTCACCTCTGAACGGAGCGGGCAGGACTGCACTGGTTCTGCGTTCTGTCCAAAACTCCACGTAAAAGAGTCCCACCAGCTGCTCGTCACGGCTGACCTCGAAACACCGCGCCTTCCCACACATCTATGTGTTCATACAATGTATTTATTTATGGGTGATCGTATGTGATCTATACTACAGAGGGCAAGATATTCACGTGGACCGTGGGGCCGGGACACGGATATCGAATAGGAGGAGGCTGGATACGATTCTTCGTTGGCCGGCGGGTCCTCGCGCACATGTCACCTTTTGTAACTAACAATCTATTGGCGTCGCTCCCACGGCGACTCGTAGCGCGCCATGAACCCTCGCTCGTCTAGGTCAGGCATATCGAGGGTGAGGTGCTTCCACTTCTGGGACGCGTCAGCTGGAGACCAGGCTGCCTGCCGCGGATCCTGCCGACCAAAAACTCACATAGGCCTCCTCTCCGTACGTCTTCTGCACATAGTCGATGGCGACCGAGTGCCAGTCCGTCTCAACAAAGTGACGGTGGCGGTCAACCACATTCTTTGTGAGCATGTTCTCGGCTGGCCAGGTAAGTTGACACTCGCATTCAATTCACTTCTGATACTCACGGATGTAGCGGTCAATGGGGTGGTCGGCTGCGCGCTGTAGGGCGCCAGCCAAACCGTCGCCGTCCTTGGCAAAGACGTGGTACACGTATGGCTCCTCGACGTATTTGAGGCCGTCGTGTTGCGTGTCCCACTTTACGCGGTTATCCGGCTCGTTTTCGTCCCAGTGATGGATGGGGTTGATGAATGGCACACCGAGGCAGAGTGCGTCGTACGCTGAGGGGGTCTGTCAGTCGATATGTCCAGGTTTCCATGCTGTACACTGCGCACTCCCTAGCTGCGCCTCCACTGCGCGTTCCACGCCCAGTCTCTCCTCCGTTCGGTGTCTCTCTCCTCCGACCCTCATTCACTCCAAAAAGCACATTCGCGCCAGCTTTGCAGCTCTGCGGAAGTACAGGTCACAACGGGGCTCGAACCCGCAATCTCCTGTTTGCTCGTCTTAATCAGACGCCTCTTCATTAAGCCCCGCGACCCATCGGAGCCCGCTTCACCTCTTGTCTACTCACGCGATGGAGACAATATGGGGTCGCCGATACCGAGGAGTACCTTGCTGTGCGCGAGGATCTGCACCCACTCAGCCTGCGGCTGGCGGCCAATGGTCTCGATTCCAGGCTCGATAGTAGCCTTCTTGCCGCCGCCGCTAATTTCGTCGCCCGAGGTTGACAAGAGGTCAAACTTTACGTCCTTATTGTCGACCGTGATAGGGCGGACCTTATCACGCGCCTCTGCCAGGAGTTTGCGGAAGCGATTGTGCTCGTCGTCAAAGTAGTCATCATTCTTGGCAAGGATGAGTGCGCGGTGCTCCCGGTCGTGGAAGATGGGTGTTTTGAGACAGTAGTCCTCAATCGAGTAGCCTAAACGGGTCAGAAGCCGCGACGTTGTGACTACACGGGGGCTTGCCACTCACCGAGATAGTTGCGCTCCTCGCCGTTCTGGCGGATGGCCTGGTAGTCCTCGGGGTGCACGGCCCACATGCCGCCCAGCGGGTGGCCGTGCTGGGCCCAGAAGAGAAACAGGAAGCTCTTCCACCAGGGAATGCCCTCCGGGTACTCCTCTGACTGCATGCACGCCTTCTTGCCCGTCTGCCACGTTCCTGGCGATTCGCGCTCGAGCTTCTCCAAGTCGAGGTAGTTTGTGTCGTTGCGCAGGCCACAGCGCACAAACTCGCCCTGTTCCCAGAGAATGACGGGGATCATGTCAGGCAGGTGCTGGTACACCATGAGCGTGTCCATGTGACCGTAGGTCATGACAAGTGTGTAGTTGAGCTGGCGGAAGGCGATGAGACTGGAGCGGGCCCAGACCTCCTCGCCGCTGGTGCCACCTCCTTCTGCACCAGGGAAGCGGAAGGAAGCCAGGAGAATGACCTTGTCTTGGTTGGGGTCGCAAGTCCCCTCCTCAAGACACTTGGCCAGGCGGTCCAGATTGTCAAAGTTGTTTACGCGGATGCCGGTGCTCCATCTGTGGTCGTCAGCGGAGAACCCATCGCGTTCGGCATCATCCACGCACCCAGGTGGATAACGCTCCTTGAGAAGCTCATTTAGCACGCGCACACGGACCGCTCGTGGGTCGAGAGTGTGCGTCGTCGTCGTTGTCGGCGTCGTCGTTGTCGTTGGCAAAGTGCTTGCCCCAATTTGCTTGATAACAATCTGTCGGATTGCTGCTGGCTGGTGAGCCGCGAAACCGAGCAGGAAGAACAAGACTGCAACGAGGACCGTGCCCAGACTGCGGCGAACCGAGCTGCGGCGTTAGCACTGTGGGGGTGCAGGTGAGACGGAGCAGTAGTTGCTCTCCACATGGGTGCTCTCGCCACCTTGGACTACGCGGTGGGGCGATTGGGGCACAAGTTGTTATTGTTGCTGCTGTTGTTTCTGGCTTGGCCATTCGGCTGGCCACCCGCGCAGAATGGCGTCGAGCCACGACGAGAAGGCGACTTTGGGAAGGCCCGTGGGCCGCGCCGGTGGGCGGCGACAACAGACATGCACACGGTGGACGCGCCGGCAGCGGCGGCGGCTGCTGCGAGGTGGAGCGGGCACCACGCGCGGTCGTACTCACTGCAATCCAAAGCCCAGACGGCAGCTTCGCGGGCGCGTGTACATGATGCTACTGTCCGGGAGTGCTGGCGAGTCGGAGCCATCACGCTCAATGTCGTAAAGGAGCGGCACATCACTGCCGGTTCCGCGGCGTGCCATGGTGTCGACGGGCGCGGGCAGAGATAGGAACAAGGTACGAGAGAGGATGGGATTTGTTTTGCGGCCGGTGGACAGACGAGTCCGCTCAGTCCGAGGCCGTCTGCAGAAGCCAACGGCGAAGGAAGAAGGCTGGTGGCGGGGGTTGGGGAAGCTTGAGAGGGCGCTTGTCGGGTGCGTGAGGCAGATGGGAGGCAGGAGGATATGGGGGGGATGGCGGGGAAGATGACGACAAAAAGGAAGAGGTGCCAAAGGCTGGGGAGTTGCAATGGGTCATGCAAGCAGATGCGGCCAGAAAATGCGCCGTTCCCACAAACGACACAACCGACTTGGCCCGCGAAGGGGGGCCAGGCGCGCGCGCTGCCTCGCTTCCCCGCGAATAGGTCGCGAATATAGCACGCAGCAGGCACAACGAACAGACCCTGCCCCGGTCTCGATTGTGCCATTTCGGCCCTTCAATTACCATCCGCGATGCCAAGCAGCGGCCGTATGCCCGGGCCGCTGTACGGCATCACGCCCCTTATGCATCTTCGCCCATGCGCTCTTCGCCATCCCGGAGATCTCCCGTGCACGGTGGTCTCTCCCCGTGCCCTCAAAACAGCCCTGTCAGCAGCGCTGCATTCGCCAGCGGCCGTGCTGTCGCTGTCGCCATGGTCCCCACGCCGCTCGCCGCCCAGCTCCGGAGCTGGGAATGGCTCGACGCCCGTGGCGTTTTAGCGCGCCCCGAAATGGGAAGTGGCCTTGGGACAGCAAAAAAAAAAAAAAAAACTGAAAAAAAAAACTTGATGGGCGCTGCTCAAAACACGTTCCTGCAGCTGGATGGCGAGGTGTTTGTGGAGTCATGCGGCGGGCGCCATCATGCAAAGCGTCCGCGTCCGGCAGTGTCCAGCGGCACTGTTCGGCCGGACAGGGTCCGCCACATCCAGACCATCCACGGTACCACCGTGTCTAGCTCTCCCGTCCAGCACACGTGGATTTCATTAAAATGCATCATGAGCCCAGCGTCTATCATGGAATGCCTGTTGTGTAGGGGGGTATAGTACTGGGTATGTTGATGGGAGACCGAGTCAGGTCAATGGACCAGGAAGGGAGGCGACGCGCGTCAAGTGGGCTGGCCCCAATAGCTCAGGCCGATATGCTCACGCATCCCAAGCGCGGGCCAGCGCGTCAGCGAGGCCGAGGAGCGCCCGCGTCTCGCGCTGTAGGCCCCCGTCGCTCTGGCGCGCCGCCAGAGGGCAGACGGACATTTCCGTCCAGTCGGCCCACACGGTCTCGACACCCGCCACCGCGGCAGGCGCGTCAATCGTGAGCACCCACACCGCATCGTATCCGCCAGCTGAGAAGGTCAGTACCATGGCCCTTTGCTCCCTGCTCGCTGTACCGCACGGGCCGCTCATCCCACGCCTGTGCTGAGAACCCTGCGCTTGCCGCCGCGACTCACCACCGGGGACACCGCCGCCGATAATACCGGGGCACGCGGCGCACGCGTCGAGGAGACGGGTCTGCTCGAGCGGCTCGATCGGCACGCCCGACGCTGCCGACATGGAGCGCATGCCCTCGCGGATCTCGGCGATCGCCCTTTGTGTGCGGCGCAGCAGCGTCGCCACTTCGCTCTTCGACTCGAGCTGGGTACGAGTTAGTCACCAAAGAGTCTTCCGTTACCTACCTCTTCAATGGTCTGCGTCGCTGCCTCGGCGATCACAGCGTCGTAATCGGCGTCACTCTCGTGCGCGACCAGCGCAGCGAAACAAGCCTCGAGCTCGCGGTTGCACATATCGACGCTGTCCCACAGTGCGTTGGCTGACTGTCAGCGACAATTACCCATGCAGCACCCACCTTCTTCAGGTTTGCTTTTCCGCCACTGGAGGACCTTGCCGACGAAGCTGGGTGTGTCCGTGCCCGCGTCAACATCAGCAAGGAGTAACCGCAGCCCACGTGGGAGGCGGAAAGACTTCTGCTCCGTGTCCCACTTGTCACTGCGGATGACGTTGAGCACGCTAGGGCTGCTGCCGTCGAACAGCGGCTCGAGGGCGACTGGCGAGAAGCGGCGGTACACGTGCGTGCCGAACACGGCAGATGAGACGTCAAAGCCACTGCCGACCTTGCCCTGTGCAAGGCAGTGGGCCGCCTGTGCAAGAGAGTGGATCTCCTCACGCGACGCCGCAGAGTCGATGTCTGCGAGACCAAAGTGAACCAGGAGGCCCGAGACGAGCGAGGTGACGAGCGAGGCAGACGAGCCGAGACCAGTCTTGTTCGTTTCGCTGATCGGACGGGGGAGCGGGCAGAAGGGCGTGAGCTTCGCGAGCGAGTCCAGCCGTGCCGGGAGGTTGGCCGCCGCAAGCTAATCTTGTCAGCACCGGGTTGAAGATAGTCATTCCACCCACCTGCTGTCGCTGTGAATAAAAGTCGTTGTCGGCCAGCAGCACCACATCGATGCCCTGTCCAATCTTTTCGACGAGCGCAAATGGGCCCATGCGCTCGGCTGCGTACTGCAGGACGTTGAGCAGCGTAATCTCGACAAACTTGTTCTTGTTCGCCGTGGGCTGGGACAGCTTGACGCGCGCGATGCCGTCCTGCATCATGGCGCTGACGTCGTAAGCCCACGTCGACTCTTCCGCGGGGAACTGGCCCGCGCGGACCGTGATACGCGCGGACCAAGGGGCGGGCGAGTTGCGCGCGTCGCGCACTGCGCATAGGAAACGCGACGAGGTAGCAACGACCAGGCCAGTGTACTTGCGGTCGAGCACGAGGTAGCCGCCGGTGAGCAGCACTTTGCCCGGCGCAGAGACGAGGGTCTCGACAGGGTGGGGTGTGTGCGCTGTGCCGGCGCCAAAGATGACGCTGTACGCTGCACCCATGGTGGCTGTAGAAGATAGGGCGAACAAAAGACAAGAGTCGTCCGATGGATATGTCTCTTCGTGTCATGCAACGATGCCAATGCCGATGCCGATAACGGAACCAATTCCACCCCGCACTTTTCCATCGTTACCCCACACTCAGCGTCTTACGGGGTCGAGGCCGATCTCGTGAGTGGTGCCTGCCCGCTCGCCGCCATTGCCACCTCAGTCATATCCAACGGTTCCTTCCACTCTTTGAGCATCTTCCTCCACACCCATCCCCACGACGACGCCAGCAGAGATGGACTCGGCTGGCACAATACTCGGAACGCCGCCACCGCCAGCTCCCGTCCCCGTGCCGCCCTTCCTCGCAAAGGTGCGCACAGCGTTGCAGGCCCGCGCGGGCGGCGACGCGTCGGCGTCAGCGGCGCAGGCGTCTGGTGCCTCGGGGGCGGGGCAGGCAGGGATGGCGAACGGGGGGAACAGCGGGAGCGGGTCGAGCGTCAACAGCAGCTTGGTGCCCGGTACAAACGGGCTGCTGAGTCCGTCAGGGGCGGCCGCTTCCTCTGCCATCGCGGGACCGAGCACAAGCGGCGCTGTTTCGCCAAACAACGTAGCCGGCACCACCGGCATCTCCGCGCTCGCCTCCCCCCTGGGCTCTGCGATTCTCACCTCACCCACCGTCACACCCTCGGCAGCGCCGCCGACCCAGCCACCGCCAAGCGCGCTCTACCTTCTGCCGCCCGCGGCGCCGAGCGTCGAGGAGGACCTCGTCCCGCCGGAAAACTTTGCGGCCGTCACCCAGGGCGTGTACCGCAGCGGCTTCCCCAAGAAGCGCAACTTCAAGTTTCTTGAGACGCTGCAGCTCAAAACGGTGCTCACGCTTGTGCTCGAGGACTATCCCGACGCGAATCTCGCGTGGTGCCAGGACCAGGATATTCAGTTCATGGTGAGTGGCGCTAAGGCAAGAGCGGCGAAGGAAGACGGAGACGAGGGAGTCGCAGCGGCGTGTAATGGCCGTCTTGTGTTGTGAACCAGACGACGATCAGGCAGCCTTGTTATCCCCCTTGGGCTCCGCTCGGATCAACCATTGCTTTCCCCGCACCGCTGCTGGAGCCGAGGCAGCAGCAGCGAGCGGCACTGTCCTCAGCGCGCCTGTACCATTGGTCGCAACCACACAGTGTCCCCCTCTGCGACGCGACACCTGACTTGCCCAGCAATTCGGCATCCCCGGCAACAAGGAGCCATTCGACAACATCCCCGAGGACGTCATTTGCGCGGCGCTCGTCGCCATTCTTGACCGGCGCAACCACCCCCTTCTAATCCACTGCAACAAAGGCAAGGTACGTGTATGCCAAAAACCGCCTTCGGTCTTAGGGGTGTGGGCGCGGCTAACATTGCAGCACCGTACGGGATGCCTCATCGGCTGCATTCGGCGACTGCAGTCCTGGAGCCTGACATCCATCTTCGATGAGTGGGTACTGTTTCCCTCTGGACCCCTGGTCCATCACCCACTAACGTCCCCCCAGGTACCGCCGCTTTTCCGCACCAAAGTCCCGCGCGGTAGATCAGCAGTTCATCGACCTCTTCGACATTGTGCCCGTGTGGGACGAGGTAGTGTTAGCCGGCGGCGGCCTGGGCAACCTCCCCGCCTGGCCGATGCTGACGCTACCGCGGAGGCTGGCGGCGCTGGGCGAGGCCGAGCGCGAGCGCGCAGAGGAGCGCGAGCGGCGGGTCACCGGTGCAGTAGCGCCTACGATGACTGTACCGCCGCGGATCGAGATGATTGAAGCTTTGAGCCCTGGAACCGACATGGTGGAGATTGCAGCACGATGAATATGCGTGCGCCAATGGACGGCATGAACAAAACCGTTAATCTACCTTGTACTTTTCATACCCTGGCTCCCGGTCTACATATGCATCGTGGGCGCCTGTGTACCCTAGCTACATAGAATTTCACTGCGTGTCGCTTCTCCCAAATATACCCTTGCCTGCTCGCTCGGCCTTCGGCGGCTGCAGCTGCGGCTGCGACTCATTACTCGAGGTCCATGACGGCAACGTCCGCCTCGGCCTGGGCGCGGATGTGGCGGCTCGGCTCCCAGATCTGCAGAATATTGTCCTCGGCCGTTGTCGCAATCGTCCACTTGGCTGTCGGAGACCACGACAAGTCGTTGACCTTGGCCGTGTGCCCGCCGTGCACGAACATGAGCTCGGGCGGGCCGTCCTCGGCGTCGTCGGGCGTCTGCTCCGCCCCGATGGCATCCAGGTTCCAGATGTGCACGCGGCGGTCGCCCGCGGCGGATGCGAAGTGTACGGGCGAGTGCGGAGACCACGCGACCTGCAGCACGTCGTCCGTGTGGGACTCAAACGAGTGCAGCTTGAGCGACAGCTTGCGAATGTCCCACAGGCCGATTGTCTACGGTTGTCAGCGTGGGCTAGTGCGTTCCGTGTTCCCACAAGGACTTACCTTGTCGCTCGAGCCGGTGAGGATGAGGTTGGGGCTGCTCGGCGCAAACGCAACGGCATTAATCTCGGCGGAGTGGCCCTCGACCTGCTGGCTGGGCTTGGCACTGTTTGCGTCGCGCGTGTCCCACAGCATCAGCTTGCGGTCGTCACCGACAGACGCAAACATGTAGTCGTACTCGGAGTGCCAGTCGACATCACCGACGTACGCCGAGTGACCAGTGTATGTGCGCAGCGGGCTGAGGCTAATTCCGTCCTTCTTGTACTGCTGAATGTCCCTAGACCAGTCAGCAAAAACCGCATTCTAGCCTCACTCACCAGTGCGCAACGGTCGTGTCTTCGCTTGCACTCAGGATGTGGCCGGTGCTGACCTTGCTCCACGAGAGACCGTAGCCCTCCTTGCTCTGCCCCACCAGCAAAATGTCGGGCTTGCACTCGCCCTTGGGCGGCGCCTTGCTCTCGTGCTTGGTGCGGTCAAACACGAACACGGGTCCCGCCACAGTCTTGGTCGCGATCAGGTTGGGGTTCTGCGGCATGTAGCGCGCGCGGTTTACCTCGCCCTGGTGGTTGATCGTTTGCTTGACGCGCACCCGGACCTGCGACGGCCCAAAGCCGCCCATCTCGTTGCGCTCCTCATCGTACATTTCGTTAATGTCGCGCCCGTCCCACCCGGGAGACGGCAGGTGGACCTCCGCGATCATGAGGTGATCATCTGCCTGGCCGGAGGTATGTGTGCCGAGGATCATACGATGGACAGTGTGGCTGGCGTCCTTGGGCCTGCTTGGTTAGCGCGCAGGTGTGCAAAACAACCCACGTCTCAACGTCCGGGAGCCACTGGCACGTCAAGCTCGGCCATGTCAGTGCATGCGTGATAACAGTGTCGTAGAGGAAAGGGGTGCTGGGACGTCAGCATGTGCCTCGGGATCACGCTCGTGATGGGATGCTGCCCGGCGAGGCATCCATCACTCCCTGCGGCTGGCGGGCTCACTTCTTCTTCCAGATCTTGTACTCCTGTGCATATCAGCTGTGCCGTTCACCCGACGGAGCGCGTGGTTTGGGGTACGCATACGCACCTCGTTGATGATCTGATTCTCCTCGGCAGCAGAGAGCTCTGCGGTGACGTCGAGAGGTTCGTCAGCGGAAGCCATGTTGTGCGACAACACGAAAAAGTGGAGGTTGTGTGAGGGAAGAAGCTGTAGGCTGTGGGGTGTGTCTAGGTCGTCTCTGTAGTAGATGTATTTGTCTAGGGCTGATGTAGCGAGAGGGTTGAGCGCGCGCGATTGGGATGAGAATGGCACGGGGTGGATGTCAACTGATATAGTTGAGAGAACGAGAGATGAGGGCGACAATGATTGAGAGGGACGCGTCGAGGATTGCATGACGGGGTGACTGCATATTGATTTCTCCCTTCCCCTCTCTCAAATCT
Source organism: Apiotrichum siamense (assembly GCA_023653615.1). NCBI lineage: Eukaryota > Fungi > Basidiomycota > Tremellomycetes > Trichosporonales > Trichosporonaceae > Apiotrichum > Apiotrichum siamense. The sequence continues at coordinate 147,559 of JALJEG010000026.1, forward strand.
GATTCCGCTTTGTCCCTGCCCGTTCCACACGTCTTGCCTAGCCAGGCATTCACTATTCCACAATGCCAGGCAACAAGACGCGCAGACGCGCCTCTCCTAGCAGCAACAGTACGGCGTTTCAACATCCCAGGACTGAAATGTACAAGAGTCAAGATACGACGAAGGGGAATAACGATAAGAAACAAGACGGAGGACAAAGTGGTCCAGCAGGCGTGGCTGCGCAAGTGTTTGCTTTTCGCGTTCTTCCTCTTTCACAAACGCCGCATATCCTGTAGAGCCATTGCATGTCTCTAGCTGGTGCGATTGGGGGAGGGAGTGTGGTGGGGTGGTGTTGGGTTCTAAGAAATCTGGCATCGACGAAAAGGAGCGGAGCGCGATTATGCCTTGGCAGCCCACGACTCGATGAGCTTCTCGAGGTCGAACTTGGGGTCCTCGGGGTTGGTGATGACTGCGCGTGTCAGCAGGTGGCAATGAGGGGGAGAGGTAGCAGGGCCACCGGCCCTTGCCGCTCCGGCGTGCCCGACGCCATGTTATCACAATGTTGAATCCGGCAGATGGCCTGACACTCACCACCCGAAGTCTCCTTCTGGGAAGCGAGCTTCTTGGCGTACGCCGCCCGGGCCTCCTTGATGAGCTCCTCCCGGCGAGAGTTGGCGTGCTCGATCTGTTGTTGTTGATGAAACAGGTCAGGTCGTGGCGGTATCAGGAGGAGACGCGAGGTTATCGATGAGCGGCGCCGGCAGAATCGTACAGAAAGTCAAATCGGATGCAAGAGATTGGTAGGCAGCGATGACGAGTATGAGGCAAGGAGCGATAGTGTCAGCAGAGGGACGACAACAAGCCTAAGAGAGCGAGGTCATATTGCTCCTGCCCAACAACATGATGCAATATATCCTCTCTCTCCACCTGTGGCACCAAACGAAATACCTACGGCGTGCTCGTCAGCCTTGGCCTGGAGGGTGCGCTGGTGGGAGAAGCCGTAGACGATACCGGCAAGGAGCGCAGAGTAGCGGACAACCTGCGAGAGGGAGTTAGATTAAAAAAAGCCGAACAAGCCGAGGTGCGCGCGCGAGCAGGCCGCCCTTGCGAAGGAGGCTCACGGTCTGAGTAGGGCCAGCCATTTTGGACAAAGAGGGGAGGATGTGAAGAAGGGGAGTGGAGGGGTGGTGGTGCCGGTGTGAGGAGCCGGAGGGACGGAGTCGAAGAGCTGTTGGTGGAGAGACGAAGAGTGTTGATGGTGGCCGTGCCGGTGAGGACGAGCGAGCAGCCAGCGACGAGCGAACAGCGCCGGCGAGCCCGACCGAGGGGCTGGCTGAGTCGTCTTCGCAGTTGCGATTGGATGGTAGGGACTAGGTACACCCCATACAACGGCAGGGATCGGACCTTGCAGGCCTGGGGTGCCGACAGTGCCTAACAGTGGGAGCAGGCCTACGGGCGAGTTAGGCGTGCCATCCCTTCCTTCAGCCACGCCCGTATACGGAGATATCGGCGAAACAGGGTGTGGCTTGTGCCACGTGGATATTTGATCCCGCTCGTTTGCTTGTCCCTGGCTGTGACGCGTTTTGAATGCTCCAGCTCATCGCTGGCTGTCCATCGACCTGGAACCATTACACCGAGATATTCATCAAAGCTATCGTCGTCGTCGTCGTCGTCGTTAACAACATCATCAACAGCCAGCCAGCCAGCCAGTCCTTACTCGCGTCGCCAGCTCTCACATACCCACCACTCTCCCCGACCTGGCTGCGGCGGCGATACCCCCGCGCAAAACAGTAGCCCGCCATGGATCCCTCGGCGACATGCTACACCATCATCCACGATGACCTCCTCGACGCACCCTCGTCCCAGGACCTCCGCAACGCCCTCCAGAAGGGTTCGGACGAGGTCAAGCTCGAGACCATGCGCCGCATCATTGTCGGCACTCTAAATGGCCAGAGCCATGTGAGTCGGGTGAGCGTGGTCCACCTACCGACCCAGCGCCATGGGCACGTGTACCTACCATATTGCGCGCTACCTTTGCTGCACCGGCTGACATCTAGCCCTCTCTCCTCATGCCGATTATCCAGTATGTCATGCCGTCGCGCAACAAGCAGATCAAGAAGCTCCTCCACTTCTACTGGGAGTAAGTTGACCACTTCGGCGGACGCCGGGCATCGCTGACCAGGGCCAGGATCTGCCCCAAGCTGGACGACAACGGCAAGCTCAAGCAGGAGATGATTCTCGTGTGCAACGCTATCCGCAACGACCTGCAGCACCCCAATGAGTACATCCGCGGCGCGACTCTGCGTTTCCTCCAGAAGGTGCGCGAGGCCGAGCTCCTCGAGCCTCTCGTCCCGTCGGTTCGTTCGTGCTTGGAACACCGTCACTCGTTTGTGCGCAAGAACGCCGTCTTCACCATCTACACTATCTACCAGGACCACGAGCATCTCATCCCCGATGCGCCCGAGCTCCTTGACACATTCCTCGCCGCCGAGTCGGACTCGACGTGCAAGCGCAACGCGTTTGTTGCGTTGTACAACATCTCGCAACCCACCGCTGTGCGCTACCTTCTCTCCGTCGCCGACCAGCTTGCAACCATGGACGATCTCATGCAGATGGCGGTCATTGAGCTTATCCGCAAAGACGCGCGTTCGGAGGGCGGCCACAAGGCCAAGTGGATCCGTTGCATCTTCGAGCTCCTCAACTCGCCGAGCCACGCTGTCAAGTATGAGGCCGCCACAACCCTCACTACTCTCACCCAGAACCCCGCTGCCATCAAGGCCGCTGCCCAGGCGTTCTCCGACCTTATTGTTAAGGAGTCGGACAACAACGTCAAGCTCATCGTGCTCGACCGCTTCGACAACCTCCGCAAAAAGCACGAGCACGTCCTCGACTTTATGGCCTCGGACATTCTCAAGGTGCTTAACAGCCCTGACCTAGAGGTCAAGCGCAAGGCCGTCGGCATCGCTCTGCAAATGGTCTCTAGCCGCAACGTTGAGGACGTTGTGCTGTTCTTGAAGAAGCAGCTCCAGTCGACTCTGGGCGCCGACTTTGACAAGAACGTCGAGTACCGCCAGCTCCTCATCCAGAGCATCCATTCGTGCGCAATCAAGTTCTCCGAAGTCGCCGCCAACGTCGTCTATGTCCTTATGGATTTCCTCGGCGACTCGAACAACCCCTCGGCCGTCGACGTCATTTCCTTTGTCCGCGAAGTCGTGGAAAAGTTCCCTGATCTGCGTCCCACGATCACCGAGAAGCTCATTCAGACCTTTGGCGAGATCAAGTCGGGCAAGGTCTTCCGTGGCGCCATGTGGATCGTTGGAGAGTACTGTGATGGCGCGGCGGATATCAAGCGCGCGATCTTTGAGCTGCGCAAGGTGATTGGCGAGGTCCCCATCCTGGCTTCTGAGCAGCGACTCCTCGATGAGGCAGAGGCTGCGGACGAGGCGGAGGATGCCCAAGAGCAGGACGCTCCCAAGGCTATCACTACAACGCGGGTCCTTGCCGACGGCACCTATGCCACCGAGACCGTCTACACTTCGAACGCGGCTGCTGCGCGTCTCGAGCAGGTCCGTTCTGCGGCCAAGCCTCCGCTCCGTGCTCTCATTCTCGGCGGCGACTACTTTACCGCCTCCGTGCTCGCCTCCACCCTCACCAAGCTTGTTCTCCGCTACGCGGAACTGAAGACGGACCAGCAGGCGTTTAACCAGCTCCGTGCTGAGGCGATTCTCATGATGACCTCTGTTGTCCGTGTCGGCCAGTCCAAGTTTGTGACTGCGTCGATCGACGAGGATTCGCAGGAGCGCATCCTCAACTGTGTCGAGTCCCTTGCGCAGCTGCAAAACTCAAAGAATGTGCAGGACGTCTTCCTCCACGATACCCAGGCGGCGTACGCCAAGATGCTGCGCGCTGAGGAGGCCAAAGCCAAGGCCAAGCAGGAGCTCGAGTCGAAAAAGTCGGCGGTGCAGGTGGACGACCTCATCAGCTTCAGCCAATTGTCGCGAAAGAATGCAGACGGCGACGCGGACGACCTCGACCAGGATGTTGTGCGCGCGACGGGCGCTGCCGAGGTCAAGGACGACTTCGTCTCCAAGCTCTCGAGGATAGTGCAGCTCACGGGTTTCTCAGACCCCGTATACGCCGAGGCGGTTGTCAACATTCAGCAGTTTGACATTATGCTCGACGTCTTGATTGTCAACCAGACGTCTGAGACGCTGCAGAACCTCACAATCGAGTTTGCGACCCTCGGAGACCTCAAGCTCGTTGAGCGCCCGGCACCATACACCCTCGCCCCGCACGGTTTCCACAGCATCAAGGCGACGATCAAGGTGTCGTCGACCGAGACAGGCGTCATCTTTGGCAACATTGTGTATGACAAGCAGGGTGCGTCGGACGCAAGTGTCAACATTGTGCTCAACGACGTGCACGTCGACATCATGGACTACATCAAGCCGGCATACTGTAACGAGGCGCAGTTCCGCAGCATGTGGACCGAGTTTGAGTGGGAGAACAAGGTCAACGTCAACACGACCATCAGCGACTTGCGTGTCTACCTCGACCACATTATGAAGTCGACCAACATGGCGTGCCTGACACCTGACGCGGCGCTCTCAGGCGATTGTGGCTTCCTGTCCGCCAACCTTTGCGCACGGTCCCTGTTCGGCGAGGATGCGCTGGCCAACCTGTCGATCGAGAAGACGGATGAGGGCACAATCAAGGGCCACGTCCGCATCCGCTCAAAGACGCAGGGCATTGCGCTCTCGCTCGGCGACCGGATCACAATTCTGCAAAAGAAGGTCCACGCATAGGATGTGTGCAGAGACGAGGGAGACTATAAGTAGAGGTGTATACGACTGGCTGCTTGGCGAAGCGGAACGCTTGTGAGATGTACAGTTCCTAGACTATGAGGGGTGCGCAGCGTGGCAATCGGTGTGTTGTTGTCGTGGGCTTCAACAAATTGGTCCCGTTGCTCCCGCTTGTGGTTGAGAGTTGGGTCACGTCGCGGCGCGTCACCCACCAGTCCCAATTCAGGAACGACTACATCGTTTCCAACTCTCCTCCACTCCATCCACTCCAACTCTAGACACAATGGGCCAAAGCTCAAGTTCCACGCTCTCGACGCTCCCCGATCTCGCGCTCCACTGCCTGCGCGTCGCGGACGGCTCCCCCGCGGACGGCCTCATCGAGCCCTTCTTCGACTACCTCATTGGTGTGGTCGAGCCTGGGGCGGCAAGCGGGGCTGCTAGCTGGGGCGGCGACAACAGCGGCCTCCTGGAGGCCGCGACGGTGCCGACGCCGGCCGAGCTTCAGCACACGCTTGAGATAAACGAAGGGCAGAGGATCGGGCTCGTCGTGTACAATGCCAAGACGCAGAGAATACGTGGTGAGTATATCCCAAGGGAGGGAAGACAGGCGCGAATGCGAGGAAAGGGATGGCGCTGTGGAGGTCTAAGCAGATCTGAAGGAAGGTGGGAATGGCTCTGGTGCGAGACTCTTCGGACCACCCTACCTGCTCATCTCGCCGCCTCTTCAGCTGCTGCCATCACCGCCGACCAGCCTCATAGCTAACCGGCAGACGTCGCACTCATTCCGTCGCGCAGCTGGTACGACGCCCCGGCGGCATCAGCGTCACTTCTCGGCATATCGGTGCGCGTGTGCAACCCCGCGCAGGCGCTTGAGAGCGTGTGGCACATCCTCGAGGTGCTTGAGGGCAGTCCGGCTGAAGTGAGTCCTATCAGCGGGAATGTGCACGTGTCTGTGTATGTACCGCAAGCGGAGCGGAGTGATATGCTACGGCATGACACCGCACGGCGCAAGACTGGATTGGGTGAACGCCGTGGGTGCCGGGGGAGTTGTCCAGCTTCGGGGTGGGAAGCGCTCTACCTGCGCTCAGGCAGTGAGAAGATCCGAGCGCGGCGCGCTGGGGACTGCCGGCGGCGCGCGCTAGCTTGCTTGGCGAGCTGACGGCGGGCGTCGTGTCCATTTCTGATTGTGGTGTGCGGACACGGGGTGCTATCACGGCCTATTGCTTGGTGGCACAGGAGCATCATGTCACATTATTGACAACTGCGATGGTCCTTGTGTGACCAAGGCCGGGGTGGCTATGGCGTAACCTGTGGGCTGGGCAATAAGATCGTCGCCTCGGCATCCTCCTAAGCCCTTGTCAATTGGCGATCGAAATCTGCTCATCTCGCGCCATGTAGACATTCTCCCACCTTTGGCTTGCATACCACGTTGTGAGACCTGACTTACACGCCAGATGGCTGGCCTTGTGCCCTTCGGCGACTGGATCTGCGGCTGGGCGGGCGGGCCGCTACACGGCGAGAACAGTTTCTACGACCTGGTTGAAGCGGTGAGTCCAACGGACCAGACAAGGGGACGAGGGCCCTGACAATTTCCAGCACATCGACAAGCCGCTCCGGCTGTATGTCTACTCGGCGGATCTCGAGTGAGTGTTCTCTACGTTTCTCACTACGGCGGGCTTCGCTGACATGCCCAGCAACCTCCGTGAGGTCGTCGTGATCCCGAACGAAAAGTGGGGCGGCTCGGGTCTGCTTGGATGTGGTGTTGGGTAAGTGGTACTATATGCTGCCTCGTGTATCGGCCGCAGCAGAGTCTGCCATTCCTCGCGCGCTGCAAAGCTGCAACCGAGGTCCCGACATCCTCTGGTGGCAATGCTAACAGGTGACCTAGTTACGGCATTCTCCACAGGATACCCCGCCCGGCAACGCCGCCGCCTGGTCCCGCACAAGACAGCTACCTGACATCATCTTCGGTGCGGTCGTCGCGCGAGATGGGACGCGCATAGGTGCCGCTCTGAGAGCCGGACACACGAGACCGAGACCTTTTTTGCACATGCGCCGTGGTCGCCGATGCCGCCGGTGGTGTGCTGCGGAGCGAACTATTATAGAGCCTTGAGGCATGCGTGTGTGGGAGATGGACGAGTGGTGGACAGAGTGTGGAATATGTATAGACCCAAGATGAAGCACTGGTAAATTGCTAGATTGGGCAAGTCGGCGAAGAGCAAATGGTGCGGGAAACGAGACGAGAGGCGAGCAGGCAAACGAAGAGACCTTTTTATTGACCAAGAGCGCGTCGTACAAAAGGCAGCTGGGAACGGCGATGTGAATGTGCGTTGCGAGTGCACGCTATGCATCCCTGGGGTAGCTGCCAAGCCTGCACCGTGGGGGAGAGGGGGGGATTAAATGCTTTTATGCATGCCTGGCAGATGGAGGGAGGTTGAGCACACCCTGGAACTGTCGGCCCGTGCTGGTGGATTGAAAAAGGGACACACCAGTAGAAACGCGTCCTGCTACGATTTGGCTGCATCCCAAACCCCAAACAACTGTCCGTCGTCTCCTCCCGTCGTCACATCACATCCTCATCATCTCCACCTCCATCGCTGCCATCACAGTAGCCGCCATTGTCCACCCCTTCCCGTCGCCTTTCCTTCTCTTCACAGCCGTCAGCACCCTCTCCTTGCCTTCGCATACCAGACCCCTCACCATCCCCTGGGTCCTGGCGGGTCCGACACCAAAACCGACCTGCGGCATCCTGATCGTATCCCATCACCACGGTCCCGTCTCTGCACCTACCTCTCGCTTGTCCCCTCAACTCGTCACCCCCCACCCTCACTGCCATCCCCACCGCAGGTATCCCAGCGCCAAACGCCCACACTCACGCCGCCGAGTGCCTAACGAGTGCTCTGACCGCCACGGACCAGCCTCGTCTGCAGCCTGCCCGCCGTGTTTGGTTTCGCCAGCGCTTTAACTCGCCCTTCCTCCCATCTTGCGGACGCCACCGCGTCACTCTCCCCTTGCCTCGTCTTCTCTGACGGACACTGTTGGCGACACCTGCCTGCGCCCTCACTTGTTTTTCTGCACGCGCGGGCAATACAGCGCATCCCGTCTCAAAGTCACTGCGCCGTGCACGTAGCACACAAACACAAACGCTTGAGCCATGGTACGTATCTCCGTTGCCCCGCTCCATTCCCTTCCATCGTCGTCCACCGCCCACTGTGCCCGCGGTCCCCATGGGCCCAAGCCGCAGAGAACACGTTATGCTGGCATCCGCCGGCACTCGTCCCACCACGGACGTTGTCCTGCTCTTGTCGGGAGGGCAGCGCCGCCGCCTCACGGATCACTAGCCTCGATCACACTGCGTCTCCAGATCCCAGCGCATCCAACGTGCCTTGGCAACATTTTCCAACTCTATAAGAAGACAACCAAAAAGGCAAAACACCACACGCCGTTGGGACCAGGCTCGTGTGCACGGCACATCGCGTGGTGGGTGGTGACATGGCGGCGGCGACGGCGGCTGTTTGTGTTTGTGTGTGTGTGTGTCCCACCCGGCGTGCACCCTGTGTTATCCGCATCCGCACCTGCCCGTCCCACATTTCGCTTCTAGCACTTGCCATTCCCCTTGTCATTGCTCTTTCGTCCCATCCCATTCCCCCCTTCTTCTTCTCTCACCACCCCACCACAATGGCAACGACGTCCCTCACGCCGTCGTCGCACGTCCCGCCTTCATCGCTACCGCAGTCGCAGTCGCAGTCGTCGCTCACACCGTCCCAGTCATATCTTGCCAACCAGGGGCCGGACCCCGAGCTGTACTACGTCAAGCAGAACCAGATTGGTACGTTGAACGCGTGTGGGCGCGCGGGCGCGTGCACGGTGTGTTATCCGGCCGAAGATGCTAGAACAGGTGGGCGCTGCCGACATGTGTCCATGCGCCGAACCGATGGTCGGCCCACGCCCAACACGATCAGCAACGCGCCGATGCGTCCTTCTCTCGTCGGGGCTGCGCCACTGTGCTTGTCACGTTGCGTGTCGTTGCCGACAACGTCCTTAGACACCTGCCCACCATGGGTTCTCGCTCAGCCATCCGCTACACTGCACATGACCACACATCGCCCGCGCTCACGCACCCACGTACACATGGCCGTCGATGACTAACATCCACAGGCAAGGGAAGCTTTGGTCAAGTGTTCCGAGGGTGAGTCGGCTCATCAAACGGGCCCTCGACGGAGGACACACTCTTGTCCCTTCCCTCGTCTGTGTTTGGCGGCAGGATCTTTGTGGAATGGTGATTTACTGGTCGACAACATCCTGCTGCAGGGTTGTGCATCGCCGCAGCCATGCTGTGTGGCGACCGTGCGCGAAAACGGTGCGAAGGGTGCCAGGCTCGACGCTCCAGACATGACACGGTCCTTCCAACGTGCTCGCGTGCTGAATGTGGACAACAAGTTCTGACCTTCCAACAGATATGACCGTCGTACAACCCTACCTGTCGCGATCAAGATTATCGACCTTGAGAACGCTGAGGACGAGATTGACGATATCCAAACGGAGATTCAGATCCTCGGTCAGCTCGACAGCGACTGTATCACCAGGTACGCCGGGTCATTGTCCGCATGCGCTGACACAGCCAGGTACTATGGTTCCTTTCTCAAGGGCTCTCACCTTTGGATCATCATGGAGTACTGTGCGGGAGGCTCTTGCTCGGACCTCGTGAGCGCTTCTGCTGTGGTGCTGCAAAGCCCTCCGAATCTGACAGCCCCAGATGAAGGCTGGAACATTCAAGGAGGAGTACATTGCCATTCTCTTGCGTGAGCTCCTGCGTGGCTTGGAATATCTGCATAGCGAGCAAAAGCTGCATCGCGATATCAAGGGTGAGTGATCGATGTGTTGGCAATCAGCTCATCCCCCCATAGCGGCAAACATTCTCCTGACTGCAAACGGCGATGTCAAACTCGCCGACTTTGGTGTCTCCGGACAGCTCACCGCAACCATGACCAAAAAGAACACCTTTGTTGGCACACCGTACTGGATGTCGCCCGAGGTTATCAAGCAATCGGGCTACGACCACAAGGCGGACATTTGGAGTCTGGGAATCACTGCAATCGAACTGGCAGAGGGAGAGCCGCCCTATGCGTCGCTGCACCCCATGAAAGTCCTGTTCTTGATCCCAAAGAACCCGCCTCCCGAGCTCTCTGAACGGTTCTCCAAGCCGTTCCGTGACTTTGTCTCGCTCTGTCTCCAGCGCGATCCCCGGCAGCGTCCTTCAGCGAAGGAGCTGCTCAAGCACAAATTCATTCGCTCTGCACGCAAGGCGTCGTACCTGACGGAGCTGATTGAGCGCCACGAAAAGTGGAAGGCAGAGGGGGGCGCGGTTGAGGAATCGTCCCGCGATCCCGGGCCACAGGCACCTGGGTTTGGACCTGCCAACGACGACATGTGGGACTGTGAGTTTGTCATTCTTGGACTCGCGACTGTAGCTAATCAGACAGTTGGAACCGTTCGGAGTACACTCCCCGCAACTGTCTCACGGGCGAGCCGTCCACTGCCCACACACGGCGGGCAGGGCGGACCCATGGCCCCTCCCGTTGACCCCAACGCCATCTCCAACACCATGCAGCGTGCACCGCCGCGTCCTGACCCTGATCACATGGCGCCGCAGATGGCGCAGCGCATGGCACAGATGGCCCAGCCGCAGCCGCAGCCGCAGCAGCCGCAAGCCCACCACCATCCGCAGCACCAGGTACTTCACCCTCAGCAGCATCCGCAGTCCCGTACACCACAGCCGCACCATTCCTACGCTCAGTCGACCCAGAGCTCGCAGCACTCAAACTACTCGGCACACTCTATGCACTCGGCCCGCTCGGTCCAGACACCCACGCAGCCGCAGCACAACTCGCAGCGCCACAACAACCAAATTGTACCGCCAGCGATGGCGCACATGCCAATGCACATGGCACCCTCCTCCGTGTCGCATCAGCAGCATGCACAGCACATGCCGCCACCGCCGCCGCCAGGGGCGGAACCGCACCTTGACGACGACGACGACAGTATGCTGGACAATGTCATTGTCCCTGCTATTGGAAGTGTGAGTAAGAAGGAAGTGCAGCAGGTGCTGTGGATCGGGATCCAGCTCAGTCGAGTGGGAAGTGGAAAAGTCCGTGGTCCCAACCCACAAGACACGCAGTAACTCGTAACTATGACCTGTCACGCTCCGTGTGACAGTGGCCAGGGTGGTGTTGTGCTCCTGTCATCTCGCTTATCTGCGTTCTCAACTCTGACTGTCCTTAGCTTGCGGCCCGCATACCGAACGATGAGGCTGCACGCATAGTTCTCGAGCGTCTACAACAGGCATTTGAAGCTGCGGAGCGACAGATCCCTGGCGTGACATCGGCGTTTGTGTTGGAGATCATCGAAAACGTCGAGCAAGTAGACGAGTAGCCATAATAGCGGAGCAGATGGCATGGACGAGGGACGGGACAGTGTTGTAGAGAACGCAGGGACGACCACCGCAGACGTTGAGCGCAATATGCAACCTGGTACATTCGGGAAGAATGGCCTGGACCTCGCTGTCATCCGGGCCCGCCATTGATGATGTCACCCTCATCGCTGTCTCAATCTGAATCCAATGTTGAGCGACACCAGGGACGACATACAACTCCACAGAAATGTGACTCCCAAGGAGTGGACAACAACACGTTAATGCCCATCCCTGGCCGTTTTGCGCCTCGGCGACGTGCTGGACCCACGATGCGGTGTGCGGGCGTTGCAAGGGAATTTATGAAAATCGTTCATCGCCAACGTTGGCTCTCTCGGGCATAGGCAGGCACGACCACTCGCACGACGTAAGCTGCGCAGGCGCCCAGGCATCATGGCTGAGACCAGTACCCAGATGGTCTGAGGCTGCTGCCAACGAAGTTCAAGGCAAGAGGAGTTGTGGGGAGAAAAGGCTTGTCTGCAACATCGGGAGGCCGAGAAGGGGGTATTGGAATTCGGGTCTGAGCGAGATGCACTCTGGCATCCGGATCCAGAGGATACGTCGGGCGCAGCCTGGCATGATGTGGTCGCGGATCGCAAGTGTGGCACCTTGGCGGTGGCAGCTCGCCGACGTTCCTCGATTGCATGACGAAGACTGCCATCGCCTCTTCAAGCGGTGATGCCAGCCTGCCTGCTGCCGACGGCTGTGGGTCGTGACGGTGAGGGCCATCCCGAGATCATGCGCACATGCACACACTGCAGAACTACTAGATACATTCATGAGTCGAGATCTAGTAGTGCAAACTGTAATATGTACAATGGTGTGTGGTTGGGAATATGCAAGAAGACACGATCGGACTCTGCCTTTCTCAGCTGTAGACAAGCAACAGCAGCACTGCCCATCGAAATGCAGCTGCGCGGTTTCTTGGCCTTGTGCTGAAGGCTGCAGACAAGCAACAGTAGCACTGCGCCATCGAAACGCAGCTGCGCGGTTTCTTGGCCTTGTGCTGAGGGCTCACAGCGACACAACCGCAGGCGTGGGGCCTGGCAAAGTGGTGTACATTTATTGAGGCAGCACGTCCTGTTGGGGAGGCATAATTATGGATGGCTGTTGTTGTTGCTGCTGAGGCTGTGACTGCTGCTGTGGCTGCTGTTGGGGTGAATGGTTGGACTGCGAGGGGCCGGGAATCAACTGCGGCACGACGGGCCCAGCCGCGGATGCCATGTGTCCTGTAGCCGTCGGGGCTAGCGCGAACACAGACCCAGGGCCAACGGCAGGCAGTGCTGACTGCTGGCTAGGTGACGGTGCGTAGCCGTAGCCAAACATTTCCGAGAGGAGGTGGTCGAGGTTCTGCGTCGCGATTGCCGTTGCCGTCGCGGGCGCCTGGGGCGCGGTAGAGAACGGTGTACTCTCTGGGCTGATGCGCTCCACCCGGCCGCTGAGGGTGGGGGTCACAGCAGGCGCCGTCGGCGGGGTGAGCTCCATCGCGGATATCTCGAGCTGCTGCTGAGGTGCGGGGGCGGGAATTATGCTGGGCGACGGCGTGTAGTGTGCTGGCACAGCCCTCACCATGTCCGGACCAGTGAGCGGGGGTTGCTGTTGTTGGGCGTCGGTTCCGAGCCAGCCGGGTTGCGACATGGGGTTGGGCGGGCCGAGGAGGTGGGGCTCGAGCGACAGGGGAAGGTCGCCGACCGTGCTCGCGCGACGAGGAGCGCCTGGCGGGGGCAGGGGGGACACGCTGCGGGTGGCGGTGGGCGTCGACTGCTCGCGCTGATAAGTTCTTGAGAGAGTGCGTTGTTCAGGCCCGCGCATCCAGTCCTGCAGTGTGTTAAACATCGAGTTGAGGAGGCTGCTGCACCCGCTTGCAATATTCTCTCCCGAAGTACCCTCGTTAGGGTCCGTCCACAGTGAGAGTCGGCGGAGCACTTGACTCGCCTGTCGGAGGAGGGGAGCCCAGGTGGGCATTGTCTTGGGCACGGGCGTGGTATAAAGGGAACGGTAGGTTGTCATGGATGCCTGTTGTTCCATAAGCGCCTTGGCGCTCTCGAGAACCATGGCCATAACGTCGTGGAGAGGCACAATGTCTGCCAAGCCGCCGTTCGTGGGGAAGAGGTTCTGGGACAGGTCATTGAACGACACCAGCTGCTGCTCCGCCAGCTCTCCACGGACATGTGTACAGCGCCTGATCTCCTCGGCGGCGTGCGTGTTGGTAGAGTACGCGTACAAGATATCCCCGGGGTCGTTAGAACGGTTGAGGGCATAGTGCACCGCCTGGGCGGTGTTGAGATGTTGAGGGAGGTTGGGGACAGCGTAGATGGAGCCAGGGAGAAAGTGGAGGGCTACAAGAGTCTGAAAAGCCCCCAGACATGTCTTCATTGACTCCCAGCGGCGATGTATTGAGCGATACCTCAGCCACCCTGAGGCGAGCGACTGAGGGAGAGCTATCAGCGCTGAGGGAGAGGTCAGTTGCTGTCGAAAATAAATATGGCATCACTCACCAAAGACATCATTGTGGCGTTGGTCAATCGCCGTGATACGTTGAGAAACGAACTGGAACTCCTCCAGGACAGCAGCAGTGCCGTCGAAGTTTACTATCGAGCTCGAGTTTTCCAGGACGCCACGCAAACGGACAATGTAGCCGTAAAGCTCGTCCAGACGAGCCAGACGGTCACAGATGGTTAGCTTGCCAAGTAGTTCCGCCGGATCCTCCATGCCCATCGATGACGTCCAAAGGGTCTCGTTGTCTGGGTTGATCATGGCCGCCGACGCGAGACGGGCTTCTGCCAACAGCACGGGCTTGCGGGGCCGCTCATCTTCCAGCGCGACCTGCCCCTCTGCCACCCGCATGCCTAGCCAGAGCCAGAAGTCTGGGTTGTCCCACCGTTCAATGGGGACGTTGAAGAGAGCGTCAAAGTTGAGCTGCTCGGAAATGTTTTTGGCCACGCCGATGAGACCGCGGGAAGGTGCAACGGTACGCGGGTCGCCAATCTGGAACGGGAGGACGGGTGCAAAAGGGGCGTGGAGGGCCAGCAGTTCAAGCGCTTGCAGTGCGTGGAATGAGGTAGGTTGCTGGACCAGGACGAGATTGACCCAGTGCACGATCGAAGGCGCCAGGGTGTCCCGAACGTGACGGGCGTCAGGATCGTCGAAAAGCGACTGGAGAGCAATGTAGACTGCTGAAGCGAGGAGGAGCTGAGTCGAGATGTCCCCTGGGTTCTCGCGGTTCAAGGTGAACAGAACATGAAGGGGTTGCAAGTGCGGGTGGAACGTGACAAGCTGTGCGTACCCGCCTTCAAGTCGTGAACGCATCACCGGGGTGACCAAATACTCGATGTTCAAGTCGTCGACCATGACGAGTCGTCGGGGAAAGTTCTGAGTGAGTTTGCGGGCCGCCACGTTGACCATTGCGCCTAACAGTGTAAGTGGGCGACCATGCATGCGGACCGTCCGCGTCGCCAGACGGTCATTAGGGCTAGGCTCCAGGGTGAGAGCACCAGGTGGAGAAGTGAGCGGAAACGCCGCCGAGATATCCACAATGTCATCGACGGGGTTGACGCTGGAAGGCCGACTGCAGCTTCGTTTGGACACGGGGGACATAGTGCCCGGAGACGTCTCGCCTGCCGAAGTGCGACTTGTAGTTCGGTGACGATGCGCAGATGAAGGAACAGAGCTGCGGCTTGTGAACGGGTTGGGGTTGGGAGGCGGACCTGCCGCGGCGGAAATACCGGACCCCGAACCAGTCCTCTTCTTGCGCTTCTTCATGTAGGTGTCGTTCACCACGCACGGGAGCATGAGAACTCGACAACGGTGGCATGATTTCTCTTCGGGCAACGAGTTCGGTGAAGCGACGATATCGAGGTCGGGCAACTCGCAACGCGTCTTGCGGAGCTTGCACAGATCGCACGACCTTCGGGCGTGCGTACGACGAGCGCGAGTTTCTCCCATGGTGGCTGAGCGCATGAGCGACGAGATCTCAACGGGCGAGTGGATAGTCTACCCGAAACGCAACGAAGGAAGGAGGAGAAAGGAAGATGAAGAACGAGGGAACGAGGGGAAAGGAGGATATTTAGGACCGGGGACCACTGCGTTGATCGACTTAGAAGACTGCAATGTTCCAAGGAGGTCTAGGGTTGTCGGATCCTCGAACGCGTTACCAGAAGCGAGCGAGGGGGGCGACAACAGAAGCGACAGCGATGATGAACAACAGATGAGATCTCGCAGCCAAGTTGGGAAGAAGAACGAGCCAGTTGTCTCTTGTCACACGATCCGTCGTCGGAGGTGTTGACATGCAAGTCCTTGGACTGACCAGGTGGGGAGAATTGCTCAAACAGAGATTGAGGCCGACTAAACTTCACGCAAGAGTGCGGTGTAGGAAGACTGGCGGAAAAGATGGGCTGTCCGGGGTCTCTCTGTGTGTCACTCCATCACCAGCGCTGCCGACATTACTTCTTTTTCGTGTGGGCCTCCTCTGACGCAAGTTGATAGGCTGGGAGTTACACAGAGGGCAGGAAGGTCGCAGACGACAAGGGCTCCCCTTCGTGGGGACGTGCACGGGGAGAGAGAGCCCGACACAGAGGAGAAGGATTGGGATGACGCAGCGCGGCGTTTAGACGTAGGGAGGACAATGATGGGTGATGATCTTTCTAACTGTCGGAATCGAGACGTAACCAACGTCGATGAGCCGCGCAGCGCTCAGCTGTTGCGGCTGTCGGGGAGGGAACGGTCGGAAGGGGCACGTCCTGCGCAGTGTCTGCACGTGTCCTCTGTCGCTGTGGGCCTTTGACCCTCTTGGCGCGGTCAGCGTTCAATCTGTTTCCCGAGATACCCTCGCATGTGTTTCTCATTTCTCGATGTCCCTTAACAAGGTTACGGACCGTAAGTAGCACGCACACTGGTATACCCCGTCTGTAACCGATCGTTGAAGAGCGCGCACAGGGCGAGGCGATGGACGGAGAAACTACAGAGGAGTTATCCGTCGGATGCAAGAAAGACGAAAGATCCGACCAGAGGTAGGGTGCGCGGTCCCAAAAGTATTCAAAGCATCATCACACTCTTGGGATGGAGTATAACGCGGTGGAACGGGGACTCCACACTCGCACGAGCGCTTACGTTATGTCCGGACCGTACGCGAATCATTAGGAGTTCAGCCTCCGTTTCCTAATTCTTGTGTAATGGCATTTGTCTTTACGGGGTCTTTTAATGTTCACTACCCACAGGGCAGTGCCGATCATGAAACTTCACAACAGGTATCGCCTCATTCAACTTCTTCCTTATCGTCATCCTTCTCTCCATGCCCTCCTCTCCAGGCCAAGAACAGTCCCTACCGACACCACCACCACCGCCTTTATCACCTCAACCCTCTACACGTGAAGCAGGCCTCAAACAATCACTCCTGGCAAGGATCCAGCGGCCGACGAGTGTCAACAACAGCAATGCACCCCAGGAGACGCCAGCAACTTTGGCTGCTGCATCCGAGTACAGCATTCAGCGAGGCGATGCTGGCGGAAACGTCGCACCGCCACAACCAGCCCCTCTACATCCTTCGCTTCCCATGAAGCCTGTCGGTGCCCTGTCATCGTCGCGGCCGTCGTCGATGCGTCACATCAACAGCAGCAGGGACACGTATCGCGGCCGAGAACTACTCAGCTCCACCCAGGGAGAGAATGATAGCATACGCCTCAGGCCCAGGAGCCAGCGTGCCAGCGCGCATGAGGATGGACGGGAAGATGAAGAGAGAGCTCGCTTGCGTGCCCCACATGATCACAATACATACCAACCCTTGACGCTCGATGACGATCACCGAGAGACTAGTCGCCGCCAGGAGAACAGCAACTGGCGGGAGGCTCCTCCGCATTCGAGGCGGTCTGCCGATGCCACCTCCAGAATGAGGTATTCACCGCTTCCTCCTCGACGCGACACGTACCGACCCGGCCCGGGCGACGACAGCCGTGATAACCGCAGTGGCCTTCGGCAACGGCCTGACAACCAGCCCCATCGACGTGAACGTGATCCGCCAGACGCAGATGGTCGTCCGGGACCTGGACTTGGCCGAGAACAGGCTGCACCCTTGGAAGACAAAGGGTCTCCCCAACACGGCCCCAACAGTTTAAATCGAGCTCATCGTACGGATCTGTCATTACCGCCTCCACCGCATGCGATGCCACCCTTCCGACCAACGAATCCACCATCTGGACGTCCATACACGGCAGGGAGTGGCAATGCAATTGCTGGGCCCACAAACCTTGATCAGTGGGTACAACCGTACCGCCATGCCGACTTCGCAAAGCTAACTTCACCAGGCGTCGTGAACTTCGCGAAAGCACCGAAGTGAACATCTGGCCCGCGTCGCCTAAACGACCGTACTCCGATGAAATGTAGGTTTCGGTTTTCTTGTACCGACGGCGCGGGCCGCCGCCGCGGGGGTGTCATCGGCCGAGATCTCAATCCCTCATGTAAACACAGCTGACCCCTGCTAGAAAGGACCTCGAGTCCAAATCGCGCCGCTCCAAGTCTTCCAAGTCTTCCCGCCGCAAGCGTCGGTACACGAGCGAGACAGAGAGCGATAGCGAGGCAGAGTACGAGCGGGAACGGCGGCATGCGCGGCGGCGTGACCGCGAACGCAAGCGCGAACGCCGGTCGCGACGCTCACCCAGCGAGGCCGACTCGCGACGCGGGCGCGACACACCGAAGGCAGAGGCCGTCGTGCCCGCGGGCGTCGGCGTTGGTACAGCCGACGACGGGCCCGAAGTCGGGCCCCAGCCGCCGACCGAGCTCTCGTTGCGCACACCAGCCGACCGAGACGCGTATCGCGCCCTCCTACCTGGGGAAGGTGCGGCCATGGCCGCGTTTGTTGCCAAGGGTGAGCGCATTCCCCGCCGCGGTGAGGTAGGCATGGACCCGAAGCAGATCCAGGCGTACGAGGACGCGGGTTACGTCATGAGTGGGTCGCGACACGCGCGCATGAACGCGGTGCGGCTGCGCAAGGAAGGGCAGGTGATCAATGCCGAGGAGAAGCGGGCGATGCTCAAGCAGTCGCGCGAGGAGTGGATCGAAAAGGAGGGTGCGATCATCTCGCAGTTCAAGGAGATGATGGACGAGCGGCTCCAGATGGAGGAAAAGCGCGCACGCGAGCGCGGCGGGGGCAAGGGCAAGGACGGGCGGTAGTCTCGAGATACAGCTAAACGCCCTTGGACGCCATACGTGATGCAATAGGAGCAACCTGCTGCCAACCTAGATTCTTCGAACTCTGGGATATGAGGCACGATGCATTTCCACTGCAGTCACCGGTACGACCCCAAAGCATGCCATGAAAGGAGGAGTGGAAGTAACGAGGGACATACCAGAACAGAAGGAGAAAGAGGTTCCTCGGAGTACAGCTATAGTGGGGCATAGGGTGGGCATTGGGAGAAAGGCGATGGGCGTGGGTTGATGAGGTGGGAGCGAAGGTGGGTGGGTGGAAGGGGGTGGGATGAGAAGGGGAATGTAGTTGGTGGGGCCTGGTGGGCGGACATGAGCGTGGATGGGCGTGGCGTTTGGATATTGAGCGTGAGAAGGTAAGAAAACATAAAAGATAGGCAGGGCATGTTTAACTTGATGAAGATGGCGTTGAAGAAAGTTAAAGATCGCAGTTAAGGCTTGTTGTAAAGAGGTAATAAGACCGAGGCGAGAAAGAGTACGGGTCTAGGTTTACGGTGGAAATGGGTATCGCAGACATGGTAGCAGGGGAGGATACGGTAGTTTGATCGTGTTGTTTCGTCGCTTCATCACTGTCATCGGAGTCGGTAGCGCCAAGCTCGGGGCCGCGCTCGATCTGCGGTTTTAGGAGGTGGACCGTCTGGGGTAATGGTTCCCGGTTTCTTGGTACGTTGGGCCGACGCTAGCGCTTGACGGGGCTGCCGTTGGGAGTGCCGCCGAGCGACAGGTCCCACACGATAGGTGCCGTAGTCGTCAATTCAATACGCGGCGCACCGCCAAAAGTCGAAGGCGTAGCGACAGACGGACTGGCGGTGCCCGAAGCAGGCGTAGAGTTTGACAGGGGCGGACACAAGCTGGCGCCAACGGCCAGGTCAAGTGTCGAGGTGCTCTCGCCGCTAGCCGAGGAGCGCGAGGGTGCGTTGGAGCGCCTGACCTCTAGGTTGCTGTGCGTCACGGCTCTACGCCCTTTGGGGCGGGAGAAGAACGAGGGGAGCTCTGCGCGCGCACCGCGCTTGCCGCTGGGCGACAGGATGGAACGGTTAGGGGTGGTATCCACTTTAAGCGAGTTGCTGTTGTGCTGGAGGGAGACCGAGCGTGACGACGGAGACGACGTCACACCACGGATCGATGCAACGGGCGAGGGCGAAGTGGAGTTGGAGCCTGAAGGCTTTGCGTTGCCATTGCTTCCCACGCGCTTTGAAGGGGGAAAGGCCTTGATCCGTGTGAACGCCCGTTTTGTGTTCTCGAGTCCGCGCGTGGCGAACAGCGGTGGCCGTTTGGCGGGTGCAGGAGACGATCCAGGCTGGGCTTCAGAGCCAGACTCCGAGTCCGAGGTGACAGCCTTGCGAAGCGAAGATGGGACGCGAGAAGATGTTGCGCGCCCAGAGCGGATCGAGACCAGACGTCCACCCTGGCGACGACCAAGCACACCGCCTAGGCCGCGCAGGAATCCAGAGTGACCACTGGCGTTACCACCGTTAATTGCCTCTGGCACGTCGCTCGCATCCAAATCCAGCTGCTCCCAGTCTTCGTCGCCAAGTTGGCCGAAAGTGCCATTGAGTTCCACAGACAAACGCGCGTGCGGGAAGCGATCGATGCTGGGAAGCTGGCGGTGTCGCCGGATGATGAGGTTGGGGCTGCCCCCGTCGCGAAGGGGGACGGAAATCACGTCCGAGACCGACAGACCGCTCGAGGGGGGTCCAGAGGGCAGTCTGGAAACTCCACCGTCTGTCGCGTTGGGAACAATGCCCAGCGCGGCCGGCAAGACAGATGCGAGGCTTCCCATACTGTCGTCGTTGAGAGACGGGACAGAGTCAGTGGTGGTGGTGTGACGTTCCACAATATTATCAGACACGGGTGGGAGAATGATAGAGGGAGTGCGAGAAGAAGGGGCGTGGATGGATGGCGGTGCTGGGGTAGAAGGAGCGGGCACCGGGGGCGCGTTGGCAGTTGTGGAGCTGGCAGATACCTTGCGTGAGATGATACGAGATGAGCGTGTTGTCGTTGAGGCAACGGATCGGGCGTCGGATTTAATAGAGTCGGCCTTGGGAGTGCGATAGAAAAGACGAGCATCGTCATCATCGGAAGTAGGTTGCTCGGGCTCTTTAAGCGATTCGACGTTTTGCTCAGATGGAATGCTGGGGATGGTGGGGATGGTATCGGCGACGGACTCGGACTGGTGAAGCTCAACCGATGACGCGACATCGTCGGTTGATTCAGCCTCGTGGGCAACTGCGAGGTGCTCAACGTCCTCACTCATCGGTTCGTCCGTGTGCTGCGGTACGTCGTTCTCTTCTGCCCGCGCTTCTTCCTGAGGAGAATCCACTGCAATCTGCTCGTGGTCATCCTCGAGCTGCTCGACTTGCTCGTCAACGTCTTCCTCGATCGGCTCTTCGTGGTACTCTGAGGGGCATTCGGACGTCGACTGGTTGTCGTTGTCGTCCCAAAATGTGCTGCTGCAGGTCCACTCAAACGACTCGAGATCCTTTTGGAAGTCGATCAGAGCCTGGGCGTAGATCGTGTCATTGTTGAGGGCGTTTTGCTCGCCATCAGGCTCTTTGCCGTAGTCGTGCCCGGACATGTCGACCGTAGGAGTTTCCTCAAGGCACAATCGGGGGAAGAATTGTGTGTTGTACTCTGCAACGGGGTCAATCTCAAGCTGGAACGGATCTTGGTAATCGCCCTTCTCGACAGTGTCCCAGTCGACGTTCGTGAAGTAGGGGTGGGTCTTGACGCAAGGTTCAGTTAGACGGAACATGGGCTCCTTAGCAAGTAGACCGTCGATAAAGTCGTATGTCGTAGAATCAATCCTGTATCGCTCCTTGAGATAGCTGCGGGGGTGGTCGCCGCGGTACATAGCGTCCCATGGCGCGTTGACAACACGCTCATACAGCTCCGCCTAGGCATTAGCTTGGACGACGCCAAGGATGACATCCGCGCGAACAATGGCATGGGGATGGGGCGCCAGTCTTTTCACCAGCGCTCCCCGACAAAGTGCCAAGACACTCACATTGCTCTCATCATCGTGTCCGCGGAACGGCACACGGCCAGTCAAACACTCGCACACAATACACCCGAGGGCCCACCAGTCGATTGCGTATGTGTAGTGGTTACGCTTGATGACCTCGGGGGCGAGGTACTCTTGAGTGCCAACGAACGAGTAGGCGCGGTCCCACGTGAGTTCCCCACCTCGATACGATCCAAAGCCCTTGCCTGCGTGGGGAGGAGGTGTGCCTTTGCCCTCGATATAGTCGGCAGGCAGCTTGACAGGGATCGGATCGCCGCGGTAGCCAAACGATTTTGAGAGACCAAAGTCTGCAAGGACAGCATGGCCATGCCAGTTGAGAAGAATATTCTCCGGCTTGAGGTCGCGAACCAGAATACCTTCTCGGTGCCTGAGGCGTCAGCAACGATTGAGCGTCGGAGATTATACTAACAATGCGTCAAGGCCAGCCACAATATCACACGTGTAGAATCTGGTGCGGAGTGGGCCGAGGATACCATGGATTTCCATCTGCGTCGCCAGATCGCCGCCGGGGTAAAACTCCATGACAAGATAGAAGTTCTCCTTGTCGCAGAATGAATAGTAGAGACGGGAAACAAAGGCGCTCCTCCGTTCCCGAGTGGTGAAATGCTGAAGAATCCGCTGCTCTGCCAAGGTGTGATCCAACTCGTCGTTGGCAAGGACTGCACGTTTGGAGATGGCCTTCATGGCGTGAACGCGTGCTGACGAAGTGTGTTTGACGAGAAGGACACGACCGGCGCAGCCTTTGCCGAGAACACGAATGAGCTCAAAGTCGTTGAGCCGGGGTGCCTGTGACCCTCGTCGGCTACGCGCAGGATTCCTGTCGCGCCGTTTCGGGGAGACATTCATATCATCGTTCGAGACGTCGGGGCTGGGAATGGGCAAAGGGTTGATGAGCGACTTGATAGAGGCGTTGTTCGGAGGAGTGGTGGGGTCTGCGCCGAGGACCATGGCTGATGCACGAGGCGGGCTCGGAGGGGGCGATTGTGGAAGCGGAATCTTGTAGGGTACCGATACCATTGCTAATTAAAGGAGAGAGTGCGTAAAAAGTGAGAGAGAATGGGAGAATAAAAGTAACGATCTGTTGGTTAATTCAGCGACGGGAGCGGTGGTATGTGTGTTGCAAGCGCATGACACAGCGCACACCACCAACGGGCGGGCGGGGCCTGTGTCTGCGCGTCTGCGCGCACTACGCAATGCACACACAAATGTTACGTACCGTATGTGCTTTAGTGCAGTGGGCGGCAGTGGGCCCCGTCGCCAGCACCGTGCGTAGTGCGACAAGAATCGAAGACTGGAGAACCGAGAGAGGGCTGGGCAGGCGAACTGTCGGCGATTGGCATGCAGATCTTGAGAAAGACGCGCGCGCAGCCGTGGGTGTCGAGCCAAGTGAAGGATGTGGGAGGGGAGGTCCAGCTGGCCACTTGGGAAGAGGACAATAATGCAAAGTGACGGCGGGGTCGGAGGTGGTGTCGAAGGACGGCCGCGAAACCGAGTGTCCGCCGTCGCTCGTGGTGGTGCGGTGGTCCTATGGGGGGGGGGGGGGGGGGGGGCGCGGGCGGGGGGGGGGGGGGGGGGGGGGGGGGGGGGGGGGGGGGGGGGGGGGGGGGGGGGGGGGGGGGGGGGGGGGGGTATACCCGTGCCTGGGTTGTAACACCTCGGAAAAAGGTCCAAAGTTTGGTCCGCGACAACAGGGGCTTGCGTCGGTGGACAAGGATGCTGGTTGGGGAGCCGATGCGTGCCGTGCAGCTCGTTTGTGTTGCTGGCGGCGATAGAGGTTACAGGTGATGACGGAGGCCACAAGGTGCAGCGAACAGCAACAACGCCGCCGTAAAAAGAGTTCCTGTCGATATCAAAGGGGGCTCGCTTTGCCGTTGACCAACAGACGAGCTATTTGCGCTCTGGTCAGAGGACAAAGGTAAGAACGCTCGTGGGGTGGAGCGGTCGACGCCACGTCGTGTACGCAGCAAGGGGATGTTGTGCTTGCCTGGCGGTGTGCGCCCGTAGCGGAGTCGAGTTGACGAGAAATGTGCTGCTGGTCTGTGCACGGAGCGTGTGTTCTTGGAAGCAGCCAACGACGGGAGAAGAGACAAAAAAGGAGGCTGGAGGGATGGGGGGAGACGGGTTGAAATGATCCTGGAGCCAGGATCCAACTTTGAAAGGACAACGAGCCGTTGTAGGGTAGGGTGAATGAGCGTGAGGGACGGAGAGCGCAGGTTTGAACGAGGGTGTGGGGGCGCTGTGTGGTGAGGCGCGGGGTCGGCAGCACGTATGTGTGGGACCGTTGCCGAGTCAGAGCGCGTGGGAGGGATGTGGGGCAGGAGGGTTGGGGAGAGGATTATGAAGGCCTGGGAGGGAGTGTGAAGCAAGTTTGTATGAATACAGTGTTGAGAAACGATAACAGATTATCAGCGGATCGTGGGATGACAGGCGCGAGTGCAGTGGGCCAGTTGTCAGTCGATGCAACCCGGCGGGGAGCGTCTAGGATTTGGGGGATCAACACTGCGCAATACCGAGCTGCCGAGCTGACAGAAGGGGACAGGACGGTGACGCCGAGCAGGGACGACGGCGCGCGCGGGGGTCGCCGTGAGTGAGCCAGACGGACGTTGGGGTGAGGGATATCGGACGTGGGATGTGCAAAGGGATTCAACAACGTGTGGCGGCCGCCTGGAACGGGTCGAGCAAGGTCCGATGCCTTAGAGAATATGTATGCATGTAGGCAGAGGCCAGGACTGTATCACTGTCCGTGTCGTTTCCACTGGCGCATGTGAAGTTGGGTGTCGTCGCTGTCACGTTGCGGCGGTCGTCGGCGTTGTCGTGGCCTGCAGTGTTGGTCTTTGGTGACGGGTACCTTGACAAGGTCGTCGGCCCGGGCCGGCCACCGTTGGCAGTGCCGCCACCCTCTTGGTAGGTTTCATCGTGCTCGCATCATGCTCGCTTGTGCTCCCTACGCGCCACAGCCCACGCTTTCGGATCTGCCCTCGCCTCTGTCCTTCCTGATCACATTGACTGTGTCTCTGACATTCAGATGATGGCAGATGGTGGCGGGCGGTCGAGATAATTGCCTATTCAATGCTCCCGGTCTGGGGCATCTGGTGGCAACCCGTCGTCTTGCTCCCATAAGGGCGGAGACAAGTGCGCAGTTTAACGGCACCGCTGGCCGCGCCCTTACGACATTGCTCCATTGGTCTCCGTGTGTACCACTGCAGCACATGTAGCCGGCATTCACCTCAGACCTTCCACGACGCTATCTCCCCACGCCATCGTCGACTAGCTCTTTGCATTTCCGCAGATCCGCAACCTTGACTTCGTTGTCGCAACGAGAGCGGCCTCAACGCCACAAGGCCCCATTAGGGTTCCACTTTCCCACCGAGGGGCCGGGCATGATATACAGTGGTCCCAGATCTGGACTGGTCCCTCAGCAGCGTGGTCCCCGCTGAGATGTATGTAGCCCCCTGCACCGCTCCTGCCGCTTCAGGCTAGCCCACGGTACCAGGCGTCAGTGACATAGGGACAGAGGATCCGAACGGACGGGTCAGTGGTGCAAGGATCAAGAACGCCCAAGCACCCTGCTGCCGTTCCCCGTTCCCCATGGGGAATACATACCGTGGTGTTTCCCATCCCGTAGGACCCGTCAAGAAGGGCAGGCGGGAAGCACCTGAACACGGGAAATCGCCAGCATGCCAGAGAGGTCGGGTTGGCTGCGAAAGCAGCTCGACTCGCATCGATCGAGCGCTGCGCGCGAAATGGACAATACTCATCCCAGGAATCAGATCTCCTAGCCAACTCGATGAACGATATGCTTTTGACGAGATGCGACCAAAGACCTGCCAAACGCCATTACGCCAGGGTCAACAGGGGATGCGGGAGTCGCGTCGCGAAAACAAGGCAGCCGGGCCGGGGGCAACCCCGAGAGTTTACGTAATCCGCCTTTGCGCTAAGCTCGAAGTCTGGCGCTCTTTATTCTCAGGCGCCTAACTGGGTGCACAGTTAGGCCTGTTGTTGAATTAAATGGGAGGACCCTTTAACATTCATAAACCCGTCAGGATCCAGGGCACGCCAGCCTCCGTTTCCCATGCACAAACCCCCCACGCCCTCGTTGATTCAACCCGTTGTCCTCCCCATCATAGACACGCTGCTCACTACCACGCCTGGCAGCCCTTCCCCTCCCCTTCCCCGCACGCCATCCACCCCCCGAGTCCGACTGCAAGGACATGTACTGCTGGATTTCTCCCCGGTGTTAACGACCACGTGCTATTGTCATCCTTTTTCGGCGGCTCTACCCGGATCCTACACCATTCCCCATCCCGCATCCTTTAGCTTCTCGCTCTCAACCTTGAACTCCCGTCAACGTTTTATCCCGTTCACCCACCCCACCCGCCCCCAACTGGCCTCCATTCAACAATCACGACACAACGATCCAGAACGTCTTCTAGACAGCATCTCACTATCCTCTTCGACTCTCTGGCAGATTGAATCCCTACCGTGTTTACCGCATCCAACATTCCTCGACGCGCCCACCGCGATACGAACTTTTTGACACGTAACGCCCAGTAACGCACGCCTTCAAGTCTATCTCCTCGTCCAACAAACACCTCTATCTCTCAACCATCCACAATGGCAGCTGCAGTTGGTGTCGCGCCACAAATGGCGGACCATCACCACCATCACATGAGCGCGCAGCACCTCGAATACGACTACTCTAACGGCATCTCGGTGCTGGAAGACTCAGAGGATGGCGAGCACGACTCATATGGCGAGCACATGACAATGGAAGCGGACATGGAGCGCTACTACCAGCAGCACTACGACCAGCAGATGCACCCGGAACAGCAGCTGCAGTACCACCACTACCAGCCGGGAGAGGATGAGTCGGATCTCGACGCCGACGGCTACTCGGACGAAAGCTCTGAGGAGAGCATCCTCCCAGACGAGAACATCGACTTTAGCTTGATATACGCATTGTACGGACACTGCCGAGGGTTGCGCTAACCCCAGACACACATTCCTTGCCACTGTTGAAGGACAGGCGTCCGTCGTCAAGGGTGACTCGCTCCTGTTACTGGATGACGCCAACTCGTACTGGTGGCTTGTGCGTGTCCTCAAGACCGAGGACGTTGGCTACATTCCTGCCGAAAATGTCGAGACACCGTATGAGCGTCTGGCACGGTTGAACAAGCACCGCAACGTGGACATCGCCGCACCAACAAAGGAGGAAGCTGCTCTTGGCGAGACAGCACGGGAGAATAAGCTCAAAAGCTTTATCGGCTGGAAGAGCAGAGACCGCAACCAGAGCGCCGACGATGACGTTGAGGAGCGCGAGGGACGACGAGTTGTGTTTGCCGCCCCGACCTTTGTCGAGCATCCGGGCGTCACCTGGAGCTCGGACGAGGAGGACGACATGGACGACGAGAGACCGCACTTTGACGACGATGACGACCACTCTATCGACAACGACCACCACATGAATGACGATGGGTACGATGTGGAGCCAGACGACGGAGTCGAATGGGCTCAGGATGCCGTTGAGGCAATGCGAACGGCACCTGGTGTCAATGCGCCCGAATCGTCCACCGACCACAGCACTGGGTTGGAGTCGCGTGAAACCGAGATTGTCACCCCTGAGAATGCACCGATCGCGACTGTCACTCCTGTAGGCGACAAGGAGAGCGTCTCCGCTGGCGCAATTGCCGCCAGAGCCGGCCTTGTTGGTCTTGCTGGAACAGGCATTGCGGCAGCCGTCGTCGCCGCTCACCCGCCACCGGAGCGCTCCCCGTCGCCATCTGCCCCCTCTGGCGCCCTGGCACGTACCAACCCGACGCCGCCGCCGCACCGCGCGGTCATGTCCCC
This sequence comes from Apiotrichum siamense, assembly GCA_023653615.1. NCBI lineage: Eukaryota > Fungi > Basidiomycota > Tremellomycetes > Trichosporonales > Trichosporonaceae > Apiotrichum > Apiotrichum siamense. Next base: position 174,878 of record JALJEG010000026.1, read on the forward strand.
AGAGAGCGATATGAGCGCGGACACCAGTATGCGCGAAATTATGATGACGCCGCTTCCGACCAACGCAGAGCGCGCAACGACCCCAGCCTCGTCGGACGCTCATGCCTCCCCTGCCCGTGTAGCGCCGAGCCCGACACCCGCGGGCCCGCCGCCCACAGTATCCCCCAAATCGGTGCACCGCAACCCTGGCAACTCCATTGGCTCCACTAGCGCCCCTCCTGCGGTTGCTGTTGACCCCACAAGTCCGCGCAGTCCCATCACCCCCACAAGCCCGACGTCCGCCATTGCAACCTCTCCCGGCCCACCTACTGGTCACCCGGTCATCCAGCCCCGCCGCGTTCCCCAGTGGCGCCCCGAGGCGTTCAACATCTCGCGCCTGTCTACTATCATCCGTGCGCGCGCCGACGAGGAGCGCCGCACGATGCGCCCGGCGCGGCCAGTAGAGATTGACGAGGTACAGACCTCCTTGTACGGCAAGAAGCTTGCACTTGACCGCCTACAGCCCGACATTCGCGCGGGCTACGTCCACCTCCAGGCCAAGATGGACTCCTTTGACCGCGAGATTGACAGCCTCCTTGGAAACCTGGGCACGCTGGTCGCTGCCCACTAGAGCCCGCCCTCTTTGACGACTTTCTGCCATCACTTCGCTTCGCTCTTGCTCGTTTCTCGTTTTTGCTTCTTAGGTTTCGACGACTCGCAGAGTCCAGAGGGCATCGCGCCGCCACGACACGACACACGCACACACACACATATACACAGCGCTCTTGGTGCTGGCCGCCTGTGGTTGTAATAATAGGAGAAACCTTTTTTTTTACTTATTGTTGGGTGCCAGGTGCCCCGGTACGCCAGTAGCCATGCACCCGGGTTTTGACGTGACAGAGAAAGAATGAAGCTGGAAGTCACATTGTGCTCCTGAGGCTTACCAAGCAGGTGGCCCTGGCGCACAGTAATCCGTGGTCTACCATGCAAGCGCATCGATGGTTGCGCAAAGACCTCTGGTGCGCATTCGCCGTTGCAGAGGGCGGCCGAAAGGCCGCAGTGGTATTCCGAACGAAGGGGGCAGCCCGGCGATTGAGTGAACAGGAAAAGTGTGCCACTTGTCGGTTGAAAAATAAGCCGACGGGCACAGACTGACGGCATTAGTCAGTCACTCGATAAATGATGACGATGCGAGCGCCCATTGCGCAAACCAAAACGATCCGTCCCGTGCTCCATCGATAACCACTGGCTCCCTCAGTCCATATCACCCATCACGTATAAAGACAGCAGCGTCATTGCACGTTGCTGACGCCGCCCAACCTGTCGTCACTCTCCCGCACGCTCCCGCGCTCTGTGCGCCTCGCCTCCGGCCCCCGCCTCGCCTTGCCAGCTGCTGCCCTCTCGCTTTCTTTCGCCGCCCGCACCCTCCTGCACCCCCACGCCGTCGCTTCGCGCGCCTTCACCACCTCCCACACCCTCGCCATGCCCCCCCTTACCACGACTCAGGCCTCCGAGATCGGAGAGTAGTGAGTAAAGCGGGGCCCGATAACACAGCGAAAGCCAAGCCGGCGGCCGGCTGCCTCTACGCGGAATCGCGGCGCTTGTAGGGGACTGAATCACGTGCTGACGGGCAGTGATCTCTTCGTCATCGGCGGTGGATCTGGCGGTCTTGGTTGTGCTGTGAGTATGCACCTGAGGTCTGTTAATGCGGTGTCGGCGTCGGCGTCAGGCTCGGCTCGCGCAGCGCCTCCTGGGTGCCGACCTGATGAGAGGGCGCTGAGGGATGGTGGAAGCGTGCGGGACAACCAGCATGAGGACCATGCTTCATGCGACGATGCCGACGTCCACCGCAGCATGTTGTGGCTGCTGCTATATTCTCCTGCTCCATCCTTGCTAAACTTCTCTTCACTTGTCCGAGATGAAGACTAACAACACAGCGCCGCGCTGCCAAGTACGGCGCCAAGGTTGGTCTCGTTGAGGAGACGGACCGTCTCGGCGGTACCTGTGTCAACGTTGGATGTGTTCCCAAGAGTGAGTAGATCGCCACACTGCCACATTGCTCCGTGTTGTCAATGCACCTTCCCGCCCAACACAGACTCGCGCTAACATCAACAGAGGTCATGTGGTACACCTCCGAGATGGCCAGCGCTCTCCACAACGCTGCCTCGTACGGCTTTGGCGAGAAGGCGACCAATGACAAGATTGCCGCGTCGTTTGACTGGAACGTCCTCAAGACCAAGCGTGACGCGTACATTCACCGCCTGAACGGCATCTAGTGTGTACAAAGCCATAGTAATCCCTAACGGACAGCGAGCGCAACCTTAAGAACGACAATGTCGACTACCATGAGGGACACGCGTCGTTTGTCGATCGCCACACCCTCGAGATCAACCAGAACGGCGAAAAGTACCAGGTCAAGGCCAAGAAGATTGTCATTGCCGTCGGCGGCCGCCCCACCTGGCCCAGCGAGGAGCAGGTCCCTGGCGCCAACTACGGCATCGATTCTGATGGCTTTTTCCACCTTGAGAAGCAGCCCAAGCGCGTCGCTGTCGTTGGTGCCGGCTACATTGCCGTCGAGCTTGCCGGTATCTTCAACGGCCTCGGCTCCGAGACCCACCTTCTGATCCGCTACGACGCCGTCCTCCGTACCTTTGACCCCATGCTCTCTGAGGTCCTTCTGCCCTGGATGGAGCACACGGGAATGAACATCCACAAAAACACTGGTGTCACCAAGGTCGAGAAGACGGAGTCCGGCTCTCTTCTCGTCTACCACAAGGGCAGCGACAAGCCCCTTGAGGTCGACACACTCATCTGGGCCATTGGCCGCCACTCCAACGTTGAGCGCCTCGGCCTCGACAAGGTGGGCGTCAACGTCAACGCCAAGAAGGATATTCCCGTCGACGAGTGGCAGGCCACCAACGTCCCCGACATCTTCGCCCTCGGTGACGTCGCTGGCAAGGCCCTCCTCACCCCTGTCGCTATCGCCGCCGGCCGTCGCCTGTCCAACCGCCTCTTCGGTGGCCCCGAGTTCAAGGACGACAAGCTCAGCTACGAGAACATTCCCTCTGTCGTCTTCTCCCACCCCACCATCGGCTCTGTCGGCCTCGCCGAGCCCGAGGCCCGGAAAAAGTACGGCGACGACGGAATCAAGGTCTACACGACCAAGTTCCGCGACATGTCGGGTGCCATGCTCGACGAGGACCACAAGGCGCCCACCTCGTACAAGGTAATCACTGCTGGGCCCGAGGAGAAGGTCATTGGTATCCACATCATCGGAAACGGCTCGGACGAGATCCTTCAAGGCTTTGCGGCGGCAATAATCGCCGGGGCGACGAAGAGGGACTTGCAGAACACTGTCGCCTTGCACCCTACCAGCGCTGAAGAGCTTGTTACAATTTTCTAGTTGCTACCGCTTTCTGAGCGTCGGAGATCGATCATGGGATGTTGTATCGGTCGTAGAGGAGATGAACAGAAGATGTTTATGCGATTTGTGGCATGGGCACCCCGCACATGTCATTCCGCGGACGCGACGCAGGGAATCACGTGCCCCGCATTCTAAACTGTGTTGCATCCACATTGCATCCCAGACTCTTTTGACGACACCACCAGGTTTGGGGGGGATTGCATGCGCGCGCAGTGTGCCCTTCGATGCCTGTTTGCCCAGTACCCTTTTCTCTCCAACCCGAGCTCATACCACTGTTCCCAATTGAATCGGGAACAATGGCACATATATCGTGTCGCAGTGGCGCGGCGTGCAGTGCGCCTGAACCGCCATGGATCCTCCCGAAACCACGTGGCAGCGCCTGTCAGCAATATATCTGTGCTGACGGATCTCGAGGGACGCAGGGCCGTTGTGATCAATGTGATCCAATCCCAGTCCTATAGTGGACGGGGTACACGGGGTGGCGAGCAGGGGCGACGGAGGTTATCGCCGTCCCGCCCGCCCTGCAGCTTGGGTAGTCCTGTCCGTTGTGCCCACGGCTCCTCAGCTCCTCATATCCGCCGCCCCGTCCAGCGGGGCCAGCGGCTCCAGCGTGTCCAGCGTGTCCAGCGTGTCCAGCGTGACGCACACTCCGGCCGAAGACAACTCGGCAGTGTCGCACCCTGCACCGTTGCACGCGTTGCATGAGCTCTTGGGCCGCACACGTCGCGAGGGACACGGAATGCAGCGAAACACGTCCCTGCGTGCGTATCCCTATCAGGACGCTCATGTCCGGCTTGCAGATCTCTGCCAGCTTGTCCGACCGGGATGGCATCAGCCATGTTGACACTTTCTCACACACCTATCTCACACGCCTTGACACTGATCCCAAGCACGCCAATATCTCGTCGTGGTGGACTGCTTGGATACTAATACATGCGGTATGCGGCACGGCCAAGAGAATGTCCACAGTACTCCGCGAACTGTATCCCGTCGCGATCCACCCAGATTCCCAGCGATGGAGGCGCCGACCGAGTTCGCCAATCCATGGGGGTACATGACACCGCCGGCGTCCCCGAGCCTCGAATGCGGTCTTCTTGCAAAGACCGTATGGGACACGGAGAGCACGCCAATAGAGGCGCCATCGAGAGGCGAGCGGGGGATCCGGCCACTCAAACACAAGCGCAGGCTGAGCCTCACAATCGAAGCACGAGGGAAACGACCACGGATGGCAGCATCGTCAGTCGGGGAGGCGCGATCGGACCGCAATTCGCGCGCATGGCGGAGTGCCGGTGCCGCTGTTCCCTCACGGGGGCTGCGGCCGCTGTCGTTATGTGTTCAGCGTGCATCGACGGCCTGTACGGATCGCGAGCCCGCAACGCCCGAAATATTGGCGGCAACAGATACACCACCAGCTTCAAATCCCGACCTCGATTCCGCCACTGTACTCGCGTCGAGCACCCCTGATTCCACTGGATGCGGCCCCCTTCCCACACCATTCCTCCCAACGCCTCTGCAGTCCCCGCTCACTGCCGCCAATGATAACCGACTGGCCGTCCTCGCCTTCTTGTCCAAGCCGAGGCCAAGCGGTGGTCGAGTACTGGATACGACATGGTGCCAGATCGTGGTCGACACTCGGATATTCGTGGTCTGCCTACGTGTTGGGGATGTGGAAGTGGGTACTGTCGAAAAGCATGTCATGCGACCGTCGTTAACTCCAGATAACACGATCCAAGCTCGAATCGCTGCTCGGGTACTTTGACGGCTTGTGTCGGCGATATGAAGCATTCGAGCAGGCTAGTGCTCAGCTGCATCGCGGCTGGAACCCGTATATTATCCGCATCGGGGAGGCGCGCGCAGAGGTGCGTTGTGGGACAACGACGAGGCGCGTCAGTCATGACGGGCCGACTGCTGCAAGCCTCGGAGATTGATCCCACGGACTGACGCCCCCCTCAGGCGCAGCAACACGCTTCTGCACTACACGGCCTGGTCGTCTCCCTAGCCGCTATCGAGTCTCCCGGATCCCCCACGCTGGCGCTCCTCGGACTGAAGGACATTGCGGCGCAGGCGGGCTGGCTCGCAGAGCACATCGACGAGGCGGTGCCACAATGGGTCGAGGAGGTCAAGTTGATGCTGAGGACACTGCATCAGAGTCGTGCAAAGTAAGGACGTAAGGACATTCGCCACCCCCGCCGCATACACAACGATGCGGTTCTTGTAGCAGTAGCAAGAAGGTTTGTGCCAGAGTAGTTGTTGCAGTGCTGGTCCAGGAGTGTACCAAATAAATAGATCATGTAGACGAAGATGCAGAAGCCGGAGACAGCGTGGCCCCCGCGGGCGGGTAGAGATCCATATCGCGCCCACCACCAGCATGGAGACGGTGCGCGAGCTGAAACTGGCCTGTTGCAGCCTGCCCCCAACTGGTTTCAGAATCTCCCTTCTTTGTTGCCCTCGCAATACTCGGCAACCTATCAGACCCATCGATAATGCATCGATCCAGGCCATTGCATGCGGCACGCGGGCCAGCGCGGTGCGGCGGGCCAAGGGGTCGCGTTCTGCAGATGGATAAATTTCGGTGCAAAACGACTCAGGAGGCTATTTGGGGATGAATCCTCCCCACAACGCGCCGCGTTGACCTCTGAGGCACACGTAGTCCCCCGCCTACTTTAACGCGCATAAGCAAGAACACGGCATCCCCGGAGCCTGCCGACGACGGAGATCCCGGACGCCGTGGGCAGCTTGAACCAGCGGGGAACGGGTACAAGCTAGCAGCTCCGATATAGGACCAGGATGACTGGGCCATCTCCGTTTTACGGTTTCCCAACCTATCCTCATCTCCATGACACGAACACCCACACCCCCACCAGAGCCGAACTATGCGGCGACCTATGCCGAGTCCGTCAGCGACCCAGAGGCATTCTGGTTACGGCAGGCTGCCGCAATCGACTGGCGCACGCCGCCGACCCACGCACTCGACAGTGCCAACGCTCCTCTCTACAAGTGGTTCCCCGACGCGGTTCTCAACACCTGCGAGAACGCCCTAGACCGGCACGTGCGCGCCGGCCACGGCGCGCGTGCCGCCATCATCTGGGACTCGGCCATGACCGGCCAAAAGCGGACGATCACGTACGCCGAACTGCTCGCGCTCGTGGAGCGTGCGGCAGGCGCGCTAGCGGCGCGCGGCGTGCGGCGCGGCGACCGCGTCGTTATCATGATGCCCATGATCCCCGACGCGCTCGTGGCAATGCTGGCGTGTGCACGCCTCGGCGCGGTGCATTCGGTCGTCTTTGGCGGGTTTGCGGCCAAGGAACTCGCGGCGCGGATAGACGACGCCGAGCCAGTGCTCATCGTCACCGCGCTCGGCGGGCTCGAGCCCAGCCGTAAGGTACCGTACCTTCCGATCGTCGAAGAGTCGCTCCGCCTCACGTCTGTGAAGAGTGTTCGAGGCGTGCTCGTCAAACACCGTGACGGGTTCTCTACCACCCTGCCTGCAACCGGTGGCTACGAGGACTGGGACGCGGCGCTGGCGGCCGCGGCACCGCATGCGCCAGTTGCGGTCCAGGCCACCGACCCTCTGTACATTCTCTACACCTCGGGCACAACAGGCAAGCCCAAGGGCGTGGTGCGGGACAACGGCGGGCACGCAGTTGCGCTCGCGTGGACCATGCGGCACCTCTACAACGTCGGCCCGGGGGAGGTCATGTGGACCGCCAGCGACGTCGGATGGGTCGTCGGCCACTCGTATATCGTCTACGCGCCGCTGCTCGTTGGCGCCACTACCGTCGTGTACGAGGGCAAGCCCGTCGGCACGCCTGACGCCGGCGCGTTCTGGCGCGTATGCGCCGAACACAAGGTCGACGTGCTCTTCACCGCTCCCACGACCATGCGTGCCATCTGTTCAAAGGACCCCGAAGGCGCCAAGGTGCACGAGTACGACCTGTCACGCCTCCGCACACTGTTCATGGCGGGTGAGCGCCTCGACCCTGCGACATACTACTGGTCGTCCAAGGTGCTCGGTATCCCCGTCATTGACCACTGGTGGCAGACTGAGACCGGCTGGGCTATCTGTGGCAACCCGCAAGGTGTGGCTGAGAAGCTACCAACGAAACCTGGCTCCGCGGCCCTTCCCATGCCCGGCTTCCAGATCGAGATCATCGACTCTGATGGCACTCGATTGGCAACAGGCAACGAAGGCCTGATTGTCGCTCGCCTCCCGTTGCCACCTGGCACTCTCACAACGCTCTGGGGTGACGATAGCCGCTACATCGCGTCGTACTTGGGAGCCTTTGACGGCTACTACGTCTCGGGCGACACAGGATACATTGACGAGGACGGGTACGTCTTCGTCCTCGGGCGCAGCGACGATGTCATCAACACCGCCGGCCACCGCCTCAGCTCCGGCAGCCTGGAAGCAGTCATCTCGGCGCACCCTGCCGTCGCCGAGTGTGCGGTCATTGGAGCGGCAGACCCACTTAAGGGCCAGGTGCCGCAGGCATACATCGTGTGCAAGGCCGGCGCGGTCGCGGACCCAGCTACCCTCGTCCCCGAGCTCATCCGACGGGTGCGCACCGAGGTGGGCGCATTCGCGTCGCCGCGTTCGGTCACCATTGTCGAGGGGCTACCCAAGACGCGCTCGGGCAAGATTCTGCGCAAGACGATGCGCCAATCCGTCGACGGCGAGGGCCCTACCGTCCCCAGTACGATCGAGGACATCAACGTTCTCACTCGCTTCATCGCGACGGTCCGCTTGCCCAACTAGACAGCCAAGCATGTGGTCTGACCACCTTTTCAGCTTCTGATATTCGTTGTTGTCGTTACGCGCGTGGCAGAGGTGGCGGTGGCTGGGGGGAATGACCGGGGTCGAGTGCCCCTGCGGCCAACTTGATCCCACCAGGAGCCATATGCAGTATGCAGCAGAATGCAGCTGTGAGTGAGGGTCGTAACGTCCGAATAGATGACAGGCAGGGGGGAGAGCCCTCGGGCTGGCGTGGCACTGGCCATCGGTCCAGTTCCCGCAATCACATGACGTGGCCTCGCAACCGGGACGCCCCGGTACGCGCACCCTTACGAGAACTGATCATGACTTGACATTCGTGATAGAGATTGGGATGACATGGTGCATCGGTCTTCAATCGGATCTGAGCGACTCCGATATTACTCGTGCGAGCCCCGCACGGGTGACCTAGGCGACGATGGTTTGTGCAATTCTGTGAGAACATGCGTCTGATTGCCGGCACATGGCGCTAGCGGGACATGGGCCTGCCTGACGGTGACTGAGATCTGGCACGGCATGCATGGATCGTTGAAACAAAATCTGATACCCGTGAGCGAGTAGTCAGCGAGCACAAGGTTGCTGTACGACAAGCCGAGCCGAGCAGCGCCATCCGTCACCCTATATGCCCACATCCATGCTGGGTGCCCCCATTGGGCGAAGTATATTGCTCGCCTGGGCTCATGCATCACATGGTCCTGGCCCTCCTGACTGTCTATACACAACAGGGTTTGACACGAGTGGATGGATTGACGAGGACATGTTCTGTCGGATGATGCCCGACAAAAATCGAGAGTGACACCACCTTTGTTCTGTCGGCGATGAGCACAACAATAACTGCAACAACAAGACAAAGCACTCCAATCACCATGTCGCCAGCAGCACGCGCGGTAGCCGTCCCGCCTGTCCCCTCCCTACCGCCTTCCACCCCCCCACGACGACCTCTGCTTCTGCCCGATAAACCGCCCATGTCCACCGCAGAGGTCGAGAGTCGGTTCGGGTACATGACCCCGCCGACCTCGCCCCACACCAGCAGTTGCCGCGAGCACTGCTCGCTCCCGTCCGTGTTCGAGAGTGACGAGTCCGACTACCCGCCGCTGGGACTCGTCGCTGTACCCGAGAACCTGTCCCTTAGCGCCTTGGACTCGCCACCCTTGACAGCACGCCGGGCCAGTACAGTTGTCCTCGGACTGCGTCCTCTGAGGCTCCGTGTAGCCCCACGTCGCGCATCCGCGCCATCAGGCATGATGTCCGATGACGACGCCGAGATTGGGCGTCCGGTTCTGCCACTAGCGCCGTCACCCATCCTGAGACCACTATCGCCCCTGTTCCCCCCATTGGATTGCAGCCCCGCGGTGCTGACGGGCGAGAACCAGCTCGCTCTTCTGACCTTCTTCTCACGGCGGCCACCGACGTCACATCGGCCCGGACACAAGAGATTCGGCGACGACACGACCAAGTCGGACCAGCGGAGCGTACCTCCCAGCGCTCACCAGAGGGACCACGCCCTTCGGGCTATAACCACCCAGTGGTGCACTGTATACCAGTTGCGACGCCCGTTCATCTATTGTATTCGAGTTCCCATTGAGGGGACACGTGTGGAGGTCAGTGTTTGGATGTGCTACCGATTCCAGGTAGAGGCATAAAACAGAGGAAAGATACATCTTTGCCCAGTCTGTCCATTTTTAGTTGGTGCCAACGCCCCTCGAGGTCTCCGAACCCCAACCACGCCCCCATCCCCCTGCATGGCGTCCACTGACGTCCGCAGATCACACGACCCAAGCTTGAGTCGCTCCTCGCGTACTTTGTCGGACTGCGACGGCGGTACGAGGCGTACGAGCAGGCGTGTATGCAGTTGTCGCAGGGTGGCGTTGCAATCCCATTTGCTGGCCGGATATCGGACGCGTATGAAGAGGTGTGTATCGCGAAGCGGAGAGGAAGGAGGTCCAGGGTCAAGGCATGAGCCTATATAGCAGGCGCCGAACTCGGACTGGCTGTCGCTGACATACAGGCGAGCACCAATGTTGTCACGATGGAGACGCTAGTCCTCTCCTTAGCGACTCTGGAAGCGGAGAACTCCGCGACGCTGGTGCTGCTACGGCTGCAGGAAATCGCAGAACAGAACAAGTGGCTCACGGTGCACCTCGCCGAGGAGGTACCCGCTTGGATCGAGGAGATCAAGTTAGGGCTCCGTGCTCTGCACCGTCAGCAACGATGGGGCTAGTGATATTTGGGTCTTGGCAGGCCGACTGAGCACTTGGTATGGTAATTGTCATTTATAGCACACTCTATATTGCCGTGTATGTACACTACTAGGCAGTGAGGTTGACAACGGATACATGTGACGTGCTGTGGACCGGGGATCGCAGATGCTCGAGAGAAAGACGCGCAGCATCATCTCTAGGTTTCCCCTTGCTGGAACAGATCGTACAAAGGAATAAGCACTAGTGCCCCAGAACCCGGCCACTAAAGAAACAACCTTGTTCTGGACACAACCTATATAGCCGTTGGAGTCTCTAATCATCGTTCTGGCAGGCTGGGAGGAAAGCAGGCCGATCCGTGATCAGAGATGGCGTTCAGCTCATTCGACAACACAACACTTGAGGACCGAGAATGCAGCGAAACGTGGCGGAGTGCATGGTATGTTTGTGAGGACACGGGTCTGTGAGAGAGTGGAAGGCCCCCAGGGGCCTGGGGGTACAAATCCGCGGAACGACGAACCCACCTGACCTTTTCTGGGCATCGTCGGTCTTTTCACTACTCTGACTTCAAGTCACTGGCCTTCTTACCGCGGTTGATATCTTCCGTTACAAGCTGAGTGACCTGTCGTGTTGCGAACGGTCGCGTTTTCTCCCACCCACGCAGCAGGCAATAGCACAGCCAACAATACTCCCTTCCCCCTACTTCATCACAGTGCACCTCCTCTTCCGTTTTGGGCCCTCCGCGCCTTTCTAATGTAGTCTGCCTATGGCTAGCACCCGCATCTATGCCATCTGCAAATGTTGCACGCTATGCGCCTTACGCCGCACCCTCACCGCACCCCTTGGGCGACCGTGCCACTGGGCACTGGGGCCGATAGCCACCCCCTTACACTCCTCCCACCATCAAAAATGTGGACCTCCAGAGACCGGAGGGACCAATTCTCCGCCAGGGAGTCGAACCCTGCTCTATCGCGATCTTCCAGTTTAGAAGGCTCTCTCTGATTGAGAGGCGATTATACTAACCGATATACTAGCGAAGAAGACACAGGAGACCTGTTGGGAAATGGAATGGCGAAGTCTGTTGTTGGAGGTTAGTCCGTCCTCGATGAAGTCCATGGTTGATTCGTTTGGGTCCATGGTTGGTATATTTTGAAGGTACTTTGTACTGATGACGTAGTGCGTCAAGTATGTTTATTTTGATGATGTACTAGGGTCGATACCTAGGCGAGGATTGGTGTCTGTATGATAATGACACGAGGGTCCTTCGGCGCTCTCGTACTCTCTGATGGTACGGGCTGTTTCCGGTCGCTCTCGTACTCTATGATGGTACGGGCGGTTTGCCGGTGGATGGCTTTGACTCTTAATCTGTTGGGAAATGGAATGGCGAAGTCTGCAATGCATAACCTAGCACTATGATCTCCTTATATGTGTACGGAAGAGATGCTAGGTTGATCTATCTAGGATGATAGTAGATCTGTTGAGGGTTTTTCTGTACTTATCTTTTCTGTACTTATCTGAATTCTTATCGAACTGTGAAGGGTGGTGTTTAAGTGGTGTTTACGGTGTTTGAGTGGTGTTTAAGCTTGACCGTGTGTAATGGCAGGCCAGTACTGAAATGCTCCAGAATCCAACAAGACCCAAACCGCAAGATGTTGACGTATCAGGGAAAACAAGCTTCTTCACAGGCCACTGGCATCCGTGCTGGTCTTGGCGGAGAGAATGGGGCCACATGCGCAAGATCCTGGTCTAAGATAGATTCAGGAGTGAAATAGAGGGAAGGGGTTGAGTGATGGTGCTTTGCCGGTATGCCTCGACGCGCCCGAGTTTGTTTGTGTCTACCATCCTGTTCCCTGACACAAATCCTGACATGTGTACTGGCAAGTCGCCCACAAGCGATAAACCAAAATGTGATCCATGCATACACTACGTCTACAGAATGTGAGTTAAAACAGAACAGGGATAGAGGCAGGACGAGTCGCTCTAGGCTCTATGGGCTCTAGACAGACCTTTTGATGGGTGCTCTGCGCTTTTGCGATGGGTATGAGTCGCGCAGTGGGTAACCGAGTCGCGGGCGGAAATGGTCCTCGAGGAGTTAGATAGGTGTTGGGCGGTGGAAATGAAGAGTGACTGGACACAATACGTCGTCCTTCGGTCACAGAAGTGATGCCTTCCTCCAACATCTTGTATATTGGAGAACCGCTGATGCGTGCCTCGGGCTCCAGCATGCTGCTGCTTAGTCGAACGTGATCTTGGTGGGCGCCGGAGCATCGCTGGTGTCTCGGAAGAAGTCTCCGTACGCTCCGTGGCTCTGGAGGGGGATCAGCACAGCTCTTGATTCCAGTTGACAACACCCAGATGTCCACTTCCACTTGTACTCACCTTCTTCTTGATCGTGGACGGGAAGCGGTCCATTTCCTTAGGGACCTCAGCGCCAGCGTCGCGGAGGACGCGCATGAACTCGCCGGCCAGCGACTTTTCGTGGTTCTCACCGGTGAAGAACGTCACAGCCTTGCCGGTCTTGCCAGCACGGCCAGTACGACCACAGCGGTGGACAAAGTCCTCGGTGGTAAGCGGGAAGGTGACGTTGATGACGAGCTGCACGTCGGGGATGTCAAGACCACGGGCGGCAACGTCGGTGGCAACGAGGACGTTGACGGAACCGTCCTTGAACGCCTCCAGCGCCTTGAAGCGGTCGTTCTGGCTCATGTCACCATGCAGGGCACCGACCTTGAAGCCGTTGCGGCGAATGGTGTACTCGAGACGCTGGGCCTCTTTCTTGTACAGGGCAAAAACGAGGACACGCGAGCCGGGTTGTGCCTTTTGGTGCTGGCGGAGGTGGTAGATGAGACGGCCGTCCTTCTGGCGGCCGTCATCCAGAACCTCGACAACCTGCTCAATACGCTTGTTGGCCGAGAGCTCGTCGGAGCCGACGGTGACCTTGATCGGGTTGGTGAGGAAGGTGGAAGCAAGGCGACGAACGGACTCGGGCCAAGTGGCGGAGACTAGGGGAGGTTAGCGACCGTAGAAACCTCTGGTCCACCACCACTCACACATAACAGTCTGGCGACCCTGGGCGTGGTCGGCACAGTGAGCAATGATCCTTCGGATGTCGTTCTCGAAACCAGCGTCAAGCATGCGGTCGGCCTCGTCAAGGACAAGGTACTTGATGGCCGAGAGGTCAAGGTCGCCAGCGTCCGCGAGGTCGAGAGTGCGGCCGGGGGTGCCGACAACGATACGGACACCGTCCGAACGGATCTTGAAGATCTGCTCGTTCTTAGGCATACCACCGAAAAGGGCAACGGCTCCAATGCCGAGGCCAGCACCGAGCTTGACCAGGGTGTCGAAGCTCTGCTGTGCAAGCTCACGCGTGGGGGCGAGCACAAGCATGGCAAGCTTGCCCTTGCCTTTCTTGGGAGCCGGAGGGAGGGACGCGAGGAGGTTGACGCCGGGCGCGCCAAACGACAAGGTCTTTCCCGAACCGGTCTCGGCGATACCAACTACGTCGCGCTTGGCGAGCAGCGCTGGCCAGGACACGGCCTGGATGGGAGTGGGCTTCGGGAAAGCCGAGAGGAACGTGGCAATGTTGGGGTTGACGGGGAGTGTGGCCATGTTCAGGTGAGGTGGGAAGAGCGAGGGTTCGAGGGTGATGTTCTGCTCGGCGAGGTACGCCTTGTGCTCAGCGGTGAACTCGGCGGGTGTCGGCGCAGACTGGGCAGCGGCCTCGGCAGCTTCAGACGCGGCAGCGGCAGCTTTGAGCTTCTTAAGCTGCTTTTTTGAGAGTGCAGGCGCGGCGACGCCGGCGTCACCCTCGGCCGGGGTGGCGATCACGGTCTCGGCGGGGGTGACGGACTCGGACTTGGACTTCTTCTGCTTCTTGGGCTCCTCGGCGTCGTCCTCACGCGAGCGCTTCTTGTCCTTCTTCTTGGAAGAACCCTCGGCGGCAGCCTTGGCGGCCTTGCGTGCCTTCTTCTCCTCCTTGAGCTTGCGGCGCTCCTCCTTGCTGAGCTTGACTTCTGTCTCGACCGACATCGTGGGTGGTGGTGGTGGTGGTGAGGGTGAGGTGGAGGGATGAAGATGGCTTACTTTTGAACAGTGGCGGGAAAAATAAACCTGCTATCAGATTTTTGGTCACGTGATCATTCTGTAAAAAGCGACTGCAAAAAAGAAAAAAAAACCTTCTCCGTGGGGAACATCTCCGCGCCCATGGCTTCAAGATGCGGCGACAAGCGGGGCCTAGTCCTAACTGCCAGACGAAGCTATGCTATTGGCCTGATCCGTCACAGATTCTTGACATTATCGGAGCTGACAGGTGAAACGCGCAAATGGCCATTCCTTTGCCGCGCTGCCCAGACGATTGTCCCAACTCCTCGCTTCACCGCTCCTGCAACAGGCATTCTGCTCCAAGCCATGCAGCGGCGGCATTATTATAGTTATGTACACGGTTGATGGATGTCATGACAGCGGGTAGCCTAGACCCTCGTCAACCCAAGGCAACTCCCCAACTAGTAAAATGCAGAAACTAGTCGAAAAAATTACTCCTCGTCGCCCTCGACGACAACGGTCTCGAGACCCTTGAACGAGGTGATGCCCTCGACGACCGAGGCAACGACGTAGAGCTTCTCCTTGGCGCCCTCGTCGTCGTTACGCTTGCGCTCAAGGCGGACACGAACACGGCGGGGGGGGGAGCGGACACCACGCGACCAGAGGGCCTGGTTGAGGCCGGGCGAGATGCGAACGTCCTTGACGCCCATGGCCTTCTGAGCGAACTCAGTGACGGCCTTGACCGCCTTGGGGGCCTCTGCGATACGTTAGAACAAATCCTGCAACGGACAGAATGTCCGGAGGCGGGTTATATGCTGCCAGTTGTTGATTCGAAGAGTAGGAGTGGTGCTTCAGCCCGTTGCTGATCCTACTCCTACCCATGTTTCTTCCTGCAGCGACTCACTCTTCTTGAAGGAGAGGTCGTGCACACGCTTGTGGAGGTTGATCGTGTACTCGCGAGTGACGACGTCCTGGAGAGCCGAACGGGTCTTGCGGGTCTGGAGGGTTAGCTCAGGCTCGTTTACGCCAGACATAGCCGCCGGGTAGCGCTTCTCGGATAGGTCGCGGGTGCAACGTAGGAAGCCATTAGGGAGCTCGCAACCAATGGATACGATGCGCGCGGGGACAGGACACGACCACATGCTCGGGATGGTCCACCGAGGTCGCACGCGTCGTGATGCACAACGTTCCTCGAAAGACGAGTCCGACCGAGTGACTCTCACACGCAACGCCGCTCCCTCTTTGCTTGCTCCAGATCCACACGTCCTGCACAGCCGAGTCTCTCGTTTTCACGATCGATCTCGTTCGTGCGCGTATCGACTAACCTTCTGAGTGGGCGCCTGCAAAGTCAGCGAAACAGTCTTCCCGGCGTCGAACACAGCCAACGGCGTCCCCTCGTCCCCGCCCTTTGCGTTCGCGGGCGATTCGGGGCCATCTACGCCATCTCCCCGCTCGGAGACGCTGTTGCCGCCGTCATGCTCACCATTTTTGAGAGTGCTGAACCGGTACTTGACGGATGCAGAGTGGGATGTGTGGCTTAGGATGACTTTGCCGTGGGGCAGCAGCCTGGGGCGTTGCTGCATCGAAGCGGCTGGCGGCTCCATGCAATGAAGGAGGCACGAGGTAGGGATTTTTGATTCCGTTGGCCCTCCACCTGGCCCCAGTTTCGGGCATAATTATTAACGCCGATATCTTCGATGTGGGAAATGGTCAGAGTGGCTTTTGCTTCCGCTGATCATCGCCCCCGGTTATCGTGATCTCGGAACGGACGCAAATCGCACCATCTCTAACCTTCCGCTCGTCGCTCAATCCAATTTGTGCCCTTTGTCGTGCCTAGCCCGGCTCTGCACACGTTCCACCAAAATGTTGCTTGTCGACGTGTCGACGAGGTTGACGAGACGATCTGGCAATCTGTCAAGGTGTGGAGCTTGAGCTGTTGGGGGATCTGCGAGAGAAGTCCTCCGGCAGGCAGGCATCGTGAAGCCAGTGAATCAGTGGAGCACCCTCCTCAGCTCCTCTGGCAACTGGTCGATCGTGACCTATATGATTGCACTCTGCACTTTGCTTCTCCCTCCGCTTTGCCACGTTTATCTCTTGTTCAAGAACATTTGGTTCAGGGTCCGCAGCAACTCTTTGCGCTGGGCCCTGTTTTATCCTTGAGCCTGGCGTGCATGCTGTGAGCAAGGGACGCGAGAGAGGCTCTGCCCCGGTGCGCGCGGCTGTGTTTCTGGCTACCAACCGACACGCGCCGCATTTCCAGGGCGATAGGGTGGGGGAATGGAAGGGGAACCGTCGGCCAAACGCAAAAGCCAAGGCCAAGCCCAAAAAATTGTTAGGCGGCAAGCTTCCGTCGTGGTCCACCAGGCAGGTTTTCTCCGACAATGAGGACTGTCTGATCGATACAGGCCGGTCCTGATTTGCTTGGGCGTCGGCAGGTTTGAAAGTGATGCCGTTTGGCTGTGGCCCGAAGATCCCCGCTCTGGGGCAAGCTGGGATAAATGTATAACATGCGACTGGCTCACAGGATTTTTGCGTAAGGCGCACCGGCATCTCCAGTCTTGACCTTGTCCATCATCCCCTGTACCCATCATGCTCCGTCAGCGCGTGGACGAAAAGGCTGCCACGGCCACCAAGGCCGGCACCGACAACGCCAACTCCAAGATGGAGTCCATGCTCAAGGCCGCCAACAGCCTCAGCATGGAGGACGTTCCCGAGAACAAGCGGTACGTGACCCGGCCAAGATAGTCGCCGCCGCCGCCTTGTCTGACATCAACGCAGCTTTGTAGTTCCCAACTACACCAACAAGCAGCTCATGGATGCCATTCCCGCCCACTGCTTTGAGCGTTCCGCGCTCCGTTCGTCGCTCACCCTGATCGAGGACCTGGTCGCCATCGGTCTCCTTGCCTGGGGCGCCATGAACATTGACAAGTTCCTCGCGTGGGCTACTCCTCGCGCCGCCGAGTTTGCTCCAGCTCTTGGCACCCCTACCGCTGTGTCCATCGCCCGTGCGGCCCTCTGGACTTTCTACTGGGTCTTCTCCTCCTTCTGGGGTATGGGTCTCTGGGTCGTTGGCCACGAGTGCGGCCACCAGGCATTCTCCACGTCTAAGACTATCAACAACTCGGTTGGCTGGGTAGTCCACTCGCTCCTCCTTGTCCCGTACCACGCCTGGCGTATCTCCCACGGTCGCCACCACGCCGCCACGGGCTCTCTCACCCGCGACGAGGTGTTCGTTCCCCGCACCCGTAAGGAGCGCAACCTCCCCGAGGCCCGCGACGAGGACGAGATCATTGGTCTCAAGTGAGTAGAATGTGTAGAACTACTTTAACATAGCGAATCGAGTACTGACGAGCAGTGTGTCTCCCCAGGCGCAGTCTGCCCTCGCTGAGGCGCTGGACCACATTCCGGCCATCGCCTTCTGGACCCTCAACTACCAGATTCTTGGCTTCCCTCTGTACCTCGTCATGAACGCCGCTGGCCAAAACCGCTACCCCAAGTGGACCAACCGTAAGTAGCAGACAGTTCTGGACGGACGTGCAGGGGACTTTGTGGCGTCAACACGAAACTTGTCATCGCGCGTTTACGCGTATCTCGTGGCATGCCGATAGCGACTGGGTCACAACAGGCACGGTTCTGGTTGGACCCCGAACATTGCTTGATGTCACCTCGGTCATGGGCATGCGCATGTCCGTGTCTACATCACGCACTGGATGACTGGCGCGAACTGACTGTTATGACATCACGTCCACCTGTCGCTGACGGTCCAGACTTCCTCCCTTCGTCGGTCCTCTTCCGCAAGAACCACAAGTGGCAGATCATCTGGTCCGACCTTGGCATCTTCGCCGTAGTTGCAGGCCTTGTCTACTGGTCGTACAAGCGTAGCTTCACCGAGATGATGATCTACTACGGTATCCCTTACCTTCTCGTCAACTCGCATCTTGTCATGATCACGTACCTCCAGCACACCGACCCCGTTATCCGTTAGTGCCCAGCCTTTCTCCCTCCGCAACACTCCTAACTGAATACAGCCCACTACTCGGACAACCTCTGGACCTTCCCCCGCGGTGCTCTCTGCACTATCGACCGCACTTTCTTCGGCCCTATCGGCGCATGGTGCGTCCACGGCCTCTGCGAGACTCACGTCGCGCACCACATCTGCTCCAAGATCCCCCACTACCATGCGTGGGAGGCCACCGAGGCGCTCAAGAAGTTCCTCGGTCCGCACTACCACCGCTCCGAGGAGAACATGCTCCTCTCGCTTTGGAGGTCGCACCGCCAGTGCTTGTTCGTCGAGGAGGGCCAGGACGTCGCGTTCTACAAGAACATGAACGGCATCGCCCGCCGCGTCGGCATCGTCGTTACGCCTGCCGACTCGGGTGTCGAGCTCTCCGAGAGCAACTAGACGTCGCCAAGCCACACAACAGCGTATATACCTGCTGAAGTATATGCTGTGACGCATGTACATAGACCCACACACGCATACAACCGGGTGCCACCGTGATAAATTGATTCTGGGATAGAGATATGAGATATCAATCGTGTTAGATTCACGTAGAGTTCAACCTGTATGCAATCATGACATTGGATAAGGGCGAGGGCCACGGGCTCGAGGGGAATGATGACCAGGCGTCATCCAGAACGCCAGGACAGGGAAGTCCCTGTCTTCAGTCAGCGTCCGCAGCGCATTTCTTTTGCGCTCTTGGACGGGATTCAAGGATGGTGCTACAACATATGAAGGGGAACACTACTGGTTCTCTATGCCTATGGCAAACGTTTCGTTGGCGTTGGTCAGCGACGGTTCAGTGAAGGATAAGAAGATAGAATGGGGTACGTTTGTCCTCGATCTCTTCTCATTTTCTGATTTTGAACCCCCTTTCCAAGACCGGAGCGCGTTCTGGGAGCGAGTAGGGAGGCATGAAGTCGCGTCCTGGTGTGGATGAAGACGGACATGTGCCACAACATGGAGCGGCAACCGTCCTGACTGTGTCAGCATCCTCGTCCTCCCTTCCAAACTAAGCTAACTCGGGGACTCATTAAGGTGTCCACAGATCACACTTTTTATGTTAAAGAACCAACGTTGCAACCAGTGTAGCCACGCGAAGACATCCTGTTTGTGCTGCTTCCCGTGAGGAGAGCACATCGTGGGGACCTACAAGGCCTGCCACGGGAATGTGGAAATGTGGTGACTTACAAGGAGAACTGTAGGTGTATGCCCATCATTATTATTTCAAACTCCGCTCGTCGATGCTGTCCAGGATGGCCAGGAATCACCGAGGCCACATGCCCTTCCCGTTATCCGACTCCGATAGGCGCAAAGCAACGAGGGATGCTCTTGTGGAGCTGTCACCTGGCGGGTGCAACGGCGGTATCCGGCATCAAACTCCACGCTGAGATCGTTTAGCCGTGCCACCCTGAGACGGTTTAGCCGTGTTTGCCGCCAGCTCAGCCTCGTTCCTGGCTTGGTGCTCGGTGGCGGGACAGCCCTATGGCCTGTGGAATGCCGTAGATAGAGCGGAACGCCACGTCGCAAGCCCCGTGTCTAGTGTCGATCGACAGTCCTGAGAACGGAGAAAGCAGCTGATTGCGACTGCCCACTGCTCCAGTCCCGTCCTCGTTCGAGGGACCCTTGCCTGCTTCCGGCTTCCGGGGTATGACACATCCTGCCCATATGTTGGTGTTGCGTTATCCCGCGGTCGTGGGGCGTCCATTGTTAGACAGCCAAGCGCAGAGAGCTCATCACCTCCAGCTCAGTGTCCACTCCGCTCTCCCCGAGTGTCCGAGACACCGAGATTCCGCGGCAAACGCGCCGCGGCGGTTCGCGTTGAATTGACTCATCTCGGACGTAAACCCTCTTGGCCCTCGACCCCGACCGGGCACTGGTCACCGTCTTTGCTTGGGGCTTGTCATGGAACACGGCCCAATCTGGACCGGGGAAACTGGAGCGGCCTTGGCGGCCAACCAGCCAATCGCCAGAGTGATCTCCCCGGTTCGCCTGATTCCAGCGTCACCGGGAATGCGTTCCAGCATAAGGGTGGCAGCGACTGTCACCAGGAACACATGGGCAGGCGGGAGCGCCCTGTCGCCATTCTACCAGGTCTGCCCCACTCCATTCTCCGCTCGGCCCTGCACTCAAAAGAGTTGGCACGCCCAAACGGGTAACACAGCGTTGCCCAGTCGCCCAGTCTGGCCATCTGTGCGGGATGCATTCCATAGGTAGACGTACGCCCGCATGTCACCGCGTCCCCAATGCCACATGAGGAACTGCCGAGCGATCGTCCCGAGCACAAACCGATAAGCATGGCACTACCTTAGTCCCGCGTTCCTTGCGGGGGAATTTGATCAGAGCAATCGCGGCATGTGGCGGGGATGGGCAAGATCGTGTGGCACAGGGGGCGCTTGATGTCCCCTGCAGCACGAGAAACGTAACTGCACCCCTGAGGAAGCGCGACAACAGCTACAACAGTCTCTGCCCACACTCAACACACTCGACACACTCAAAACGATAAATGGACCCCTTGCCTTCTGTGTTTGCCTTAATCAGTATCCAAAATGTCTAGTTGCAAAGCAAATCCACATGAATGATTATCTATAGGCTACAAGTCATCTACCATACAGGGCTGGTCTACCATATATCTACAGCTGCTACAGTCGGTGATGCGAGTCCGATATCTCAAAAGAGTGAGGTCGGCCCTCGTGGCCGCTAAGAGCTGCGGTGCTCATGGTCCCAAAGAGCGGTCCCGGCAGTACGGAGACGTGAAACAGTTTACTCCTCGTATCTCTCGGTCGTCTGCTAGTGCCGTACGGCCCCAGCGAGAGTCATCCTTCTTCTAATCTCCGCTTAGAAAGAGTCGCCTCCATCCTTCGTCATCCGGCGGTGTCATGTACAACTCTCGCGAGTCTCCCGCTGGGCTTGCGCGTGTTAACTATGTCTCCACCGTCTTAAGCGGAACCATCGCACCGAGGTTGTCCGACTCCCATCCATGTCCAATCGGCGGTGGTGGTTTCCGAGGGGTTGGGGCCATTGGTGGAGAGTCCCAGGTTGCCTGGGTGATTAAGGTTGCTCGAGTTGCTCGCCGAGGGTCCGATAAAGTCAGGCTCATTGCCCACAACATTCACCAGAAGCGACCAATGAGGGACGTTGTGGAGAATGTTGTCGATGGCCTGCAACTGTCAGGTCATCTCAAGGCCGACATCACTGGCTTGACTTACACTTCCCATCTGTGGATCTTCAGTGCCAGTCTTGAACTGATCAAAGGCAATGACCAGCCTACCGTAAAAACGACTGATACCCTGCATAATCTCGTCGCCTCCAACGGTTAGGTTGCCGAGGTGGAAGAAGATGTCTCTAAGCTGCATGCAAAAGGCGATGGCTCGGCCATACTCCTCTCGCATAAAGTGCCTCCGAACCTAAAGTCAATAACGATCTTGATTCCAGAAACCCACCTTGATAAGCGAAATGCCCGGCATCGGCAGAAGGCAGCAGATGACGTCGTACCAATAGATCATGTCCCGGGCCAGTTGAGAAATGATGGCTCCTATCTCCTCGGCGAGATTCAGAAGCATGGCGATGGTTATCTTGGAGTTGGGGTTTGATAGGAAGCCAATGGCTCTGAGCTTGAGGAGGGTGACCTTGCCGACAATCTGGGCCTGCCCTGACTGAGGATCCCGGAGATTGGGGTTGTTGAGCCAAAGGTTAAGGTGATCGATGAGACGCTTCTCCTTCATTTCGTAGCTCCAACCTCCCAGCTGCCCCACATCATCAATGTTGAAGTGCCAACCAGTAATAGACTTCTGGATATCCCACATCCTGCCGTTAAAATAAGGCAAACGGTTTCTCACTTACCCAGTAACAAATGCCTTGTGGTAATCGCCTGCCAAATCGAAGTTCCTGTGCTGGTCGACCCATGACAGAACCTGCTGAATGGTCGGAAGACTCAGGGCACTGTAAGGAGGGAGTCGCAGAATGATCGAATACCACAAGTCCATGGCTAGTTGTCAGTTGGAGCCTCAAATTGGGTGACCACATACAAACAACATCTGGGTCGTTAGCGATGAACTAAGGGAAGGCGAAGAGACAGAAGCTCACTAAAAAAGGTGCGATCTTTGTCCATCTGCTGGTATTCTTCGTCCTCGGTTTGGAAAGGCCCTGTCGGTTGCTGCGGCCAATCGATCCTCAGCTCACAAAGGATCCTGCAAGCCATACCGAGCTTGAGATATATGGGTCTATGGGCCTTGCGTCTCCAGACAATGCTAACTAGAAGAGCCTGCACTAGCTGCAGATCATATTCGCCGCTCATCGTTGCCTGAGTGATGAGAGTGTCGGCGAGAGCAGTCAGCTGATTTACGAGGTCAGGGCGAAAGAAGCGAGCGGAGGCGCTAAGAATAGCCGTGAAGAGCACAGTGGACATCTGGACGCGCTCAAAGGTGTGGTATCGTGGGTCAAAAAGCCCTGCGGAGGGCATGATTTGCTGAATGAACCTGGAGGAAGCGTTAGGAAATTTCCGCCAGCACACAGCACATTAGCTCACTGGGTAAACAGCACCTGCGCCTCCGCAGCGGTGAGGATGCCGCTGCTGATCGGTCCAGAGTATATCGCATCCTGAAAACTCCCAGTTGGTGACAGCTGACCAGTTTCGTTGCCTCCGATAGGGGGGTCCATATAGTCATGAAGGGCAGCAGTCTTGGCCGGATGGTGAAGGGAATTCTTGTGACTGTGTGTAGTGTTCAAGTTTCCGGTGAGGCTGGGGGAGGTCATAGATCCAGTGCTGCTGTAAAGTCCGGGTGGAGTTGAATGTACTGGGTTCGAGGAGGCAGAGGCGGGTATTGTGCCCCATGAAGACGAGAGCATATCAAGGGGGATGTGAGGGGAGACGAGACCGTTCGTATGGACATTGTTGGTGGTGATGCCGCGCGAGAGCGGCGTAGCGCCCGGAAAGCCAGTCGGGGCCGACACATTCCTGGGCATGTCCCACACCATGGGTCCGTTTGCGGATGTCGATGTCTCTAGATGCGCGTGCTGTGGAGGTGGTTGGTTGTTGCTGTTGTCTAGAAGAGACGTATGCTTTGGGACGCGGGCTGGGCTGAATAATAGGTCAGACATGACACTCTCACGTGGGTCACTTGTCCGCATACACACATACCGTCCGCGTCGCGCCCTAGCATAAACACATTCCAGACCGAGGCGTGCGCATCGCGAGCAGCGAGCGTTGGGGTGACTGTTTTCACTGTCTGGTAGACATCGAGTCTGTGGTATGAAGTGTGAGCAAAACATGAAAACCAGGGAAGTGGAGAGGGCGCGGGGAACGGCATTTGGCCTGACGATCAAAACACACCTTGAGTCCGCGGCACGTTGTACACCTGTCATTCGCGTCCGAGTCAGCACCCTATTTCGCATGCTCGGCACAACAAGCCCATTAGAGGGCTTCTTGGACTCACGCTTTGCGGGGCCGACGGATCGGAGTCTTCTTCTCTGGCGCGGACTGTGGCCCGCTCTCGTCAGGCATGAGGGATATAGCGGCCACGTTGTGTGGGGCGAGGAAGTGATATCCGAAAAGAGAGAGAGCGGGCTGTGTGATATGCAACAAAGGAGACGGACGATAAACGGCGAGCAGGGGGCGATTAGATGAGCAGCAAATGTGTAGCGCTGAGAAAAAAAAGGAGAGTGAAGAATATAGAACGATGGGGACAACAGAGACGGCGAAGTGTGGGGGGCGATACAGGTAGGATGGGCGAATTTGGGTGCGTAATGTTGTACGGAATCGGCGGCTGGGGGGGGGGGGGGGTTCCTGTAGCGCGCACCGCTGCGGGCGTGGCGGCACAGTCCTGCAACACGAGGTCCACGGCGGCTAAAGCATCCACCTCTATGCATGAACTGTCGCCGCCACTACTGAATGTTCCCTGCCAATCCGCCGCGTGGTTGACCCATCCATGCCGGCTTGGCTGTTCCCTGCTTGTGCGCCCACGCAGCAGAGGCGGCGGCCAGGCGTGGACCGCCACAAAGGTCCCAACACGCCGGCCCACTTCTCCCTTACCGTGCCCCGAACTTCTGGGTCGCCGCGTCACCACCACCACTCCATGTCGTCCCCCTCGCTCACCATTCTTCTAGTTGCTGCATGGTGTCGTGGCGTTCATATCACAGGAATAATGCCGGCGTTGTCGCTGATCGCATTCGGCATTGCATATTCACCAAAAAATCTGAGACATTGCAAAACGGCGTCGCGCCACCGTGCAAGAGAAGAACACCTCTGCGGTGGGCACGTTACCACTTTGCCCGCTGGCGGCCACCATCGCACGTAAGTTGACCTAATTTTACTGACGTGCGAGTCCAGCTTGGCAGGAACATTCCTTGCCATTCCAAATTGCATTCCACACTAGCGAGACATTCCAAGATCGGGGTATGCGTCTTCCGCGTGGCGTCTCTCAGCTGCCCCCCACCGGTGCCTCCCTCAGCCTCCCAACCCAGTTTGCAGCTCAGCCGCCCACAGCCTCCCGTTCCACCATAACCCTGCTTCGGGTCGCGACCAAAAAGCCCCAGACGGGCTGTCGTGCAGTCGCATACCACCAGGGCAGCTTGGTCCCAGTGGGATCATCTGATCGCCCGCTTCCAGAGCCGCCGGGACACGTACTCTGCATGTCCATGTCTCTCCGACACCTTCCCTCGACCACCTCTCACCCCGGGCATCCTCCTGTGGCTGAACGTCAGGAACAGCGCCAAGGGGGATTATCGAAGCGAGTGAGAACGACTCGAGGCTTATTCTCGGTATGTCGGAATTGGAAACTCGGCAGCCTCGCAACGGTAGCTCTGGGATACCTCGCAGCGGTACCTCTGGGATGCCTCTGGCCGCTCTACAGGGGAAGGGAAGGGGAACAGATTTCAAGACGGATACTAAAGCGGAAATCCACCTTGAGAACCGTGCTGTGGTGCGTTCTTGATTTTTGAGGTATGCGAGCTCGACTGCTGCGGCAACATAGTCAGAGTGAAGTGGATCGTTTTCCTTTGGGTCGTCCAGTGGTTCCTGCTGCCGCAGAAAGCATATAGTTCCCACAGAGAAGAAAGGAGGACAGGGACAACGGGAGCCATGAACACACTAACTGACCTACTTTCGTGAAATACTCCTGGAGGAGCTCAATCGGCCCCGATCGTGGGTACAACAAATCAGGCCTTTGATGATCACGGCACAGAGAACGTGGCCGTTGTCTTGTTGTGCCCATGATCATTGTGCCCATGATCATTGTGCCCAGGATCATTGCGCCCATGGTCATTGCGCCCATGGTCATTCACAATTTATGGTCGTTACGGGGTAGATATTGAATCGACTGATGGCCCCGAAAATGGCCGGCACCAAAGAGAGACTAACATTCCTCTGGACGATCCCCGGAGGAGCGAGGGCACGTTTTGTTCTGTCACATCCGATGGAACTCGGGTCGCTGAGGGTCAGGCCGCTCTTCGCAATGTCGTTCACCTCTGTTGATCCTTTCACATCTCCATCCTGGCTTCAATCCGCTAACAGGCGCACCAGGGCAACTCGTCGGACCCAAACCCATGCTCTCGGTGAGACCCGCCCATGGAAGTCACAGATTCGCACCAGAATGCCCGTCGCTCTCTCCCCTCTCACTGTCGTCAACACCATCAGCTCCCACCGGCATGAAGTCTAGGCCCAGAAAGGGCTCCCTGTAGCGAGACTAAGCGGGTAGTACGTTTACCGACCAGTTTCACCGGCAGGGAGGCCGGGCATGTCCTCTGATGGGGATGCCGAACGCTACGGAGCTCCGACGCAGAGGCAGCTGGCACCAAAAGTGTCTCACTTAAAAACTGGAGCATATGCAGTGCCTGATGTCTGCGGAGTTTACGTACTGGCCAGCGCACTAACTGGTCCATGGAGAAGCCCATGTCTATATCTGTCTCCTCATCTCAGGTCGCCCAGACTTCGAGGACATACCCACGTACCTGTCAAGAGACACCAAAATCCACGCAGTACTCACTAACAGCGTGAAAAGAAGGGCCCTCGGATGTATAACAAAAGCATACTGAGGAGGCCCCAGCTCCCGAGCAGCTCAACTTGCGGGGGTTACCGCCCCTCGGTGACTGTCCTCGACACTCACCACTCACACGTTCTCTTAGCCTTTAAAAGTTCCACTCCAATTATATCCTCTATATTCCATGTGAGCGTGCTGATTTCCTACTGCCCAAATGACTTCTCGCAAGGGCCTCTAACAGCCGTTCCATCGAGCGAAAAATACTGCCACTTGCCGAGGCAAATAGCGGATGGATGGGACTCCAAGTGCCACATTCCGATCGAAGGTGACGCAGCCGCCACGCGGCAGCGGGATTCCCTCACGGACATGATAGCGTTCTCCGTGTTCCTCATGTTGACACGTTATGCGAATGGGTATTGTACGGAAGTTTGGACGACTTTACTTCGAGATGCCTGTTGTTCTTCAACTCTCCACTGCCATAAAACACTTAGCTATTCTGGTACCCTAGTCTGCTTTCCGATACCTGCATAACCGCCATGATCCACCGTCTTTTCGCTATCCTCGCCCTCGCAGCCCTCACTGTCCTCGCAGCGGACCTCAAGATCGAAGTTACGCACCAGCCGGACGAGTGCAACCTCAAGTCCAAGAAGGGCGACCGCATGTCGATGCAGTAAGTCGTGGCGCGTTGCCGAGCAGGAACGTGAGACAAAGCCTTCAGGAGCGTAAGGAATAATCTGAGGTGAACGCCAAGTGTTCCTTGGGCGACTGCACTGGCCGAACATTCCCTGTGTGTCCGCATTGGATCTAGGGCCTGCGACGAGACACCTCATGCCGCGTATCATCATAGGCCGAGATTGGAGTGCACGGAATTATTCCTTCACCTTAGGATGTCTGCGCGTCGGTGCGGCGTATAACGGGCAGGTCATGATCGAGGACGACGACACGGGAAGGTAGAGGAGCAATCAGCTGAGGGATTGAGGAAGCAGCAGTGAACGAATAGGCCTGACCGCAGCTACACTGGCACTCTTGCCGACGGTTCCAAGTTTGGTAAGCGTGCATGACGCTGATGCGTCGTGATCCTGAGAGCGCGCTGCTTACGCGTAGACTCGTCGCGCGATCGCAACCGCGCCTTCGAGTTCACCAGTGGGTTCTGACCAAATGAAGGCAGCTCGGCCTGGATCTAACATCCCAGTTGGTAAGGGGCAAGTCATTGCTGGCTGGGAGCAGGGTCTCCTCGACATGTGCGTCGGCGAGAAGCGCATTCTCACAATCCCCCCCGAGCTCGCGTACGGTAAGTGGCAAGAGGTCGTCGAAGACGTTGAGTTATGACCTTCGTTCTAACAGTTCTTAGGCAAGGCTGGGTTCCCTCCCGTTATTCCCGCTGAGGCCACGCTCACCTTTGACGTCGAGCTTCTTGACATTAAGAACCGCAAACAGGAGCTCTAAGAGTGTCCGACGGCTGTACGAAGAGAGCTGGACGCACGCTCGACAGCTACGGTGCTACACAGATCACGTGTCAATGCAAGTCTAGACGATCTTTGTTGCGTTTGTTATCTGATGTCTCACTAATTTTTACTGATCGTTATCGATCGTAGTCTGCTGCATTCAGCCGTTACTAGTCTCTCGGACCGAAGCACAAACCCTGCGCGTGCCCACCCTCGGGTGTGGCTTGAAGTCAAAATATGTCTAGAAGATACGAAGGCCGTAGGGCTGCTTTTTAAGTGGGACAAGGCGCTCTGTCTTACTGGGAAGGCGACGCTGGCCTTGATCAGTTGGACGAGAAGGGTGTATTCTCGCCTTGCTGGTCGTCTCCGCATCTATACATCAGCGGCTTTCCGTTCCACGCCGCCTGTTACCCAAAGGATGACCCTCAAATCAGGTTTAGTGCTGCCACCAGTGCACCCATAGTGGTAACCGCAGTTCCGGGTCGCCATCGCCAGCAAGGGGTGCGTTGGTCAGACTAACGCAGCCGTGCCAGGAAAGGCGGCGAATGCGAGGGCGACACTCCAACCCCACTTGTTTCCGTCTGGGCATATCAGCCCGCAGCGCCCTGGCGTTGTCGCACACTGTTGTGCCACCTCGAACGCAACCGTGTGGTGTGTAAGGGCGACCTCGATCAGGGCACGGGCAGCTGGTCGGATGCTCTTTGTTGTTAACTCTGTTCGTTGCTGCAATATCAACCAGACAGTGTCACTTTTGATTCAGGTTATCTCCATGGTGGTGGGCATGTGCGAAGTACAGCGGCATGACAGGGGCCAAAGTGACTCAAGTTGCGGTGGCGGCTTTGTTATATTCCGTCCGCCACCGCCGCCACGCAACCATAGTTGCGGACCCAGCATCGAGGCAACATATCGGAAATGCCCCCGTCTCACCAGTTGGTCGCAGGCAGCGAGGCGCAGAAGGTGATGAGACAGGAGCCTTGCGGCATCAAACAGCCGAGCTTGGAGCCGCATTCCTTCGGATATCGGTCGCCATGCCAGTCCTTTTTACGCGGAACAAGCGAATGGTGAATGTCTTCGGAATCATGCGTTTGCATTCGCGACAACAGCAAAGATGCCTGATGCAATTATGCAACTATTATTTCTGCCTCTTATTCTCTCTACGGATGCTCCTGCCATCGTGCTCTGCAGCCCGCGCGTGTGCAGAATGTTGAATTCATCCCCGCCGTGCTGGTTTTGTGTTGGACTTGTTGTGCTGGTGTCATGTTGAAAGTTGATGCTAAAAAAGGAAAAGAAAGAGAAAACGAAATGAAGAACTGTCCGACAACAGCGCCATATTGAGGAGACCCGCCTCTTGTAGACTGTCGCCTCCGCTTAATGGTGGAACAGTCGGATGTTGGTGTGGGCGTAGGTGATGCCATACTCGTCGGCGACCTTGACGCACTCGGCGTCCATGATCGAGCCCGAGGGCGCGCCAATGTACTGAACACCCGAGCGGCGGGCGCGGTGGACGTTGTCGGGGAAGGGGAAGAAGGCGTCCGAGGCACAAGCGACGTTCTTCAGCTCCGCCATGTGCGCCTTCTTCTCCTCGGCGGTGAGGGGCTGGGGAACCTCGTCGAAGAGCGACTCCCACTGGGAACGCTCCTGCTCAGAAGCGACAAAGGCCTCGCCAGTGACGAAAAGGTCAATGGCGTTTGACTTGTCCGCGCGCTTGGTCCCCTTCTTGAAGGGAAGGGCAAGGACGCGGGGGTGGTGGCGGAGCCACCAGTTGTCGGCCTTGTCACCCGCAAGGCGAGTGCAGTGGATACGCGACTGCTGGCCAGCGCCGAGGCCGATAACAGCACCGTTGAGAGCGTAGCAGACAGAGTTGGACTGAGTGTACTTGAGCGCAAGAGTGGCAACGATCAGGTCCGTAACGGCCGACTCGGGGAGATCCTTGTTCTTGGTGACAAGGTTAGTGAAGAGCGACGAGTCAATCTTGACATCGTTACGGCGTTGCTGCAGCGAAACACCGTAGACCTGGCGGGTCTCGATGTCCGCGGGGACGTAGTCGGCGTCCATCTGGAGGACACAGTACTTGCCGGCCTTCTTCTTCTGGAGAATCTCGAGAGCAGCGGGCTCGTATCCAGGGGCGATAACACCGTCCGAGACCTCACGCGAGATAATCTTGGCGGTGGGAACATCGACAGTGTGCGAAAGGGCAAGGAAGTCACCGAACGAAGACATGCGGTCGGCACCACGGGCACGGGCGTAAGCATAAGCAAGGGGCGACATGTCCTTGATGTCGTCAACGGCGAAGACCTTGGCTTCGATGTCCGAGAGAGGAATGCCGACGGCCGCACCAGCGGGCGAGACGTGCTTGAACGAAGCAGCGGCAGGGAGATTAAGGCCCTCCGAGAGCTCCTTGACGAGAGCCCACGAGTTGAGGGCGTCGAGAAGGTTGATGTAACCGGGCGAGCCCGAGAGGACTGATGTCAGTTGCGGGTTGATCCAGTTGCCCTGGGGGCGGTCTGTGGAGATCTGGAATCGGATACAAAAGGGCCTAGCGCTGGCAATCCCACAGGACACCCTCGGGCGATCTCGGGGTTACTCACTCTTAATGGGCATCTCGCCGTTCTCAACGAAAGCCTGAGCGGGCTTCTGGTGGGGGTTGGCACCGTAGCGAAGAGGGACACGCTGGTACGACACGCCGGCGGCGGCAATGAGGTCCTTCTCCGAGTCCGTTGAAGCGTACTGCTTGCGGAAGTAGTCGGCAATGGCCTCGTCGTACTGCTTGGTAGCCTCGAAAGCCTTGAGGGCAAGGCCACGGCGGGTGGCCGCCGAAACCTCACCAGCGGACTTCCACTCAGCAATAACAGCGTCGTAGTCCGAGGGCGAGCAGACGATGGAAGTGCGGGCGTGGTTCTTGGCAGCGGCACGGAGGAGCGTCACACCGCCAATGTCAATCTCCTCGATGGCACCAGCAAGAGTGCAGTCGGGCTTCTGGGTCTGGAGGACGAAGGGGTAGAGGTTGCAGACAACAAGGGTGATGGCGTTGATGCCGTTGTTGGCGAGGTCGGCCTTGTCGGACTCGATGTCGCGGGCAAGGATACCACCGTGGACAGCGGGGTGGAGGGTTTTGACACGGCCACCGAGCATCTCCGGGGCGTTGGTGATCGACGACACATCCCTGCAGGTGTGAGTACCACCGTGGAAGAGAGCACGGGCAGAAGGGGATGTTGAGGAACAGTGTGAAGGGATGAGATTTAGCTGATGTGATGTATACTCACTCGATCTCAATGCCGTTCTCGCGGATCAGCTTGGCGGTACCGCCCGAGCCGAGGAGACGGAAGCCGAGCTCCTTGAGGTCCTTGGCAAACGGCAGGAGGCCGGTCTTGTCGTAAACGGAGAGAAGAGCTGCGGTGGGTTAGCGAGCACGTGTGAGACAACTTGTATCGTTGTTGTTGCTTCCCAAGCTTGCATGCTATCGAGAGTTACTCACCGATGGGCGCGGACATGATTCGCGTTTTGAAATGCAACACTGTGCGTAGGTGGAGAGAGAAGGGGGAAATGGAGAACAAGAGGAAGTGTGAGAAGACGCAAGTCGGTCCGTCGAGGTCACAGCTGAGGAGGCCCGATTTTTTTTTTCTCCTCGTAGGTACACCTCGAACCTGGTTCTCATGTTGACGCAACGAGCCAATCGGCCAACTGGGAGACGCCGATAATCAGTGGGGCTAATGACGTGTACAGGAACCCCAGACTGAAGGTTGGTAAATTGCTCCCGTTCATGGGCGTCTCCTCTCCTATCAGATCGGACTTGGCCTTGGGGAACCATGGGGTGCAGAAGGGAAGTTGGAATATGTGTTGCACTCGTGGGTTGGTGTTCATCGGGATGTGCTGATGACTGATCAGTGATGGCTATTCGGCGCGATCAACTGATGGGGCAAATCGACATGGTGGGCATGAAGCCAAGGATCGAAGATCGAAGGTGCACTGCTCGTTCTGGAACGGGACCCATGGCTGCCACCCCATGGCTGCCACTGAGACTGACGGTGGTACCCCAACTCTGTTGGTGGATCCAGAAACCAGAAGGGCCGTTGGACCTGACCGAGTCTATAACTTACCAGGTTCACATCCCTACGTTCGCACAACTTATGATCGTCAACGAAGCATGTGGAGATGTAAGTGTCACAGAAGACCGTAACTGGCCGAATTGGCGGATTGTGTGGCGAAGCAGTGTCATCGGGCCATAGAGAACGGACCGGCAGTCACGAATCATTGGGTCCTGCCTCTAGGCCCTCCTCGATGGTAGCAGTGTGTGGGCATCAGGCCGAGGAGGAGAGGGGGGTAGGGTGGACGTTGGCTCACACCGGCTAAGGTGCGTAGCACAATCGCATATCCAATGCTATATCACCCCATGATACATGTCGTGCATCTTGATCAAGCCACGGGAGAGCTACGCGTTTCACGCCCAGCCAACCGGCGGTTGGCACTGAGGAACTGATTTGTGCAACCTTCGCAGGATACAACGGTTCACTTATCGCCGTAAAGGCGTCATAATTGAACCCACGTCCGGTTCCAACGACCAGTTTACAAGACACGCTGGTGTCTATTGAATCCGACACCACACATTCTGCTGGCCGTGCACACTGTCAGGGCGGTCTTTCCTCCAAGCCACAGGGTGGAGGGATGCACCAGGATAAAATTGTGTGGCGGTTCTGGCTTTTGACTATTCCCCAGGTGTGCAGAGACCAAGGCCACGAGGCGTAGGGATCCTGTGAAGCTTAAAGAGTGCATTAGACTTTTAGTGCCTGTGCGTCCTGTTGACTTTTGGCTGTCCCCCAAAGAGTCGCTTCTGCCCAGATTCCTAGCTTGGGCCCGTGGATGGCGTCATCCCCCGGAGCTTGTGCTACAAGCCCCTCCTCTGGTGACAGCGATGGCGGTCGACCTGGCCGACAATAAGCATTTTCGCATCCAGAACCACCACGATGGTGGCGAAGGTACCTTCAGGGTCGTCAGGATGGTGGACGCGGTGCTGCAACCATGGGCATGAAGGTCCCTGGACGCGCTTGTTCGGTTTGTAGGATTCAAAGACAGCGGCGTGGGGGCGCTTCAAGGACCTCCGATGTGAATGGGTGCCCACAAATTGCATCTGGGACGTTGCAAGGGCTGGAGCGGACCAGTCGAAAATAACCAGGCGGTGAGCGCCCCATGGCTCTGTTCCGAGGTTCCCACAGTGCCGTTCCGCATCGATTGAACCGTTCTCCGTTCATTGCTTTCCACTGTAGATGTCCGCTGTCGCAAACACGTGCTGGCTCCAGTCACACCACGCTCACTGTCTGATCACCTCGCAACGCCGCCATACGCGACGTAACCACCAACAGCTGTCGTGCCGTGTCGAGGAGTCTGAGTAGAGGAGCGGCGCTACCGAGAACGTCGCAATAGCTCAAGACCGCAACAACCTCGATAAGCCCGATACCGGCGAAGCCGACACCAACAGCATCATGGCGGGGCGATATCGGCTATACCTGATAGCGGTAGCTGTCGTGTCGACCATCTTGTTGGTCTACGGGCTGCACAAACCGAACCAGCATGGTTCTGCGCCGTCAACAGTGAGTAGCAATGGGCATGAGTCTGACGACCGTCGCCCTATGGCCTTTGGAGTACTTGGGTCACCCCACAATGTTCATTCTTCCACCAGTCGCACGAGCTTACCACACAGATTGGTATCTGGCCATCGAGCTGGAATCAGCCTCACGTTCACGCGCCTGAAACGATCGGCGACGAGGAGCTCTATGTGCCGCTCCATGCGATGGATGAGGTGCCCGTGTCGACCCTCGTGAACGGTGTCGCAGGATTCAGTGAGTCCATCATGATCGGATCGGGGATTGATACGTGCTGTGTTGCGATCATCGCCTCCCCTTCTCGCCCTGGTGTACCCTCGCTCCTGGCCAGGCGCTGACGACCCTCTCAGATTACTTCCACAATCTCTACCTAAAGAACGGGTCGTGGATCTTCGTCTCCGACGACGCCGAGGCGGCGGGTATTCCACTCACGAAGGGCATGCGGTACATCATGACCGACGTGAGACAGGGCAAGGATGGCACGCCTGGTCCCGACATGTTCCAGATTGTCAGCACCAGGGAGGCGCCGAGCATTCTGGGAAAGGTCGCTGTACGCCGCGAGGGTATCTCAGTAGGTCGGCGAGAAGGCGCGCGATGCGCATCAGGCAATTCCAAGTGTTTGGCTCACAGTATCAGCTGTTTTTCAACGATGTCGATGCGAGGGACAAGGGTGTTGTGGCGTTCCTCAACCATTACTACCACTGTAAGCGAATGCCCTCCACATCCAGTTCGCTAACCTTCTCAGTCAGTGCGTCCACGATGCACACTGCCAATGAAGGCACTGCTGACACAAGTTCCAGTCGGGGAAATGTTCCTTGGTCTCTGGCGACTCACAGTTTCAGCTGGTGACTTTGAGCTCCCTACCCGCTTGATTTATCGCGCACACCCCAAGGGCTGGGTGCGTGTCTACAGGTGCATATGTTCTGCGACGCTGACCTTTGTAGCGCGACAGGGCAGGCATCACTCCTTGGTTCATTCACTCCGTCATGGCCGGCTGCCAGGTCGAGGAGCAGACAGACTGGGACGACCGGCAGGAGAGTGGCCTGACGTTCTTGTATGACAGGATCGGTATTGCTGACGTGGGTCACTGGGAACGGCCATCAAGATTGCACCGCTGACATTACAGCGTTGGGCTTCTCACGGGCGCGGCACGAATGTCCGATTCTGGAACAAGGCGACTGCCGACCTGCCTGCACTCAAGGTCCCCCTTAATTGGATGGAGCCGCTACGTGACCGGGTTGTGCTGCTCGCGGAGAAGGCGGCATGCAAGGTTCAGCGCAAGAGCTCTCACGTTCCTGTCGTTACCTACGTTGACCGGTATGGATATGCTTCACACCTGCATTGGGGTGACGGGCTAACGGCAACAGTCAAAAGACTAACCGTCGGGTTCCAGACGCGGACCACCAGTTGCTGCTGGAGTCACTCCAGCAGCTTGACGCGGAGGGCGACATCGAGCTGGTACACGCTCAAATGGAATTCATCGACCGCATTGACCAGGTGTGTTTCGACCGTTCCAGTTGGCTGCCAGATATGCGTTCTCGAATTGAGACTGACAAGGAACAGTTCTGCCTTGCCGCACGATCCGACATCATGGTTGGCGTCCACGGCAACGGTCTGAGCCATCAGCTATGGATGCTGCCTGGAGCTGGTGTCATTGAAATCATGGGCGACGGTTTCACCCGCGACTATGCCATTCTCGCCGAGCTGATGAGCCACGAATACTATGCGATCCACAACGACACTTATCTCCCACCAGACAAGTGGACGAAGGAGAACGGCTGGGCAGTGGACCAGGGCAAGAACTTTCACAGCTCATCCATACCTGTGAGTCGTACGAGGTTCCCCAGTGGATTGGATGGCTATCCCTACAGTGGTGCTGACTTTTCAGGTATACGGACCGTACGTCGCAGCCCTCGTCAAAGACATGGCGGCCCGTCGCCGTTACGGACCCGCACCTTTCCAATGGTAACGGAGTTGTTCCCGCGACAATTCTGCGTTGTGCGAATTCGATGTTGCAGGTTCACTATGCTCGGCAACGTACGAAGACACAGGCGATCCTTGGACATTGATTCGAACCAAAGCTTCTTCCAGACTCATCACCATTCACATCTCAACTGCGGTCTGCGACGTGGCCCCTTGATATCCGATCTGGTTCATCGCTGGCACCTCGAGGCCCTGTGGCGCAGAGGACCATCGTTAGGCTACTTCTTTCTCATAGATTCTTCCCTTTACTTCGGTTTTGTGTGTAAATATCAGGCGTGTCATGAGAATACCGTCTCCCATTACCCCCCGGACTGTGATCGAGACATTACCACTGGGCTCGGATTCTTAGAACGACTGCGCTTTCGTAATATCGAGCCTTTTTTATTTTATTTTATTTTGGGGGGAGGGGCGCGCTTTGGGGAGGCGACATGTATATGGGTGCACACCTACATGTACTGCTGATGATCCTGTTATCTGGTAAGCATAGTTCCAGGAGGAGGACCGCAGTCGACTTTTGATAGGTGGATTGCCAGAACCGGCATGCACGTGGCTGTTGCCCTCTCCACACATGAGCTCCTGCGTCTGTGGATCAGTGGGAGCCAGACACGCGATCGGACATTGGAGCACAGTTGGTCAAGATGGCCATGCGGGGAGATGCACGATCACAAGGATCAGCGACCGAACAGCGGGTCTGTGAACACGGGAAAGCGGGACTGGTCGAGTATTTGACATGAAACGAGAAGCGAGATAAGGGAAAACGCTGGCCGAGCAGAGTCAAACCCAACAGCCGCAGGTCCGGTTTCCGAGGCCCCCGTGGCTCCGCTGGAGCTTTGCGCGCACGAGCTCGGCCAACCCGGCGCGGTGGATGCGCTTGCCACCGAGAGACAGGCGCGCGCCGGGCCGCGCCGACCTGCTAGCCCCGCCGGCTGACGCTGCTAGCAGCACCGTGCTGAGCCGTGCCAACCTCAAATGCGTGGCGTTTCGATGTCGTCTAGTCGTCCACTCGGTCTCTGAAACCCCTGAATTGGCCACCCCTTTCCCCCCCCCGCCAGCGCGACAGCGGACCCGCAGGATCCTTTGGTTTCGTTGGTGAACTCCATTCCGACTTGGGTCACTGTACACTGTGTTCACCACCGTTCAACTAAGCATTTAATGCTTCTCTCTCAGGTTCGTACAGGATGACTTGGTAGTGTCGACTAGCCAACAATGGTTGCGTACGACAGATGCTTGGCGTATTTGTAGAGGATGAATCAATGGCCCGAACTGACTGACCGCCCTTGAACCGACAGAATTTGAGTGCCCGATTATTATTATTTTGATTTGATTGATTTTTTTGCCGGCCAACCTGTGGTGAGATCCTGAACTAATTGAGTTGAAAGCCCCTCGCTTCCCCTTGGTCATTGAGCATCGTGCAGTTTTCTCCACGCCGCCCGTTCAAGGAACAGCTACGGAAGCCTGGACAACCAGGTGAGAAAGGGGACCGAGCGCCACAGGGAGCGCGCACATCAGCAGAAACGCGGGTGTCACAGAAAGGCCGTCTCATACATCTGCCCTTGGCAGCGCTCTGTCATGTCGATCTACTCTTCTCTTTCTCACACTGCTTCATCACGAGTCTCTCTGTTCCCGCACAACACTTGCCCAGGATGGAGCGTCGCCGCATTCTCCTGCGCCTGAGTGTCGCCCTCAACGCCGTCCTGATCGCCCTCTCCGTCTACGTGGCATACGGCAATGTGCACAGCCAAAGCAGCGCCTGGGCGTTAACGCGCTCCGCGAACACGCAGCAGCAGCAGCCCATCGGGGCTGGGTTGGACCCGGCAAGCATGTTTGACGCCGAGGCCGAGGCCGCCGAGGGCGACGACGAGGGTGTTGTGGCTGGCGCCGCCAAAGACGAGGACTGCAAGGTCCCGACGGAGCCTTGCAACATTTGTACTGCCGGCCTTGCGGGTAAGGCATTGTGCAAGCAATTCGGGTGAGTGCTCGTCTGAAACAAGCGGGCTTTGCCCTATGTCGCGGTATACGGGGCTGTTGCCGCGGTGACGATGCGTGCTGGGTGCTAACTGCCGACAGCCAGGATGCGATGACTCGGATGATTGCCTACTCCGGGACTAATCACCGACTGCGCCGCTCGCTCGCCAAGATGCGCGCCGGCCAGCCGTTCACGTTTGCAGCGCTCGGCGGCTCGGTCTCAGCAGGTCACGGTCTACGCACCCACAACGACATCTATGACAAGACGAACATGCACACCCTCCTGTTCGACTACCTCAACCAAACGTTCCCCGCCGCAGACGGCAGTATCACGATGGCGGGTCGCAATGGCAAGCAGGTCAATGCCTATGTTAATGGCGCGCAGCCTGCACGCGGTAAGCACAAAGCGCACCGAGCGGAGAGCAACCCCGCCGGCGGGCAATGAGCGGGAGGCTAACGACGTCCAGGAAGCGACTACTTCTCCATGTGCAGCCGGCTACACATTCCGGAGGACGCTGATCTCATTGTTGTCGAGCTTGGTCAGTTTCCATGGGCTCACGGTCCCCTTTTTTTCCCGCATGTGTCTGACGATCAGCAATCAACGATCCTCCGCACCCGCACAGCGCCAAGATGTTCGAATTCCTGCTCCGCGCGCTGCATGCATACAAGAACCAGCCTGGCATTTTGCTGTTCAAGTGAGTGGCAAGGTGTATCTCGAACGCCGC
Source organism: Apiotrichum siamense (assembly GCA_023653615.1). Lineage (NCBI taxonomy): Eukaryota > Fungi > Basidiomycota > Tremellomycetes > Trichosporonales > Trichosporonaceae > Apiotrichum > Apiotrichum siamense. The sequence continues at coordinate 212,982 of JALJEG010000026.1, forward strand.
TGCCGTTGTCTAACATGTACAGCGTGTTTGCCCTCATGTTCCAATACATCGCGATGGGAGGTGACTTGAATCACGGCATCACCCAACATTATGACATTCCCACCCTGTCGTCGCGCAACGCTCTCCTCCCCCTGGTCCAAGACGACCCTTCTCAGCTTCTGAAATGGTTCTCCCACAACTACGGGAAGACTCCCACCCTAGAGAACAACCTCGATGGCCTCGACCTCCGTCACTTCTCGCCGTACATGCACAACATATCGGCCGAGATGATGAAGGCATATATCGACTTGCAGCTTTGCGAGATGGACAAACTCGAGGAAAAGGCAGGCAAGGGCTGGAAGATCGACGACCTGTACCCCGTCCCCCCGTTGCCCGACTCGCTCATCATGAGCCAATTCAAGTTCAACGGCAAGGTCCCCGAACTGCACCCCTTCTGCATGGGCACCAACTCTGAGGAGTATCCTCTCAAGTCGACATCGCAGGACGGTTGGCGCGACTGGGAGTGGAAGGACAAGAAGTACCTCGTCGCCGACAAGCCCGGCAGCACGATTTCGTTCGAGTTCTCCACGACCTCGGGCGATCTGTATGTCTACTTCCTCCGGTCGTGGGAGTTTGGTCTTGGCACGCTTGCTTGCGAGATCGAAGACCGCCCCAACTCGCGCAAGCTCCTGGTTGGCTATTGGACGGAGAAAATGAACATTGGTCGCACCGAGCACTGGGGCGGCCTCCCGAAAGGCAAGCACCTCCTCAAGTGCGAGCTCCTCGCGGAGAGCGACGACCCGAAGGGTGGTACAGAGTTTAGGCTCATGTCTCTCATGAGCATCTAATCTCCCACCCACAGTATGGACCTCACCGTTTGCGGACACGTGGTCAAAAGCTCCTGGGGAAGTTTGACAGCCTGCACGTGGCATGTGCCATAGAGTTTAGATATCCTCAGTTTGTACATTGTTTACCCCACCTATTATTATTCATGCGACACACCTGGGTCAAGATGGGCTGTGTGCTATCTGTAGTCGAACCGACTGAGTGCCTGATACATGCAGGAGGAACAAAGTGGAGGCTGACGGTTTTGTCTGACCAAACGGCAAATATCAGCAGGTGCGCACGTCGAACGGGACCGCGCGTAGTATGGCGGGACAGGGACGACAGCAGACGGGGAGGGCGGATGACGGCCATATCCTCCCCCCGCGAGCTGGGCAAATATCTGTACTATGTGTGACGTCGCCCGCGTCAACAGTTCAACGCTGAAACGAAGCAGGACCGAGACATCCACGCATTCGCTGTTCCTAGCGTCCGGTACGAAATACCTGTTGCCCACTGATCACGGCATAGTTGGAAGCAGCTTTCGGCATGCCCCTGTATCCTTCCGATTCCGCCTGGAGAGGTTTAAGACGAAGAGAACACCGCTTTGTCTCCTTGGTTATCGGACTTGCTCCCGTCTGACCCTCGGCCATCGGAAGAATAGCGGCTATAGGAGGTTCGTGTGCTATCCAGCGGATGGAATCTGGCTCCCGGATGGGTTTGGGGGGGGGGTGCAGACCGAGGGGGGAGGTGATGGTGGGAAGTGGGGACACGGTACGCGAATGATCTTGGGTCTTCATCTGCTCGACACAGCCATCTGCGGACAGGGCACAGCAGGCACATGCACAGGTGCGACAGCATATCCTCGAGAACTCCGGTTCTCAAGGATCAACTTGCATTACTCTTCAGATCACTCTTGTGGACGCGCTCCCCATCTTGCACACTCAAGATTCGCACTGCTCACCACGGTCGTTGGGGTCGGTGAACCGAGTCCAATCCGCTGTGCCCAATTCGTCCCGGCGGGTCCCGTCCTTCTCCCTCTCCCCTCTCAGCGCATCCCCCCTTCCCAACGTCCTCGACCTCCCTCATCGCTGTATCCTGGTTCGGCGGGGCCGACACCAATGTGTCCATCGCGTTCTGTCCATGATGGCTATCGTCCAGAGGCTCACGATCGGGCGAAACCGAAGGCGCATGACCACCCTCGTGCTAATCGTGGGCGCTCTCGCAGCATTGTCACTCCTGTCCATGTACTCTTCGCTTGTTGTGGCTAGCGCTGGTCGTACGCCGCGCAGCCGCATGCAGAAGTGGTTTGCTCCGGCAGATGTGTGCGCTAGTTGGGACCCAGCTGCTGACCCTATTCACGACCCCCCCGGATGCCTGCGTGCGGCCCAGTACCGACAGGTGCAGGAGTTCCTCACCGACCCAAAGTACAAGTGAGTACGCGCGGCGCGTGTTTGGCTTGGCGATCGGCGGCGGTCGATCGGCGCGTGACGAACGCCTTCCGCGGCACACCCCAACCCCGCCAATTGAATGGACAGGGATGCAGATGCTAATGGCAAGCTACGAGCCGCGGCTCATGACCGAAGTGGACCGGCTCAAGAACTGCACGCTCGGCATCATTGAATGTCCGCCGCGCCCTCTCATCGTCTCGATCTACTGGTTCCTCTTCAAGGGGCGCGAAACCGGTGGCAGCACGGGCGAGGAGTTGTGGATGATTGAGGTGGTGCGTTCGCTTACCCTGAGACCGCCGTCGCTGCGTGCGGACCGCTTCGAACAGTGTATTCCAGCGCCGGCTAACACCAGGCCAATGCTATGATCGCAGAGGGGTTCATCATCCTAGACGACTACCGCATGGCGCGCATGCTCCACTTCACACGAGTGCTCAGTTTGTCTGTGTGAGTGCCAGATCATCGTATCCTAGCTGGGCGCTGCACTGGCCTGTGTCATTTTCCGCTGTGTATCCTCCTGCTTACTGACCGCAAGGCATATGGTGTGGATGAATGAGAACAATGTTATCGAATGCGCGTCTAGTCCTCGATGTATTCACCCAGACCACTATCGCCCAGCTCTGAACGGGTTCTACAAGCATAACCTTAACTTGATTCCAGCCGCAGAGCTTGGTGCTATCCCCCTTTGGCGGTTGTTTTGTGTAACCTATGTGAGCTTAATGTTGTCTTCGCTTGGCTGATATCTAGTGGGGCTCTCGACCATCCAATGCTGACAGGCCGGGGTTCCGGATGAATGACGATTGGGACATCCCGCTCACCGGCGGCAACGAGGTGTGGTCGTTCCACCCGCTCGGACGACGGTGGCAGTTGACGTGAGCTCGTAAACAAGCCGCTGGCATGTTGCAAGCGGTTCCAGAACTGACCTGTAGGCCGTTCCCGTACCCCGAGCACACCTGGATCCCAGTCACGGTAGAGCGCGAGTGCAAGGCAATGGGACCAGTTACGAACGGCACGCGCAAAGACAATGTTCTTGTCCTGGGCAAGCGCACACGTAGGGCCCCCCCCCCCCCCCCAAGCGTATCGTCTGCGCCTGCTAACGCTCCAGAATGGTTCACTGGATACGAAGGCAAACAAGTTGCTGTCAAGTTTGTGAAGGACAAGTTGGCGGAGGCGGGGTTCACCGCGCACTTCCTGTCTAACATCAAGCTCGAGAAGGATGAGAAGGAAGACTTGATCCCGGTTGGTCTCGAGAACCTCGGCGAAGTAACACGCGAGAAGTACGTCGAGCTTGTGTCGGATTCCAAGGTGATGCTGGGCCTCGGATTCCCGGTAATCAGCCCATCTCCCATGATAGCCTTGTGAGTAGCAACACCACTTGTGTCGTTATACATGCGGGCACTTGGCTCACAACCCAGATGTCGTGGCACGCCTGTGGTGCTGCCGTACAATGACCCCAACGACCCCGAACCCAAGGGATGGGAAATGTACAGCATGCACAAGTTCCAGCACGGGCCGCTCAACGCCCTCCCAGAGCCATATGTGTACAACTACCTTCTGGGCAACAACACGCAGCTTGCGGAGCAGATCGCCAAGGCCCTTGTTACACCGATAAAGCCCTAGTATGTGTTTGGGAGGTTTCGCCTCGGTACACCCCGGCTGACACTCCTCCTCAGCACCCCCAAGGGTTACTCGGCCACTGATCTGGTGAACCGCGTGCATACCATGCTGCATTACGACTATGAGCGCGAGTTCAGGCGCATCTGGAAGACCAATGGGTGCGAGACCCCGCGTGTCCCGACCTACATGCTCGATGCGTGCTGGTCGCGAGATAACTGCTTCTTCGGGCCTCACAAAGACATTTATATTGCAGATTAGAAGGACACGAAGTAAGAGAGTACGGGGAGGAAGGTGGGGCTCAGTACGTTGTACTGCTGGAATCTATTTATCATCCATTTCCACCATCAACCAATTGTATGTCTGTGATTGCCACATCAACGTGGCTATCTGCTTCGATCCTGGAGCATGCACGTGGAGCATCCGTCTACTTCTGGGGAGGGAAGTAAGTGATCATGGCGAAGCCGCCGGAATACGGCAGCTCAGTGATCTGGAAACCACTGCCTTCCGCCCGAAGGTACTCGTACAGCTCAGCGTAGCCTTTCTGCGACCGGATTGTGTTATCGGCGAGAATTACAGCACCGGGGCGGAAGTGGGGCTGGGTGAGCTTGAGTGCGGGTAGCGCCATGGGTGTCCAGACTGGGAGAGTGGAGACACGAGTGGAGACATGAGTGGAGACCGTGAGCGAGGGAAGAAGGCATCGGCATGGTGGTTGATGTAAGTGGAGGAACCCATATCAGCAATACGGCAAATATGCTAGAGAGAGAAGTACAGCACCCACTATCGAGGAGCAACATATCGACACTTGGCATGTCTGTCTTGAGAGTGTCGCGCAAGTCTCCGAGGCGCAGATCAACCGCATCCAGCACACCAGCTTCGGACAGGTTGGCACACGCCTGTGCCGCCTTGGCTTCCTCGTGCTCGGTACCAATGACCAGGGGTGTTCCACCGCTCAGCGCCGCGTTCTCCTTGGCGGCCAGCGCTAGGTAGATGGTGGAAACGCCAAAGGATGTACCGGCCTACGCCGTCATCAGCAGGCGTGGAGGAAGAACGGCCCGTGCCCATCCATACTCCGGATCAGGACTACCGGGTCTGGTTATAATAACCTTCGTCATCATCCCAGTTCCGTTCAGATGCCACAATGTGACGCTGACGCTCCAAGCGCGGAGCATGGTCTCCATCTTCTCGACCTATCACCCTGATTCATCCCCATCTCCCAGAGGCGCTAGGTCGCTGACGGTAGTTCGGTCTCCCTCGTCATACCTCGTCGTACCTCGTCATACTCACCTCGACAATGTTCTTTGCCCCCGTGGCGCGCAGCAGGGAATACATAAACGCACATTTGTCACGATCAAGCGCGATAAACTTGTCCTCGACCGCGGCGCGGAAGCTGGCGTCCGACTGGGACGGCATTTTGAAGGCGGCCTCCTGCGTCTCGGAGAGAGTGTGCAGCCTGTCGAGGAGCGCGCGGACGGGCCCCGGGGCTGGGATGGTGATGGCCGCGGACACAGGCGCTGGGGCGGTCATGGCTGTGATCTGGGCTGAGAAGACAGGTTGAGATGGATGGTGACTTGACTACATGGGCATGGTTAGCCCGTGCGCATAGTCAGCCGCGTGCCAAAGTACTGCAGCAGTACAGTTAGCTGCTTCTTAGTCGGCAATCTGTCTGATCATGTGATGTCACACCGGTATACTTCTCGGCGGTCACGGAGATGGGTATGCCGGAGACTGCCCCCGGAGGCTTTTGATCCGTCGCCGTTTTTACCTCCGAGTGCCCTGAGCGGAGATGGAGACCTGTTTCCGCACACCGTGCTTGTATGCCCTCATCGTGGGATGCGACTGCCTATCTCTGCGCAAAAAGGTCGAGTCTGGAGTGGAGATGAGACGGCCTCTCCGTGCTTTTCCACTCGCACGATGCTTGGCGCGCCAACGAGTCATCACTTCGGCACCGGCATGTCGAGGGGTGCACAAGGTGTGCTTCGGACCCGCCCGGCGTCAACAGCCATCCCGTCTTGGCAAGGATTTGCCTCTCCTTCCGTTGGGTTACTCACCGCGTGCTCTATTGCCCCTCCTGTTCTACGTGTACCGCAAGCGACTATGCCACTGAGAGGTTGGTTCCTACAACGTCCGTGAAACCCCCGCGCGCGCCCCCCTTTAAAACCATCTGCAAGTTGGGATGGAGCGCATGCCTCCAACATTCTCCAACCCGACAACAAAGTACTCATGATCCATGTCTGAAAGTCCACACGACCACATATCAAAGGACACGGACAAGAGCTCCGTGGAGTTAAAATCTCCACCGAGCACCACCAGGTCGGTTCTCCCTTCCGCCACTCTTCCAGATGGTTCGCAAGCTGGAGATGAAAAGGGATCTCGACGTCTATTTCGCTTTCGCGAGGGGCAGCAAACGGCGGAGAAGGCCGTAGCTGTTGTCGATGATGAGAAGAAGGCCGATGAGGTGAAGCCTGTTGGGCTCCCAAGCCTCTTCCGCTACGCCACGCGTCTGGAACTGGCCATGAACGCTTTTGGACTGCTCCTCGCCATTGGCGCTGGCGCATGCCAACCGCTGATGACGCTCTTCTTTGGTAACATTACGAAGGCGTTCACCCAGTATGGCATGATCATCCAGGAAATCGCCATGGGGAACGGCACCGATAATATCATTTCGCAGCTCACGGAGGCGAAACGTGACCTCAAGCATGAGGCTGGAAGGATGTCCCTTTGGATTACGGTCATTGGTGAGTCTCCGGAGGTAGTGGAGGCCTACGCTGACCACCGACCACCAGGTATCGCCAACTTCTGCTGCACCTACACGTACATGCTAATCTGGAACTTCACCTCGGAACGCCAGGCACGTCGCATCCGTGAAAAGTACCTCCGAGCAGTGCTGCGTCAGGAGGTCGAGGTCCTCGATAACATTGGTGCAGGGGAGATTGCGTCGCGTATCCAATCTGACACGATACTGGTGCAGATTGCTATTGGCGAGAAGATCCCCCTCGCCGTAGGCTACATTGCCACATTCATTACCGGTACGTCCGCTCAACCAGATGAATATGTCGGCAGTGGATAACACTACAGGTTACGTGCTCGCCTATGTGCGTTCTCCCCGCATGGGTGGTGCCCTCACCGGAGTCCTCCCGGCCATCATGATCGCCGGACTATGCATGGACTTTGCGCTGTCGAGGCTAACTGCCCGGTCCCTGCGGTACACGTCCAAGGCCGCCTCACTTGCCGAGGAGGCGATTTCGTCGATCCGCACGGTTCAGGCTTTTGCCAGCACCAACCTGCTGGGCCGCCGCTTTGACGACCTCGTTGAGCATACACGCCGGCTCGGTAACAAGAACGCCCTCGTGGAGGGCTCGGGCGTCGGCGTCATGTTCTTTTCTGTCTATTCGGCGTACGCCCTTGCGTTCTTCTACGGAGGTGTGCTGTACGCACAGGGCAAGGCGGATGTGGGCGTTGTCATCAACGTCCTACTCGCGATTATCGTCGGCTCGTTCACCCTCTCCATGATCACCCCTGAGCTACAGGCCGTGGCAAAAGGTCAAGCGGGGGCGGCCAAACTTTTCCAAACAATCGAGTCTGTACCGACCATTGATTCAGCATCCGAGGAGGGCCTGCGTCTTCCTACCGGTTCAGTCGTTGGCCACCTCACTCTCGAGAATGTTAGCTTCCGTTATCCCTCCCGTTCCAATATACCCATCCTCACCAACCTCACCCTCGACTTCCATGCGGACAAAACGTATGCCCTCGTCGGCGCGTCTGGTAGCGGCAAGTCCACTGTCATTCAGCTTCTCGAACGCTTCTACGATCCCAACGAGGGTCGCGTGACCCTCGATGGCCACGACCTGCGTACACTCAACGTAAAGTGGCTCCGTCAACAGCTGAGTCTTGTGTCGCAAGAGCCAGTGTTGTTCAACACGACAGTGCGTGGCAATGTCGAGTACGGACTCGTGGGCACACCCTACGAAAACGCCACAGACGAGGAGCGCTTCGAACTCGTAAAGCAAGCCTGTGTTACCGCCAACGCTCACGACTTTGTCTCGCAGCTGCCGCTGGGGTACGATACTGTCGTCGGCGAGCGCGGCATGCTCTTGTCTGGCGGGCAAAAACAGCGCATCGCTATTGCGCGCGCGGTCATTAGCAATCCCCGTATCCTCCTGCTCGATGAGGCCACTTCGGCGCTCGATGCTAACTCCGAGCGTGTGGTGCAGGACGCCTTGGACAATGCGTCACGCGGTCGCACCACCATTATTATCGCACATCGCCTGTCCACTATCAAGGATGCCGACTGCATCCTCGTCATGGGCGCCGGCCAGATTCTCGAGCGCGGTACTCACAAGGAACTCATTGAGGCGCATGGGGTCTATGCGCAACTCGTCGCCAACCAGAAGATGGCCAAGGGCAATGCAACACCTTGCATTGCTGATGCGACACCAGTCCCAGGTACTCCGACTGGCGAGGAAGGCGTCGGCGGTCCTACACGTGCGGACCTCTCGTGCGTCCAGAGCACCCCCTCAGTAGGCGAACAAGAGGAAGGCAAGGAGAAGGAGGTCGGCTTCTCGCGCCTGTTTGGTCGCTTGATCAAGATCGGCCGGCCCCACTGGCCGTGGTACTTGGTCGGTCTCATCGGCTCCATTGCTGTGGGTGTATCGTACCCGGCCATTGCAATTCTGTTTGGCAAGTCTATCGCCACCTTTGAGAACCCCGACCGCCAAGAGGTCAAGAAGGCCCTGACCAACAAAGCCCTCTGGTACTTTGTCTGTGCGCTTATTACTGCTGTGGCCTGTTTCTTCCAAATGACCCCATTCTCGCAAATGGGCTGGAACACAGCCGCCACCCTGCGCACCAAAGCATTCCGCGCCATCATGCGCCACGACATTGAGTGGTTTGACAGAAACGCGGCCGGATCTGTGACTGCCAGCCTCTCTGAGGACCCCCAGAAGGTCCAGGGCTTGTTTGGCATGACGCTTGGCCAGATTGTCGGCTCCCTTGGTACGGTTGGCGCGGGTATCATTATCGGTCTTGTCTACGCGCCTCTCCTTGCTCTCATCGGTATCGCCTCGATTCCCCTCATCTTTGCGTCCGGCTACGTGCGTCTGCGCGTTGTCGACCTCAAGGATCAGCGCGCGAAGAAGACGTACTCTAAGAGCACCCAGCTCGCTGCCGAGGCTGCAGGGGCTATTCGCACAGTTGCATCGCTTACGCGAGAGCAGCTCATTGTGAGCGATTACTCCCAGGCTCTCAGCACTGCGGAAAAGATCTCGATTCGCATGGCATGGAGGTCGCAGGCTCTGTATGCTGGGTCCCAGGCGATTGCATTCTTCATTATCGCCCTTGTATTCTATGTTGGTGCTCTCTGGCTTGCCGATGGTCGGTACTCGACAGCAAAGTTCTTCATTTGTGTCGAGGCCGTCATCTTCTCTGCCATCCAAGCGGGCAGCATGTTCATGTTTGTCCCCGACGCGTCCCGCGCCGCGTCCGCTTCGCGCAACCTGTTCCAGCTCCTGAACAACACGCCTAAGATCGACGCCACCGCAACCGGGGGCAAGTTGCTGGACCCTGCCGCGGTCCGTGGCGATATCAAATTCCACAACGTTACGTTCCGTTATCCCACTCGCCCCAATGTCCGCGTCCTAAAAAACCTGACGCTCGAGATCCCCAGCGGCAAGTTTGTCGCCCTGGTCGGCCCGTCGGGGTGCGGCAAGTCAACCACGATCCAGCTAATTGAGCGATTCTACGACCCACTGAGCGGCCATATCACGCTCGACGGCGAGGACATTCGCAACCTCAATGTTGCGTCGTACCGCTCTGCCATCGCCCTCGTCTCCCAAGAGCCTCAGCTCTACACTGGCTCGATGCGCTTTAACGTTCTGCTTGGTGCCGTGGACCCAGACTCGGTCACTGAGGAGGAGATCGTGCAGGCGTGCAAGGACGCCAACATCTACGACTTCATCACGGGACTGCCTGATGGCCTTGACACTGAGGTCGGCGGCAAGGGCGTGCAACTCTCTGGTGGGCAGAAGCAGCGGGTGGCGATTGCCCGCGCTCTCCTCCGCAACCCGCACGTGCTGCTCCTCGACGAGGCGACGGCTGCGCTCGACTCGGCGTCCGAGCGTATCGTCCAGCAGGCGTTGGACAACGCGTCGGCTGGCCGCTCGGTGCTCGCCATCGCGCACCGCCTGTCGACTATCCAGAACGCGGATATTATCTACTTCATCTCCGAGGGAGGCGTGCTGGAGAAGGGTACCCACCAGGAGCTGTTAGCCAAGCGCGGAGCGTACTTTGAGCTGGTGCAGATGCAGACCCTCACCCAGGGTTAGGTACCAGCTCCTGCACCTCAGCGATCCCACTCTGCTATTATATACCATATCACGTCCCTCACCCCACTCATATTGTGCTTCCTATAGAAGATTATGCCAACTAGGCAAGACTGTATAATTGAGCACGCACATTCCCCCTTCTGCGCCGAGTTTCATTGCCAAATTCCGATGTTTCACATGTCACTGAAATTTACACGACTACGGGGCCTAAGAACATTATGAAAGGTAAAGTACACGTACAGCGGCTACCGAACGGGGTCAGGGTTATGGAGACAACAACGGTCGGATGTCGTGTGTATGCTGGTGAAGGAACGTAAACTGCGAATCTCTCTTCGTTGTGCTTATAGTGCATTATTAATAGAACTCAATCTCAAGCTGCGGTGTCAGCATCACGCTTTGGCCATCTTACAACAGTTCCGACAGCGGTAGGGGTAGCCACTCACATATTGCAATCCCGAGTCGCGGGGCGAGCGAACGTTGAGACCCTTAGGGTTGAACGTCCGCTTATTGGCTTGAATGATCACTTCTTCGGCGCGTCGCAGCTCCTGCATCCGTGTCAGCGGCTCCTGATCCTCCGACTACAGCCCATCGTCGTTCGTGCCACAGGCCCTGTGCTGTGGCGCGATACACGTTCGGCGCGGCTGCGCAGGTGTACGCAGCCAAACCCACACACCTTTTCAAAGTGGTTCGCCCGCCAGCACGGGCTCGTCCACAGGGACGCGACGGTGATAATGTTGTCGACGATGACACCACTGAGCGAATATGCGTCACGGAGGTGCACGTTGACCGTCTCGACGAAGAAGCTGAACGCCGCCGGAGACAGCCGGCCTTCGAGCTGAGGCGGAAGAGTGGACATGAACCTGGAGCGGGGTGAGTTCCTTCGGCGCCACTCGGAAGTGTGCCTGGCGGGACGCCGCCTTGGGGGACTCACTGGCATATATTGCCACCAGAGCTACGGTCTCGTTGCACGCGCAAGATCTGCTTGAGGGGATCGACGCCTACCACGCCCACCTTGTGGAAGCTGTTGTAGCTGTTATAGCTGTTGTATGTGCCATTGTAGCTGTTGTACGTGTGCTTCGTATTGACAGATGATGAGTAGGGTTTGCTGGAGTGTCAGCATCATTCGTGTTTCTCGTAATTCAGGTTGGTGGGGCGCGTGGACGTGTTGTGCGCGTTTCAACGCAAGGTACGTAATGAATGTCAAAAGTTGGTTGCGTTTCGGCTCATTGACTCTTCGTCTCAAAACTCACCCACTGCCTCCTTTCCAACCCTGCAGGTCGATGATAACTTTCTCCTCCCACTCTTGCTGCGATTTGAGTGACGCCGCCTGCATGCTGCTCTCTTCCTCGCGCTGTTTTCGCACGGGCGCCACCAGTGGTGCGGCCGCAGCCGCAAACTCCATGGCCGGGGTGGGCCCGCTCAGTTCCGCGATTGGCGTGCGCTGAATGCCGCCGACGATGCGCTCGCCCGTGGCACCTCGCACGCTGCGAGGCGGTGCCGAGGGTGGACGCTGTCGTGCAGTCAGGGCGACGCTGGCGGCCACCGATCCGCTGACGGAGATGATGGACTCTGGACGGCCCTCCTGCTGGTTACCGTCATGCAGCATGGGGAAGGAGATGCGCGAGCGGTTATCGACGCCGTAAAGGGAGACATGGTGTTCGCTGGAGGCTCGCAGCGGTGTGTAGTAGGTCGTCCCCCTGCCATCCGACTTGATGGAGCCCTCGCGTTCCGAAGCAGGCGTGATCCTGGGCTGTAGGAACGGATGGGACTGCAAAACCGGTGAGGGGGGCATCGTGATACCACTGCCTTGCGTGTCGCGAGAGACGAAGACGTGGGGAGATGACGGAGGAGACATGAAGTGTGGTGCAAGGTCGAGGAAAGGTTGCTCAAGTTGGATATGTGACACGGATGTTGAATGGCGGGCTGGTGAAGAGACGGAATGATCCACCTCTCTGACGAGACCTGTTCGTCCGCCAGCAGTGGCGATGGGATAGTGGGTATTGTCAGAGTGTTGTTAAACGGGGCAGGCCTCCTTTGATGTAGCGGTGGTCCCTCTGGTAGCGGACACGCGCGGGCGGCGAGCAGCCATCGGACCATATGAACCACACAGTCTCCCAGAGTAAAGCGGCCAGGGACAAACGAGCCAGGCAGTCCACGGCGCCTGTCACGGCATGCGGGGTATGTGGCTCACAGTAGGACAAGGTTATCCTTGAACCGCGATCGCAGACTTTTGCTCGTGCTCGTCCTGCAAGCGAGGTGCAAAGGGCTATTCCAGGGTCGGCCCGTCACGTCCCTCTCAGGTGCGCGACGTGCTCCCTTTGCCTGATGAAGCAGGCCCACATAGTTCCTTGAGAGATATGCCTCGTCGTCCTTCTGGAGCCTACTGCGCGGGCCCAGCCCACATGACCAGCATTTGTCCGTTCGTCTCGCATGCTCCTGCATGGGCCATGCCGGGAGAGGCAACATTCGCGCGCAACCAATCCAGAGCCGCACACAGTGTCAGAGCCCAAAGCCGCTGTGGAGTCTTTGGGCGGGGAGTAGGGCAACGCTTACGGAGGCGGCCCAGAAGAATCTTTTATCCAACCCCAAGTTGTGCCGCCGTAGAGCTTGGGAGCCGTGCGCCATTTCGTTCAAGATCGGGCAGGCGAAGTTGCACCCGAGATCTGGCGCGGTGAGAAGCCGAGAGACGCCCGCAACCGGCGCCAGCGTGTCTCACTGTGATACGCCTCATGGGCCTCAAACGCAGGGCGGCGTCCACCAACGGGCAGGCAGGGGGCAGTGCAGACCCGCCTCCGAGGGACGAGCATCGGGATAACTTGCCGCCACCAGGGAAGAAGACACTATACTAGCGCCGTGTCAGGCAGGGCCACATTGCAATGGCAGCATGCGCAAAGGATCGTCGCCGTGTGGCCCGGGCCGGGGCCACGCCAACGCGTGCTGGTCGTTGGCGGCGCAGCGCCATCACTCGCTATTCGTGCCCCGTCGCCGCCATCACTCCCACCCTGCTCCCTTCTTGCGCACAAGTCAAGCAGACCGAGAAGCATCCGAGCAGCCGCGGCGTAGGGGAGCAGCCCGCGGCGGACAGGGCCGCTGATCGGTGCTGCACCCCCCCGCCCCCCAATACGGGCTCGGGCTGCTCGGGCCTCGGAGCCGGAGCAAATAGGATGGTAGCTCTTCCCGCTGCCCCGGCTTGAACGCCTATTTGGCCCAAGGAACACAGTTCGGTTAGCGAAACAATGATGCGGGGTGGCCGTTGTGTGTATGTCATAACTCAGGTTCCGGGCATGAGGCCCAGAGGAAACACCTGGCTGGGCAGAGCCAACCGCTCCGCTCGTGTTCGGGCGAGCCGAGAGGTTCAGCGGCCAGGGACTCACGTGGTTGCCGCGATTGATAGCGTGGTAATCCCAAATGTCCAGTCCAGATAGCTGGCCGCTGGTGACACCGGGGTGACACCGGGTTGACACCGGGTTGGCTGCAGACACAGGGGCGCATCTCTCAGCCCCACATGACCGCGTGGTCAACTGGAAAGACAATGCGCATCATGCTTCCCCTCACGACGGCACACCTGTCACACTTGATGATGAATGTTACTCCCTGCCTGGTGACCAGAAGACAATGACTGTTGTGGACGCGGGTGTGCAACCAGCAGCGTCCCATGCTGTCCTGGAATGCTGTTGCGTGTTTCCGGTCGCCAATGGCGGACGCAGCCCGTTACGACTGCTTGTTTCGTCGATGGTCTTCCCGCGTACGTACGCCTTGAAATCCGGTTTTCTGGTCACTTGCTCATCCTCTGCTGCCCAGCATTCTTTCGTGCTCCTCGCACGCAACAGGCAGATTTGGCAGATGTCGCTAAACCTTACTGAACGTGCCTGACACCCAGTTACGTGTTTTATGTTGCTGATGGCTGCGGAAGCTGATTGTCCCTCAACGGGAGGAGGGTCTGAACGGCAGGTGTCTGTAAACGAAAGGCCGAACAATCAGGCTGTCAGGCGTCTGAGGGTGCTGGGGTGCACGAGTGCGGGGAGATGGATATGGCTTGCGTCATGTAGCGCACTGTGCCTGGTCTTGGCTCGGATCTGGCATAGAGTCTGCATAAAGCTGGGGGATGAGTCAACGGCACAGTGATCCCGCTATTCTGTTCCGCAGAATCTGCTGACATTGTCCATTGCCGAATTATTGCGGGCCTTGTCATTGACAAGTGCACTCCTTAACATCGTAGGTGTCTCTTTCTTGGTTACAACATAATCCAAGCCCCCGCCTCCGTTGCGTAACAGACAGTGCGTACCAACTGTGACGACTCTTATTAGAGCCTAGGCACCGAGGAGGGTCTTAATGTCGCCCTCAATCTCGCTGGGCTTGGTGGACGGACCGTAGCGGTGCGCGACGTTGCCATTCCGGTCAACGAGGAACTGAAAGTTAGCTGCATTCATCATGAATATACTCACCTTGGTGAAGTTCCACTTGATGGTCGTGGTGTCGTGAGCGCCAGAGGTCGCCCCGTTGCCCTTGCCCTTCGCCTTGAGCCACGCAAAAACTTCGTTCATCTCCGGACCATTGACCTTGGACTGTACGGTAAGCAGGAAGGAGGCTGGATAGGGTACTCGGACATACCTTCTTCGCAAGCGTGAAGGTAACGCCATGGTTCACCTGATAGTGTAAGTGGAGAGTCTCACAGTACAAGTTGATGGGCAGAGCTTTGTTGCCCACGAGTCCTGCACAAACGCCGCCAATACCAGAATAGCGAAGCATTACTCGCGTGATGAGCCTAGAGCCTATCTGGCTGTGTCTCCATCTCCGGAGGGCATTCCCCGTCGCGGGGGGCACCATCTCTATCCTCCGTATGGTCCCCTGATCCCCAACCACGGCAACGGTTGTGGCAGGCGAGCGGTTCGCATTCTACCACCAAACTCACCTGGCAGAACTGGGCAATGTCGTCGTCTGTACCTGGCTCCTGGCCGCCGAACTCATTGGTGGGGAAGCCAACAACATCGAACCCCTTGTCGTGGTAAGTGGTGTAAAGCTCCTCGAGACCAGTGTATTGGGGGGTGAAGCCGCTGCTACGTCAGCCTCTACAGTTGCAGAACGAAAGGAGTGGCGACGTCGCCCTCGTGGGTGATCGCATGTCCCTCCCCGATCACACCGCAATGCTTCGAGCAGCAACCATCGGACGAACGACGGTCACTACAACTCACCACTTCGAGGCCGTGTTCACGATGAGGACAACCTTGCCCTTGAACTGAGCCTTGAATGTCAGCGAAATATGATCGCGAAAGAAGCGGGGATTGCAGGTACTCCGAGTGTCGTACGAGTCATGACTCAGGGGCTCTCCTTGTCCTCATCCTCATGGCCACCTTCAAACAATCCTACAACTCCCTGACCTCACATCCGTTCGAGGGTGTAGAGCGCGGCGCGTGAGAGTGGTATACTCGCTTACCCACGGAACCGTGACTCCTTGTTGCAGTTGTAGAGGAGAATCTGGGGCATCGGCGCATGTTCAGCGGCAACAGGGGGTCGCCGCCGAGGCGCGAGGACGCGTAGACGCCCACCTCTTCCTGGTAGAGCGAGGCCCGCGACAGGATGGCACACACTCCGTCTTGGATTGTGAAGCATATTGCACACATGCTGATCGGTACGAACAACCTTCCCTGCAGCTCGACACTGCAGATGATGATCTCTCGCCACCCTCCCTTCCTCTCACGAGGTACGCTACCTGCGGCCGTTCTCCGCGCAGATCCTACCACAGACGTCCACTCACAAAGTCGAGCACCTTGTCCTTGCCCGGAAGCACAGCCTTGAGCTCGTAGAACGACTTGTCACCCGCGCCCGCAGGCAGCGTCTCGATTCCGGCAAGAGCTTTGAAAGTGTTGAACATTGTTGGGGAGCGCTGGATAGATGAGATGTGCAGAGACAGACGAGATACGGGGGATGACCGTGTATATGCAGGTTTAACTGTCCCGGGGATGAGACGTGTGAAGTGGACGGGGAGACGTTGGCGAAGAATGTTGAAGTTGTGCAGAAGCATCTTAATGCGACAACAAAAGGTCGCGACTTTTATGAGTGCCTGGGTACCAATGACGTTGCTGTAGTCCCCACGTTCCGGTGGTGGCCAGTGGTCCTCAGTACCAGTTTTGTGCCAGGTATTCCGGAAGCTTAAACTGTCCGTCGGCGGCCACGGACAAGTCTCCCTGACCTACGGTTCGCCACCGTATTGTAGGAGCCGATAACGGACAGATAAAGGGACCATCTGGCAGTTATTCACTGGGGCACCACATGGAACACAGATTGTTGCCAGTTCTCGGCGCGCTCCCCACGAGCATGGCAACAGGTCAGCGGCGCCCGATACAGAGAGGCCGAAGGGCATGGCGCAAGTCAACTAATCAGCCTCCACCATGCCCTTCGGCGTCGATAAGACATGGTGGAGGTTGTCTATTGGACGCCGTAGGGCTTCGCCGTCGATTAGTGAGACGCTGTAGGGCATGGCCCGAGTCGGCTTATAGACACTGAACGCTCAGGATCAGCTACCACGTCAACGTACGATCCGCTTATGCGGGGGCATCGGCCTCAGTGCAACTCACCAACATCAGGATGGACATGAGGGTCAGGTCACGCGCTCATGCACTGAAAAAAGAGTCCGTAGTAGAGGACTATTCTCCGCCAGGGAGTCGAACCCTGCTCTATCGCGATCTTCCTAATTGGAAAGTTCTCTCTGCTTGAGAGGCGATTATACTAACCGATATACTAGCGAAGACAACATGTTTTTGAACGTGTTGGGATTCTGATGCCTGATCGATTGGGATCTGGCGAGGTGAACAGCAAAAGTGTGGTCGAACTCGACAGTGGAGTGGTGATGCCACAAGTGCTGGAAGAGACAGCGGATATATAGCAGGACTCGACTGGGGAGTAGCGAGGCTATATATGCTGGGCACTTAAACTGTGAACGCGGTCGGAGGCGTGTGTAGTAGGAGTAGTGCATTGAACTAGAGACAAACGATCTCGCTATATATATCATGTTCTCGTCGGTAGAACTTGCTCGTAAAGCTGCGGAGGGCGACACAAAGCTGTGAGGCTGATCGCAGAGTTGTGAGAAAACGCACATCAAGGCTGTGATGAGAAGAATCGCGAAGCTTGCAATCTTGTAGATCTGGGAACTTAAGGTGGAGCTGGAAACTTAACGTCAATTCCAACAGAACGTATGACGATCACTGAACAGGACTCAAATCACCTCCACACCTACCAGACTTCAAACTTCACTGACATATGTTTGGCGGCCTTTCTGTTTCTCACCAGGAGGCTTTGTAGGTCAACAGAGTCTCCGTTTCCTGTACATACATACATGGGTCTCTGTGAGGTCCAATTCATGCATTACAGTCTTCCGCTCAAATATCAACACCCTCCCAAGTGCATATTGGGGACCGCGCGGTTCAACGTCAAATTGCAGAATGTATTCAAGTCGGATGACAGGTGACAAAGTGGGAGTGATGGCGGCGTCGAAGCTTGCTTGATTTAGGGAACAGTCACGGCCGTTCTTTCGTAAAGTGGGGGGTTCGGACAAATGCTTCCGACGTTGATGCCCCTGAATCACTCATCACGCATCCGTTTAAAACCCGATTAAGATTTCTAGTGATTAGTCCAGTCAACCACACGGTGATGCCGATCGCGAGACGGACGCGTCCAAAAATGTACCTTCCTTCCTGCCCTGTCCACTTTTTCTCTTATCACCATTATCACCACTTCCAACATTTCCCATTCCATCATCACTCACTCTGTCTCCATCATGCCCCCGCGGCGCTCAGCCCGAGCCAACCCTCTGCCAACCCCAACCCCCTCGTCCAACGTCACCAGCCCTAAGTCCGGCGCGACTTCTGTCGGTCTCCCCACGCCCAGCAGCATGGGCGACGAAGATATAAAGCCCGCGCTAGGAAAGCGCAAGGGTGCGTCTTCTTCCTCGTCACCTCAATGCTAATCTCAGCGTCTTCACCGTCCTTGAGCCCTATCAACAAGCGCCAGGCACTCGAGACTACCGTTCCTCCGGTCCGCCATTCGCGGCTTGGCACTCAGAAGACCGCCTCGGCGGACAATCTCACACTCTCTCTCCGACATATCAAACAAGAAGTTGAGGAGGAAGATGATATCAAGGATGACGAATTTGTTGATGCCGAGGAGGGGGTGATTCTTGTTTCAGATCCGGAGAAACTTAAGCCTACCGATAGGCCCAGACGGCCGACGCGTTCCACTCGCTCTACTCGCGCCGCTGCGCCCAAGTATGTTGAAAACATCGACTCTGACATGGAGGAGGACAAGCCAGCCAAGACTCGTCTCCAAGACATCAACAGCGATAAAGCGGGGGCGGAGCCAAAGGTCGGCGGCAAGGGCAGGCCGAATATGATGGTCGTTTCGGACCCAGAGGTCAACAATGACGACTACGCGGCCCCCGACTACGCCCTTAATTCAGATGAAGAGGCGGAGCAACTAGAGAGCGCCATTAACGCGTCCAAGATGGCCAGACGCACCAGCACCGCCGCGTCCAGCTCTGCCAAGTTGGCGACATCCGGCCGCGGTCGCGGTAAACAGACCAAGGTTAAGGCCAACGTTCTCGGAGGCAAGGCCCCCAAGAGTGCGACACCACACCGCAAAGCTCTTGCGCGTGCTGCGGAACGTGGGTTTTCATGTTTGGGGTTGGTGAGCTAAACACCAGTTCGGTCAAACGGCTCTCGTGCAGCTAGTGCAGATACCGACGATACGTCCGACTACGGCACCCTCGTTGCCACCGAGTCGTCAGTCGTGCCGACGCCCGACGGTGCGACCGAGGATTCGGGCTTCTCCGACCTCTCGGATGTGATCTCGGAGGATTACAGCTCGGAAGACTCAGAAGACTCAGACTCAGCCAAGCCGCTTGCGAACAAGCGCAAGGCATCCAAGAGGGGCAAGGCCAAGGGTCGGCGACCCGATGGCGAGGAAGGCGAAGAACTTCCAGCGCACTGGGCGAAACCCTCCGCGGAGAAGCTTGGTGCTCTCGACATGGAGAAACAACGCGCGAAGGCCGAGCGTAACTGGATCAAGGCCAAGGAGAAGAAGCTGCACGAGAAAATTGGACGCAAACTTACTCAGGGAGAGAAGAATCATATCCGCCTGTGTTTGGTGAGTAGTTCTCGGGTGTAACGCAGTTGACATTCAGCACCACCCCGAGCTGGAGAATGTGTGGGGCGATCTCGCCGCCAACATTGAGCCTGTCAAACCCGTGCCCATGGAGGCCCATCCTTCGCTCAAGCTCACTCTTCTTCCTTTCCAGAAGGAGTCTCTGTTCTGGATGAAGAAACAGGAGGAAGGTCCCTGGAAGGGCGGCATGCTGGCCGACGAGATGGGCATGGGAAAGACGTGAGCACAGACTCTTCACCCTTCGTAGCTGACAAATCCAGTATTCAAACCATCGCTCTTCTGCTTTCTGAGCCCCGTCGCAAGCCTTCCCTTGTTGTTGCGCCGGTGGTTGCTCTGATGCAATGGAAGAACGAAATCGAGACACACGCAGAGGGCTTCTCCGTTTGCCTTTGGCACGGCCAAGGTCGCATGAAGGCTGAACAGCTGAAGAAGGTTGATGTCGTGAGTGAGGACCCATTGTCGACACTGTGTCCGTTCTAACACCAAGGTCCTCGTGTCGTACGGCACCCTTGAGGCCTCATTCCGCCGCCAGCAGCGCGGCTTCAAGAAAGGCAACGTCATTGTCACGGAGAAGAGCCCCATGCACGCGTTCGAGTGGTACCGGTATGTTGCCCAGAAGTCTTCAAAGACTGACGATCAGCGTGATTCTTGACGAGGCACATAACATCAAGGAGCGGACCACTAATGCGGCGAAGGCAGCTTTCGCGCTCAACGCGAAGTACCGTTGGTGCCTCTCCGGGACCCCTCTCCAGAACCGTGTGGGCGAGCTGTACTCGCTCGTCCGCTTTCTTGGTGCTGATCCCTTTAGGTAAGAGTAGAAGCGGAGACAGCAGCTGACTTGTAGTTACTACTTCTGCAAGAAGTGTGACTGCAAGTCCCTTCACTGGAAGTTTGCCAACAAGCGCCACTGCGACGACTGCGGCCACACGCCCATGGATCACGTTTCGCTCTGGAACTCGGAGATTCTCCACCCTATCGCGCGCCACGGCATTGAGGAGGGTGGGCCTGGAAAGACCGCTTTCAAGAAGCTGAAGATCCTCCTCGACCGCATGATGCTTCGGTAGGTTGGAGACGCGGGGTTTCGACTAACTCTCTCAGCCGCACGAAGATCGAGCGAGCGGACGATCTTGGTCTTCCTCCCCGTACCATTGTACTCCGCCGCGACTACTTCTCTCCTGCTGAGAAGGAAGTATACCTGAGTCTGTTTACCAATGCCCGCCGCCAGTTCAACACCTACCTCGGCCAGGGAACTGTACTTAACAGTAAGGACATGTTTTTAAGTTTGTGTTAACCCCACAGACTACTCGAACATTTTCTCCCTCATCACTCGCAGTGAGTAGTATTGTGTCTCTGGGACATTGTTGACATACAGTGCGTCAGATGGCCTGCCACCCGGATCTCGTCCTCAAATCCAAGACCAGCACTCTGGCGCAGGTTGTCAGCGAGGGCACGGTGTGCCGCATCTGTAACGATGCTGTAGGTTGTCACCTTTAGCGGAGGCTGACCCCCAGGCCGAAGACGCGATTGTTTCGTCGTGTAAACACGTGTTTGACCGCGAATGCATCCGGCAATACCTTGAGATCCAGCAGAACCAGGGCCACAGGGTATGTGCCGATTGTCGCATCCTATTGACGCGCGTAGCCTGAGTGCCCCGTATGCCATATCGAGATTTCTATCGATCTGGAGCAGGAAACGATGGACCTCGAGGAGAATAACAAAGCCGCACGCCAGGGTATTCTTTCGCGTCTCGACGTGCACGTAAGTGATACCTTCAAGTAATATTGCTGACAACAGAATTGGAAGTCCTCCACCAAGCTCGAGGCGTTGGTGGAGGAGCTCGAGAAGCTGCGTCGCAAGGACTGCACTATCAAGTCCCTCGTCTTCTCGCAGTTTGTGTCATTCCTCGACCTCATTGCCTTCCGACTTCAACGCGCTGGATTCAACATCTGTCGTCTTGAGGGTGGCATGACTCCCCAGCAACGTGATGCCACGATCCAGCATTTCAGTGAGCTCAACGCCATGTTGCATCAGCTCACTCTATAGTGAAGAACACTGCCGTCACCGTCTTTCTCATCTCTCTGAAGGCGGGTGGTGTTGCCCTCAACCTGACGGAGGCTAGTATGGTCTTCATGATGGACTCTTGGGTGAGCCCTAGCCACTCAACCAAGCGCGATGTTGACAGTCAGTGGAACCCTTCGACCGAGTACCAGGCGATGGACCGAATTCACCGTTTGGGCCAGAAGCGTCCTGTGAAAGTGATCAAGTTTGTGGTCCAGGACTCGATCGAGGACCAGATCGTGCAGCTTCAGGCCAAGAAGCTGGCCATGACCGACGCTGCCTTGAGCAAGGACCCCGACGCGGCGCTCGGCAAGCTGACTGTTGAGGACGTGAGTGGCCTGGAAAGCGTCAACTAACATCCCAGCTCGGCTTCCTCTTCAAGCTTTAACAGTCGTTGTATCTTGCAAGGGTCGCAGGTGTGTAACAGGTTGTAGTGTACCATGTAGATCATATTACAGAGCGTTGTGCGCAAGTAGCGACCAGGTGTACAATACCAGTACAAGACATTAGTACGAGACATGAGACATGAGATTAGACTGTGGCGCCCTCGTGCATAGTACTTAGGAGAATGAACACTATCGCCATACGTTACGACCCGAGCGGGCGACGTCGGACCCACACAATGGACGGCCTGAGTTGATTGCGGCTGGGGCTATCGTTCGGGAGGAGAGGAGATCGACAAGACCAGGAAGCCGGGCCTGCGGTCGCTTTCCATCGTTACGAAGGGGAGAACGGCAGCCCTCGGGGTCGGTGTTGAGGAGGTTGGAGAGAAGAAGACGGTCACACAGGTGAACCTGGTGCCTAATGGGCATGAGTCGGCCTTCTTCTTATTCAGAGCATCACGAAAACAAGTAGTCTTTGCGGAATGAAGCCAGAAGCAGTGGATGCACCCCCTTTTAGAGTGTTGAAAGGCGGAGCGTGGATAGGGCGGTGAAGAATCCAAGGTAACAATGTACTTGAGGAGGAGCTGGATAGCTGAGAGAGGATGACCGATACTTGTACGGTGCGGTAGGACTTCCTACCAAAACCCCCATAGCCACTCTCAACGTTGAGACTTGTAGAGCTGGAGTGAACTAAAGAGGCTGGTCCACCGCACCCACTTTCCAGGTCCGGCAACCCGTATTTCGCTGTCATTGAGCCACCACCATCTTGAAACCACCTTTGCCAGCTCGAGTTCGGCCCCAGCGTCTCACTCGGCTCCCGTGCAACTTGGTTTCTAGTACCCCCCAACGAGGAGGGACTTTTGATGCACCGCGCCACACCGATTCCCTCACGACCCATGACACTGCTGAGCAGTCTCAATCGTGGCTCTGGATCTGACAGCGACAGCAGAGAGTCCTTCGCTGCGCTCTTTAATCCGAGAGATTGAGAACTTGTGACAAGTCGCCATCCACCGTGAGTGCCGCCAGGACTTGTTTGCCACCACTGGGCGCACGACACGTGGACACGACACCGGCGCGTAGTCTCTCATTAGCCACACCCGTAAAGACGCGGAGAGGCGATTGTCAGAACTGTCACGTGGTTTATACGCGACGTTCACGTGCGGCTTGACACTAATGCGGCCTTGAGCAGCGTTAGCGGAGCGAGACGGTGCAGCAAGACTGCGTTACCATGTTCTTGTCTGGTAGATATCCAATCAGAGGCATCTCCAATGTCTCGGCGTAGAGTGACTGGTAGGAAGTGGCTGGTAGGAATGCACTGTGCAGCGACCTCAGCACGGGTGGCGAGAGTTCCGAATCAAGGGGGGTCGACGAGTTTGCTACTTTGTGACAGCGGCCGGCGGCGAGGGTGGGCCCCACACACCCTGACGGACTCTGTCGATCGTCCACACCCCGTCGCCCGTCGACCACGCAGGAGCGCGCTGAAGAGCTGGCACACGACACGAAAGAAGCCTCGTCTTACGTTCTTACGTCCAGTGTCTCCATTGCTTCCTTTTGCCCGGGATCACCCACGCCGTCACCGGCTCCTTCTAGCCGGTCCCGGGACTGAACTCTCGGCGTCAGTGCTGTGGGCTACAGTTGTGCACCCGTGCACACATAAGACCCAAAGTATTGACCAAGCTGCCTCCCCACTACCATAATTCTCCACCCCACTGTACCTCCGCGCATTAACCGAAGCCTAAACCCATGTCCAGCAACGAAAAGGCATCCTGTCGACCGCAGTGGGGGCTCACCGAGGTCTATGATCCGGGCTTCAACGATGAGCCCAAACACGCCGCCACTCCTTCCTCAAGCGACCACGACTGGGCGGCATACAGTAACGTCATCAGCGTGAACGAGAGCAGCCGCGCCCGTCGCTTCTTGCTGCAGCTCATCATCCTTATCCTTTGCGCCGCCTACGTAGCGTACCAGCTCTCCTGCATCCCACGCGACTCATATTACTACCGGCCCTTCAATGCGTTCGACATTGACTTGTGGATCCGTGACGAGGAGCGCACTGCGATCCATGCCATTCTCAAGAACATTGGGCCCCCAGCCGGGGCCCTAGATGGCATCGTGGTCGCGTCCCCAAGCACTGGCGGTGAAGCCGCCGAGCCTGACTACTACGTACGTAATGGGACAACAGGAGGCCGTAAGGAGCAAAGAACTCACCTCGGCTCTACAGTACACCTGGACGCGTGATGCCGCACTTACCATCTCGTCGCTCCTCCCGCTCTTCATACCCGAACCGTATCTCCACCCATGGCAGGTCGACTCGCTTACTTGGGCCTCTCGCTCCCGCAGTAACCACTCCCACCCCCTTCTCGAAGGTCTGATCAGGTCGTACGTCACTGGGCAGGCCGCCATTCAGGCCATCTCCAACCCCAGCGGCACTCTGTGGACTGGGGGTCTGGCCGAACCGAAGTTTACCGTTTCCGGTCAGCCATTCACTGGGTCATGGGGACGGCCGCAGCGTGACGGCCCTGCCCTCCGCGCCCTCGCTCTCATCCCGTATGCTCACTGGCTTCTCGACCGCGGCTACCCAGCAGACATTGAATACGTCAGGTCCCATCTCTACGACCCCACCTCGCTCCGTCTAGCAGGCAGCGTCATCAAGAACGATCTCGAGGAAGTGGCGAACGCATGGTGGTTCTCAAGCTTTGATCTCTGGGAGGAGATTCGCGGGCTCCATCTCTGGGATGATGCCGTGTCCCGCCGCGCGCTCCAGGCTGGTGTAGGTCTCGCAGCACGGCTCCACGACCACAAGGCTGCCGATTTTTATGCTTTCCAAGCACGGGAGATCACCACCCGACTAGGCAGGTACGCGGCAGCCACCACTGTCAACAGTACAGCCACCTGGCAAGCTACCATCCCCACTCCCAGCGGTCGCACGGGGCTGGACGTTGGCACACTCCTCACTGTCATCCACGCCGGTGGCCATAGTGCTTCCCATCTGAACGGCCAGTCGCCACCTTTATCGTTACCTCCCTCTGTTGAGCTGGGCGCCACCGAGCCCACCACCCTTGCCACCCTGCGCGCCTATGTCCTTTCCTTTGCCGGCCTGTACCGCGTCAACCGTGACAAGCCGTCATGGGCCGACGGCTGGCTCGTCGGTCGCTACGCAACAGACGTTTACGACGGCCTTGGCTTCTCGGGTGGCAACCCGTGGTACATCGCAACCTTCTCAGTGGCGCATGTCTTGTATATGGCGCAAGCCGGCTTTGCACGCGCGGGCCACATTCCGGTTGCAGCGATTCCAGCATTCTGGGCAGACATCGGCATCGGCCCGCACAATGCGCCATCGCTCGCCGCCGGAGACCCTCGCTTCGAGAGTGCGCTGCAGCGGATGGGCGAGGTGGCAGACGCATTTGTCGGCCGCGCTGCCCGCACTGTCCGCGGCGGGCGCATGTCGGAGCAGATCTGTCGCAAGACCAGTCGCCAACGCGGCGCACGCGAGCTCACGTGGAGCTATGCGTCGTTCCTTGATATGAAGCGTGCTCGTGATGCTGCGAAGGTTGCTGTCGCTTCTGCCACTGGAAACCTCTGATCCCTCTCAACAGTTACCACCATTCCCATCAGCACTGCGCCACTATTAATTCTGTACTCGGCTCTCAGCCCATTGTTGTTCTTTTGTTAGTCGCATGTATTATGTTTCCTCGAGTCACGTTGATGCCAAGCCTCTCGCCTCAGGCCATTCCTATTACGAGCAAGACAGGCCATCTGCATACGCAATCGCTACAAGGGGAGCCGCTCGGGGCATCTGTGGTACATGTTGCCTTTCTTTTCGTTTTTGCCTTACTTCTTCGACGTGTCGCCAGGGGACAGAAGCACAAGAGCCTGCGGTGTGAGTAAGAACCGATTGCAGTTCTCCTTCCAGGGTACTCACATACTTGCCCGAGATCTTCCATCCGGGCTCCTCCTGGTCGAGAGTCGAGGCCACTTGCTCGGGAATGGCGGCGATGACGTCCGACTTGATCGTACGCAGCGAGCAAATGGGAGGGGCCCCGGCGTCGGTGGACATGGGGCCAATAGCCTGCATGAACGTCGCCTCTGTGGGGACGTGGCAGTCGTAGGACAGCTTGCGGAAGTTGAGGTCGCCCTTGAAGATGACCAGGTCCGACTCGGAGAGGTATTGGAAGAGATCCGGCGCCTCGTTGTTGAGGTCCCAGTACGAGAAGCCGGTGCTCCAGAACGGGTGCTCTGGGGGGTTAGCGCCGACCGCGCGGGACACGCGACTCACCTTGGTACTCCCACTTGCCCTTGCGCTCGTACTCCTTCCACCTGCGGCCCATGTTGCGCAGGGACTCGACGTCCGACTCGGACGCGTCATCGAAGAGGTGGCCGTAGACGGCGGTGTTAAGGAGCCTGCGGGTCAGACTTTTGAATTGTGGGTATGGTGCTCACCAGTTCCAGTCCTTGCGCGTCACGTCACTGACGAACCAGGGGATGCGCTTGCCGTGGAAGATGATCTTGCTTGCGACGCCGCTCTGGATCAGCCAGTCGGCATAGACCAGGTCGCAGTAGAGCTCGAAGCCGGCGTTGTCGAGCACAAAGTCGATGCGGCCGCCGCGGAGGCTCAGAACGTAGTCGGCGAGCTCGCTGAGGTTGTTACCGAGAATGTTGCCCTCGGTGGAGGCAAGGTGTTCGCCACCGGTGGACTGGAGCTTCTTAATGTCCTCCTCGGTCATGTCAATGAGGAGCGACAGGTCGGTCGAGTTGCCCCAGAGGCAGACTTCATGTTAGCCTAGCGCGGTAGAGTCGGCCATACTCACTCTGCGTGAGCTCGAGGAAGAGGAGGCGCTCCTTCTTCTTGCGCTGGTCGGGGGAAACGTGCTCGGTAATAATGGGCGGCTCCGAGAAGCGCGACGACAGCTCGAGCACGGCCTGCGACGAGCGCGAAAAGGTGTCGCACTTCTGGCGGAAAAAGACGTCTGCAGGTCAGCACGCGCTTTGCGCTCCCCGGCACGCACCATAGTCAACCCAGTACTTGGAGAGCGAGAAGCACTCCCTGAGACGACGGTACTTGTACGCCTCGGCAAAGAGCCAGGGGGCGTTCATAAAGTCCTTGCCGCGGAAGTACTTTGCGATTTCCTGTTGTCATTGTCAGTGACGCGCCCCACAATGGCTGTCTCGTTCCATTGGCGTCCGCACCTTGTTCCAGAGTGAAACGTCACCGGCGCCATCGTCGATAATCGGGCGGAGCTTGGCGTTGTTGTGGAGGTCGTCCATGAGCTGGTCCATGCGGTGGACGCAGTTGACGAGGTCGACGATGCGCTCCTCGTCGTACTCCTGGTTGATAGTCTGGTAGACGTCGTTGATTGCCTTCTGGAGGATGGTGGGGAGGCGGACGCCCATGGTGGCCTACGGGGTCAGCTGGATCCGTCGGTTGCTCCTTGCGGCGCTTTTGGGCGCTGCTGCTACGTACGTGGGCGAACGAGTACTCATGGTAGCCACGGTACGCAGGCCACGGGGGCTGGTCTGGAAACGATTAGTAAAAGAGGAATGGCTCTGATGGACGCGTTGGGGGCCACATACTCGGGTTGACACGGGTAGGGGTACGGGGGTACGCCTGGGGGGTTAGTGTCGGGCACTCTTTGTTGCTCGCATCCACGGGACACACTCACCGAGGGCTTGGGCTCCGTCTTCTGCTTGGGAGGCAAGTTGCCGACGTTGAGCTACACACGACGTTAGTGATGGCGATGACGACGGTAAAAGATAGAGAGGGTGCCGAGCGGGGTGGTAGCCAGACACCTCTGTTCCGCGCCACTCACCATCGTCTTGGACGGAGCCTTGGCGGAGGGGTGGTCCTTGTTCGACATGGTGGGATGAATGGGTTGGTTGATGATGAGGAGAGAGGAGAGGGAGATGGGGGATCGGGGAGAGGAATGTAAATGAACAAGAGTGACAATGCCAGATGGCCTCTTGGGGTTGTGGGGAACCGTCCCGTCGTTGGGTGCGCGCGCCACGACTGCCTTGCGGCTCATTCTTGCGGCCGAGCGCCGAGTGCTGGTCGCTTGCGCCGAGGCAATGCCGTCATTTTGCGGCTATGGCTCGCGGTGCAACTCCATGTGCAAACGCTTGGGACCCTCGTGACCCTGGAGCATGAGGACGCCAGCGGGAGCTTCCATTTCAGGCCCCATTCTCACACACCTTGTCGTCTTGGGGTGTGCAAGCGGGCACATGGGCGGCAGCGGCGGCTGGCGCAAGCACGGCAAGCACGACAGCAAGCAGCATCAAGCTCGACCCTGTTTGCCTGGCGACGGGCTCTGGGCGAATGAGGACGCGCGAAACAGACGGCCCCCTGGGCACTGACACTTCGGGTGTCTTTGTCGGGCTGATATCCCGTGATAAGAACCAAAGCAAGGCCGCGGCTGGCCTCCTCGGTCATGGACCCCGTGTCGTCCAGAGCCGCAGATCAGATGATCAGCAGGGGCATGGACACATGGGTGCCATCGGTGTGCAGGTACCACGCAGTGATTGCTCATCACCTCTCTCTCTCTCGCTCATCATCCACACGATGCCCACTTGACACGTCCTCGACGGCAATCGCAAGCATCTAATCGGGCCCCTCGGCCCGCACGTCTTCATGACCACCCCACCCCCCATTCTTCTCCAGGCGCGCAGGGTCCATGACGTCATGACGTCACTATTGCCGTCCGTTCCCTTACCTAGACATTATCCTCCTGGACTAGTTGTATCCCTTATTACACGCGTGCGGCACGAGGGGCCCGGGAGGCCTTTGCACGGCGGGAGGTCGCCCCGATGGATGACTGCGGGGCAGTGCAGACGATATACCGACTTGATAGCTGATAGCCGCGTGTCTTCTTCCTGCCAAGCTGTCCGATGAGCTGGCATGCAGCGCATCTGCACCGCCCCGGATGGCTCTCCCCCGGACGTCCAATCACCAGAGGTCGTTGACGGACGTTTGGAATTCGTCCATCTCGTTTGACGGCGAGAACGGCGGCACCGCGACGTCACGCCCGCGATCGCGGACAGGCGGCGACCTTGTTTCACCCACGCCGCGCCGTGCAACCCTTTTCCCGCCAGGCCCGCAACCCCCGACAGCCACTGCGGGCCGACTTGGCCACAAAGTATCACGACTGGCATCACTGGGAAGCCACTTGGCACGGATCGTGTGTCGTATCAGCGAGGGCGGCGTTGCACAATGGCATTCATCATCTCGGATATTGATGACGTCGGATATTCGGATGTGGAGGCATAATTGCTTTACGTAATCTTGACCGCGACTCCCTCCACTTTCGCGCCCCGTGTTACGGCTGTCAGGCTGTCAACAGGATCAGCAGCATCCATCCCATCCTCGTTCTCAGCGGCATCACACATTACATTATCGCACCGCGATAACAGGGCAGGGAAATGGAGGTGGACTCGGATTTACCAGGCGCGCCTGGTGCGCCTTCCGAGACCTCGGCGGTCAAGCACAAGACACTCTCCGCCTACTATCCCACCCTGCTCACCCTCGAGGCATACCTCGCATCCATAGACGGGCTCGTCTACTATTCGGATCCCGACGAGTACCGCAGCCTTTTGGCGCGGACGATATGTGCGCCTCGCACCACATTTCCAGTCCCGCCCGCAAGTGTCGCCTACCAGGGACAGCAGGCGGCCATTGACCGTATCCTGGACGATTTGAGCGGCAGGTCGGATGTTTTATTATACGGCCCCTCGGTGAGTCGCAACCCAAACGAGCAAGCTAGCGCCATTTGCATGGGAGCAACGGACATGCCATCTCTGCGGGTTGCCCCTCGCGCCGGCGCTACTCTACTGGGCTGGGCTGGGCTCCACTTACCTCAGCAGAGCCAGACTCTTCCGCGAACAAACGCCCCTGCGGACACAAAGTCCCCGTATCTCGCCGACGGCAGTCCCAGCTCAGAGCTTCGCAGCAGGCCATGGTGCATTCTGCGTGAAAGGTTTGCAGTGTGCGGCGCTTTGGTTCACTGACGTT
Organism: Apiotrichum siamense; assembly: GCA_023653615.1. NCBI lineage: Eukaryota > Fungi > Basidiomycota > Tremellomycetes > Trichosporonales > Trichosporonaceae > Apiotrichum > Apiotrichum siamense. Next base: position 242,764 of record JALJEG010000026.1, read on the forward strand.
AAGGCTCGGCGATGCGGCCTTTCGCCACCTGTTCCTGCAGACCTCTGTTTTCCTCCCGGTGGGGAACAACTGCTTTATGCAGCTGTGTGGGCCGCCTGTGTGCGACATGTACAAGCATAAACGAAAGGAGGACAGCCGTGGAAGGTGGGATATAGCATTTCTGAGACCCTGTTCACACCAGAGCCTCCAAGATGGAGCTTTCCAAGCAGAAGATCTACTACGGCAGGCCCTCGCGGACACCCCAGGGCACGCTTCTCTTTGGCGTTCCGAAGACGCGTAAGACGCTGCACGCGGACTTGGTTGACCGGGCAGACATTTTGAACAGGGCAAGCCCTACCGCCGACCCTTCCTCGGATCAGTCCCTGCGCTCCAGCATGGATCTTCTCCTGGACATGTTTCCCGCGATGCGCAACTCGTCGACCGCCGCCACGTCGCTGTGGGATCGTGTCAAGGGGAACACCCGGCGTGTGGAGAAGATGCTACCAGTCATGCACAAGATTCTTCTCCGACATCGTGCGACTGATTACCGAGCGATGCTCCACCGGTGCCTCGAGCGACTGGTGAGAAGCAAGCCATGGAGCGAAGCTGATCTTGCAGGACAACGTCGACATTGTGCGTGATCATTCGAGGGGGCAACACTAACTTTAGAGCGCATATCCTCCGCATGCGGTTGACAAGCCCAGGATGAGCTGGGTGTCGCGAACGTCCTCCTCTGCTCCGGCATTGAAGGCTACTGTGCCCCTGGAGCCCGTAACCCAGAGCCAGGTGAGACGGCACCCGAAACCACCCGCTCATACCAGGTCGGTCGGTACGTCGCATCAGTCTTGCGCAGACTTTTCCCAGTGGCGGTCCTTGGGAGCGTCGAGAACGTCCAGGTGGTAGCCAACAGTCAGTGCGCTGGCGCTGTACGAGCTCACACTCAGATGCCCGGACCCTGGTGCGAGCGAAAATGTACGAGCCGATCACCGTCCACGCTCTCATGCAAGGGATGCAAGTGAACAGCTTTGACTGGCTTGCGCTTGGAGAAGGCCAGCGTGTCTCTTGTCAGGAGGCCGCCAAGAGGAGGTCACTGGTGGAGCAGCTTGTGTACTGGGTGTTTGAGCACTTTGTCATTCCACTCCTCCGGGTGAGTTGAGGCCTCGCAAAGCCAACTGACGATGGCAGGCCTCATTCTATGCTACAGAGACGGCAGCGACGCGCTATGAGACCGTCTACTACTCTCATGAAGCGTGGGCAGACGCGACCAGACCCCATCTCAAGAAGCTCCAGGCAGACCTCTTGGAAAAACTCGACGAGGTGCGTCATAACTGTGATCGCAGCTCAACCACAAGGATCAACACCACCTGGCCCAAGGACCACTGGGTACATCTGCAGTTCGCCTCATTCCCAAGCCGGTCGGGTTCCGACTCGTCGCCAACCTCGGCCGCAGTATGGTGAGTGCCGCCTTCGGATCCGACTGATGCCAGACTGGTACTCGTATGCAAGGAAAGAGGATGAGGTCCGCGAACCAAATTCTGGATAACGTGCACCGAGTGCTTACGTTTGAGAAGGTGGGCCGCACTCCCTCATCGATACTGACACCCAGAACCGCAAGCGAGCGTCTCTGGGTTCGTGTCTCTTCGGCACAAATGAGATCTTTGCTCCTATCCGTGATCTGAAGCAAGAGCTCATTCAGCGGCATGGGACCATGTAAGCTACAATACTGGTTGGTTGCTGACCCCAAGTCCCAAGCTGTATTTCGTCAAGATGGATATCAAGGCTGCTTTCGACACCATCAAACAGGACAAGGTCTTGGAGGTTGTGGAGAAGATGTTAGACAAGGTGGGTCATGGCTGGTGCCCTCGCTCACATCAGAACCACAACTACTGCATTGTGCTCTACCGCATCCTGCTCCCACCAGCAAGCGAAGCTTCCCACGCTACGGCCCGGTTCCTTCAACGGTACCAAGCAACCTTGGCAGACAAGAATCTTGGGCAGTTTGCACAGCAGGCCGCGGAAGTGGCTCAGCCGCTGCGCAACGCCGCCATGGTGGACATGGTGCGTTCAGTCTCTGGCGCGGCTAACTTCAGTACCGGCGAGAGGAATACACGCGCGAGGCCTGCTTGGAACTATTGCGCACCCATATCGAGCAAAACGTGTGGCAGGTGAGTAACATTTTTACGCCAACTACTAACCTCAGATGGGTGATGAATACTACCGTCAGAAAACTGGTATCCCGCAGGGCTCAAAGGTCAGCAGTCTGCTCTGTTCCTTCTTCTACTCGTTCATGGAAACCGAACACCTCTCATGGACCCGTCGTGTAGGGACTGTGAGTAGCGTGCTTGTCCGCAGAGCTAACGTCAGCGCCTCTTGAGATACATTGACGACTTTCTCCTAGTCACCGACGACTACAGTATGGCGCGTCGGTTCGTCCTCGCCATGTCTGGCGGATTTCCAGAGTACGGTGCATTCATCTCCCCATCAAAAACGCTGCTCTCATTTGAGATGGCACCTGGCGACCAGGCCGCACCTGTCGCCACCGTCCTGCCGTGTGGTGGCTCTCGTGAGTTGCCAAGCGGAGCGTTCCTCTGACCACAGGCTTTCCGTATTGTGGCTTCATGATTGGCACGAGGTCCCTGGATTTCAGTATCGACCTTGGTCGCTTGATGGCTGGCCGTGAGTATGTGAAGCTCGCAGTGTCCTGACGTGACCCACAGCCACCCGCCAGTCGTTCGCCCTGCGCAACAAGCGTTGCCGCGGCGGCAACTTTGTCGGCTGGCTCAGCCGGTGAGCCTTCAGGAGCGACGCACGCTGACAGTGCAGCCAGCTGGAGAACCGCAACCATGTCGCCTACGTGCGTTTGAAACTGCTCCTGTGCTGACTCTAGCTCGACACGGACCACAACGCGCGCGACTCGGTCTACCTCAACGTATTCCTCAACTTTGCCCACACGGCCCTCAAGATCCCATACTACTTTATGGGTGAGGCACTCGACACGCGCCGCGCGCGGCTCGTGTACGCGTGGCTGTGTCTCGCGGCCCAGTACACGTATAGCGCTGGGCGGGCACGCGTGCGTCACGCAACGCGCAACTCGACCAAGGAGCACTTTGCAATCCCGCGGCGCACCTTCCTCTTGTAGGTGTACCGTCTCGCGTCACGTCGCCAGCTAACGGGCAGCCTGGCCAAAAGCGCCGTCTACCGCGCTCTCGCGCTTCGGCCATCGCACTTCGCGCGCATTGTGGACTGCCTCCGCCACGACCTTGACAGTCGGGAGAATCGCGGCATCGCCGCAGGCGTAAATGGCATCGTAGACCGCGGCTGGAAAATGTTCAGGCAGCACAAGGCCTGATGTTGTAAATTTCAATATGATTTTCAATATAATTCAGTGTAATCCAGCTCCCATCAGACACCCGCTCCAGACCGACGCAGCCTGTTCATATCCCGGCAGCAATGCATGTTGCCACCACCGCAATGTACAAAGAGACCACTAAGGAAGCAGCGATTTTGGGGGGCGAGAAGTTTACTCGTCGTCCTCCTCCTCGGCGTCGGCACCGCCCTCGGCGGCGGCGGCACGCTTCCTCTTGACGCGGCCGGCGCGGCCACCGCCGTAAGGCGACTTGAGCGAGTAGTCGATGTGCTTCTGCGAGTCGAGGCGGACAACGAACGAGGGGACGTTGACGACCTGCTTGCCAACGCGGATGTGGCGCTGACGGATGAGGACACGGGCGTGGTGGACCGACTTGGCGAGGCCAAGCTTGAAGACCTGGGTCTGGAGACGGCGCTCAAGGAAGTCCTCGGTCTTGAGGGCAAGGACGTAGTCGAGACGCATGCGCGAGTCGTCGAGCACACCGATGCGCACGAGACGGCGGATCAGGGCGTTGCCCTCGAAGAGACGCTTGGGGTCCTTGTCGTCGAGCTTGAGGAGCTCACGGGCAGCACGACGGATCTTAAGAGAGTGAGCTGCTGCACCTTCGCCACTAATGCGCCTACCTTCGAGAGGGTGAGCTGGATGCGCCAGATCTCACGCTTGTTGCGGAGACCGTACTCGCCAGCGAGCTAGAGACTTTGTCAGTCTATGTCCACACGGGGATTCTTGAAGAAGAAATTGAGGGGCGCGGCCCGACAGGTCGTAGACTGCAGTTTGAGAAGCCGAGCATCACGGGCAAGGCCTATACGGCCCTCTGGCGTTGCTAATTGCGTTGCAGTTGCAGTTGCAAGTTGCCGCAGAGCTCTCGCTCCGTGTTGCCTCCGCTCCGCTCCCAAAGTTGCAGCCGCTCTCGAGAGGAGACGTCCAGAGAAGGCACTCTGACGCCTGCTTCTCGCCTGTCTTCAGTGCAAAGCCGCTCGACGCGGCACAGTTGCCTTGCCGCGCCCCTCATTTCGCGCTCACCTTGAGCTCGGCGTCGAGACGGGCGGCCTCGAAGGGACGCTTGGGGACCTTGTAGGTCTTGCTCTGCTTCCTCGGGGCAGCGGTCACTGCATAACGTCAGCAATGCTTGCTCGTCGTCACTGTCGGCTGTCATACGCACTTTTTTTTGTCGTCGGTTGAAGGACGAGGAAGGTTGAAGATGAGTTGACTGCGAACAGCGCGCCCGGCAGCCAGCAGGGAGCAGCCAGTCCTAGGCGTCCGTCGCCGACGACAGCCAGGCGGCCCTCGCAGCCAGCAGCAACTTGCAGCCACAGCCAGGCCACACGCGAGCAAGTTTTTGCACAAATAATTTAAAACCGGCATTTCGGGATTTCGACTCGTCTGTTGGCAGCCTCTGTGTGGCGGAATTCCACCCTCATGAAGTGTATATCCGTATCTCCGCATGACGCCTCGTGCCCTCGATGCTAACATGTCATTCGGACAACGCGAGGAGCTGAACTGTTCCATTGTGACACTCGCACGAGTACACACCCGCTCCCAGATGTGAACTTCCCACGCGTGTGGGAGCTCAATATGCTTGCCCTGTCGGTGCTGCTGCAGAGTGCGACGAGCCTGATGTCCAGACAGTCGGCGTGACCAGAACGGAAGCGGCAGCCGGGCGAGCTCGCATTCAGGATCACTGTCCTGCATCGTTCGCTCCCGCCCACTGGGCGGAGAACTTTGTGTGGAGCGAGACTTTTAATGCTTCCTCGAGCGCACAACCATCACTGTTCTCGGTCACACGCAAACCACCCAACCACTACGCTGACCAGAACGTGCACTTCCGCCCTTGCTGGGGCAGCGCCATCGCATGTGAGCGTACCACCGGCTTCCACGACGGTGTCCGTCGTTTCCCCGGTGCAGATGGTTCCGGCCTGCGCGCCGAGGCGTCTGCAGACCGCATCTGCGTCACCTTGTACACGATGCACGTTGCTGTCGACTTTGAGCGCGCAGCCGGATGTTCAAGTCAAGCACTAGGGATGTGGTGGTGCCTCATCAGCCTGATCTTTGTGTCCCTCACGAGGGGTTTGAGCGACATGCAGAGATATACATGTAGCTGCGATCATTCGAAGCACCTGTCGAGCTGTTAAAGCTTCGAGTTCCTCCCTGACCTGTGGCGCGTCGCGTCAGTCAGTGCACCGCTGCGCGGTGAGTACTATGCTACTTGCATAAGAATGTGGATATCATAGTCGCAAACCGTGCCACGTGCGTGAATACGTAATGGCTCTTCGGCGCATGCCACAACAGGGATTAGTTTCCCAAATGCCGAAACTCCGCAGGATCAAAAATCTGTGGGCTCTGGCGCACGCTGGCTGGTAGAGAGGACACAATTTCGCCTGGAGGCTCGTTGGCTGGTGCCACCTAGGGTCTCCGTCTCAGCCAGGCAGTGCTCATCGTTGCTCGACGGCTCTCTTGTTCTGGTCCATCCGGCAACCCAGTGAGTAGAGACAAGCCCCACCGCCGTCACCGTCGCCGACCCGACGTCCCGTCAACTCTGCGTATCGTCGGCTGCTCCAGACTACACCGGATCCGTCTCCTCTCGTTTAAAAAAAGCGTTTCTAACCAAGCAGCCACCAATCCCCCTAAAAGTCGTCGCCCAAAATGCCCCACTCTTTGTAGGTGATGAGAAACGGACCCATCCTAACGTTCTAGCGGTTCGCGCGCGCGTACGCGCCACATGTTCAGCCGCAAGTTCCGCCGTGAGTGCGACTCGGAAGACGTCGACGGCGCTCGGAGGTCGGTTGGAGGACATGGAAGACGAATGGTCGTCGGGAGACAGGTGGTGTGACTTGGGATTTTCGACGTTTCCGCTGGGGTGGGACCTTCGCCGCACTGTGATTTCGATGACTCTGGTTCACATTCGAACGGCACGCATGCCGCTCTGCTCTCGGCGCCAATGGCTGCGTTGCAGGCGGCACTGCAGGCGAGAACGAAATTGTTGCAGATGGCACGCCGACAAGCTGCGACCGAGCCTGTGTCCCACTCGAATGCCCAAACGAGACGGCTATCCCAGGTCACACCCCACCCACGCCACTCTAGTCCAACTCCAAGCCGACTTCTAGAGCTCCGGATTCCATGGCAAGGAAAATGTCCTGACAGCCACAGAGCATGGTGCGCCGAACATGTCGACCTACCTCCGCGTCTTCAAGGTCGGTGACATTGTCGACATTGTCGCCAACTCGTCGGAGCAGAAGGGTATGCCCCACAAGTGTACGTATCACCGATGTCTGGAGAGGAAGACGGCGAGTACATTTCTGACCCGCAGTCTACCACGGCAAGACCGGCATCGTCTTCAACGTTGCCCCCCGCGCCGTCGGTGTGATCGCGTACAAGGTCGTCAACGGCCGTTACATGGAGAAGCGCGTCAACGTCCGCATTGAGCACGTCCGCCACTCCAAGTGCCGCCAGGAGTTCCTTGACCGCGTCAAGTCGAACGCCGCCAAGAAGCGCGAGGCTAAGGCCAAGGGCGAGACCATTGTCCTCAAGCGTCTCCCCGCGCAGCCCCGTGGCTCGCGTGTTGTTTCGGTCAAGAACAACACCCCCCAGACCCTCACCGCCCTTCCCTACGAGACCACCATCTAAGCTTGCAGCGTGCGAGCGGGGGTGGGATACTTGTATAGTTGCTGGAGATGGATCGCATACCTTTGCGGGTATACGCAGATGCAGCCGAGTGGGGATTTTGGCCTTGGAGGCGCTTGGCCTCCTGGGGAGGGAGCGATGTCTTGTGCTGGAGTGTGCCCATCAATTGTGCAATGTCGCATATGTGTATCTCATGGTGTGTCTCTTGTTTCGAAGAAAGGCCTACAGTCCGCCGCCATTGCTTTGTTTCTACCCAAAGCGTTCCTTGGCCATTGCCTTGAACCTGCATTGCGGTCAGACTCGCTTCCACAAGCCGAAGGCGGACTCACATCTCCATGGTTGCGGCCTCCTTCTCTCGCCGCTCGCTCATGCGCTCCTCAAGCGCACTTCGCATGTCGGCCTGCTGCTCCGCCTTCCTTTCCGCCCGGCGCGCGACAGCAGCGTCTCGCGCCCGAAGTCTGCGGTCAGTGCAAATCCTTGCACCGTCGCTGGGTCTGCCGACTCACGCTGCCTGGAACGGGTTGCTGTCGCCCATCAGCGTGCCCTCGTCCAGCTCCACCTCGTTGTCCTTTTCACGGAATTTTTTGTTCTCCTCGTTCTGTGCGCGCTTCTCTGCCATCCGGCCTTCCTTGCCAACACCACGCGGAACGAGCTCGTCGGCGCGCTCGTACGCGGTCCGCCGTTCGGTGCGCCGCGCCGCTGAACGTTCCATACGCTCTGCGTCCTGTGCCATCTCGCGCGCGAGATGGCGGTCCGCGAGCGTAGCGGGTGCAGCGGGCCCCGGAGCTTCGCGCTCGAGGTGCGGGCCCGGCGACGGCGAACGCGAAGACAGAACGGGGCCGACCATCTCGGCGTCGCTCTCGTTGCGGCTCGGCACGTGGCTCTCGGGCGGCGGGCGGCGCGTCGAATGTGTCAGTCGGTCGACGTCGCGACGCACATGCTCTAGCTCCGCAGAGTTGACGCGCGACCGGTGCTCCGCAAACTGCCATTTGCTGTGGGCCCCAAGAACGGCAGACGTCAGTGGTGGTTGACCTGGAGCTTGGGCGGCGGAGTGAGCACTCACTGTCGCGTGTTTTCGTTCGCCTTTAATACCCGCGGCGCGTAGCAGTCGCGCGGCAGCGCCCCGTCGTTCCACCGCCGCACGAAGCGGCGGAAGTACTTGTGTGCCGTATCGGACGTCAGCTCGTCAAGGTACTTCCCCCGCTCCGTCTTGAGGTAGAACCGGAACTCGGCCGCCTTGAGGCTGCGAGAGGCGTTAGCATGCGACAGCCGGTATGGGACCCACAAAAAGTCCTCATTCGTGATAGGGGCAACGCCCAGTTCGGCAATGTCCAGCAGGCTTTCCTCGGACGAAGAGGGCGACCGGGCGCGGCGCCGGTCGTCATCTCGCCTCCGCTCCTTCTCGCTGTCGCGGTCTCCGTCATGCTCGCGGTGGTTACGGCGATCGCGGTCAACGCGGGGCTCGCGGGGACGGTCTCGCCCCTGGTGCCTATCCTCGTCACGGGGCCGCTCCCGGTATCCCTCCCTGTCCCGATCTCTGTCCTTGTCCTTCTCGCGCTCTCGGTGCCGGTCGCGTAAGCGCTGCCGCGGACGTTCCCTCTCGCGCTCCTTGCCCTTGTCGCGCCGTTCACGTCGATCCCGATCGCGGTCACGCTCCTCGTCGTCCTCGCGCCGGCTGCGCTTCTCTGGCGAACGCGAGCGCGATCTGCTCGCATGTGGTACCATGGTGGTGGATGGACACGTTGGCGGGATGGTAGGCGACGGGGTGGTGACATGGACGATTCTCAGCGAGCCGTCGGGGGAGCGATGACGTCTGGCTTTGCATCCGGCTCAAAACTGAGTGTGGCACCATTTTGACCAGTGTGGCGCGTCCGCCTGGCCACTCATCGCGACTGAGCTCATTGCTGCAAACATGGCCATCTGGGGATAGATCCCGGAAGGCCCCCTGCACTGCCTGGCGACCCGTTCAAGGAGTCCAAGGTTGTGTCGTAAGGTTATCCTCTGCGCTTTCTAGGCGGTGGATACTCTCCTATTTATCTACTTACGTTTTTTACGGTCTATTACTCTGAAACGCTACGGTCACTCGTCGCCCTAGACCATACGTCTCGGCTTGGGAAAGAGCCCCCAGGTAGCCAGCGCTATTTCCCAGAAGGAAAGAGTCAGACGAGATAGCAACCTATTCGCCAGAGCAATTCGTGTTCTATGTTATACTACTCGTGCCACTTGCCGTCGTGGTACCGTTCCGCCAGGTTGAACATTAGAACAGTCCAAAAAGTGGAACCTCATTGTGGAACCAGTGAGGATGGCGTGGATCATAGCCCCTATATGGCCTTCCACCTTACAAATAAGTGAGCTGACGATCAGACCAACAGCCTTGGGCCCTCATGGGAGACGAAGCGACGTTCTCTCTGTGGGAAACAGCAACCCACAGAACAAGTTTACTAGTACGAGATGTTTGATAGCACCGGCAACGACCTAGGGCTGTGTGATGAGTACTGCACAATGGGAACCTTAAGGTGGGACCAACGGATCAGGAGGAACAGCCCCAGGGGTGAGTGGGGAAGGACCGATGTGGTCGGAGCTATGCAACTCAGCTAACATGTGTAGGAGCCTCTAAGACCCAGTGTAATTTCCGACTAGAGGGCCCAAATTTCACTCGGTATCTGCTAGCTTACGCTCGTTTATTCTTACGCTGTTGTGTCCTCCCGGTCATTATGTTAAATCCCAAACGACCCCGCTTATACAGCTCACCGTCTTGTCCAGAAACCGGCACATACATAGTAGACGAAGATGCCCCCCTCCAGCTGGAGACATCCTTTAGTACTGCAGCCTGTCATGGCGTTGCCGTGTGCCCATTCCAAACGGGTTTTTTTTTTTTTTTTTTTTTTTTTTTTTTTTTTTTTTTTTGTTCTTTTTTTTTTTTTTCCTTCTCTCTTCCCTCCCCATTGGGTCAGGTCCGTGTGGGG
>JALJEG010000026.1:252706-310982 GCA_023653615.1 Apiotrichum siamense
ATCCCATCCTCAACCCCCCTTCTCTGCCCGCGCCGGGTGCCTATCCAAAGCGGTTTTTTTTTTTTTTTTTTTTTTTTTTAACCGCTCTCCTTATCGCACTCTAACCCTCTATACAGGTCTCATCCCCTCGGCAGTGGTGCAGGGCCGTCGGGGAAAGACTCCTATCGGGTGGGATGCGACGAGCTAGGGACGTGTCGCCCGAACACATGGACCCACGTGCAGGAGCAATAGCACCTTCGGCGATCCCAACGCTGTGGAATGGAACGGCACTGCCAAGCCGCTTGCCATGACTTCGGTCAGCGACAGCATCCAGCTAGTGCCTGCCATGCTGGCCCTAATGGCAGTCGCGTCGCCTGCAGACGTCTTCTCCGCCTTGGCGCAAGTGCCACGACTGGGCCGAGCGGATGCAATCCAAAATTATCTCCCTGTACAATGAGGCCATGCGCCGAGTGCGGCGCGCAGCTGCTCGACCTCGACCAGCAGCTGGCGGAGTGGCGGTCGAGTGGGCCAACCAGCGCGACTCGACGACAACCCCAAGTCGGTCTGAGACGAGAACCAGACGGCTATGTCAGAAGCAGGAGACCGGACGCTCGAGGCGTTCGCCAGCCTGTTGATGGCGGAAGAGGTGTGGCACGGCTAGTGCCAGGAGTCGGGCCTGGCCGCGGACGGACATACGTGGAGCGACTCCGCTATGGTTGCCTGGAACCCACCCACCGTATCGGACGTGGGTTCAAGACCTGACTTCCTGGCGCACTCATGGACGCACGGGTCGTCCGTGTACGTCATCTGCGACCACTCGCCGTTTAACAACGTTTATGGCCGCTGGCCAACATCATATGAGACAGTTTTCCCCGTTCATGTTTGAGGGCCCTGGGTCCGGCTTTCGCAAAAGGAGTCGAACGCTTTGAGCCCTAGGTAAGGAATCAGTCATGTGGTTAGTGGCTGAGCGAGCGACCGTTGATGTCCAGTCAGAAGCAGCTGTCTGTTCCCAAGCGCATCGTCGTTGACCCGAAATGAAGCGGCCCCCTGTTGCCATGCGGAGCTTAGTGGCTGCTTTCGGCCGCCAGGGCAAGGGCACTCGTCAACTCCAAGCGTCCCAACGGTTCAAGGGACGTGACAAGTTGTAGAACAGAGGTCCTGATGCGTCGCCACGGAGGGAGCGGGACTGTCGTGGATGACATTGGCAGAAAATAAAAAACAGAAAAGAGTCCAAAATACAAAAAGCAACGTGAATTCCCTAGAATACCGAGTGAAAGCCAGTCGAGTCCCCAAGCTATAAGAGTTTACGTAATCTGATTCCGGCGTCTTTCGCGACAGGATTAACGCCGCCGCCGGCGGCGAGCTGCCGCTCGCGGGGATTTGCACAATGGCCCTGGACATCTAAGATAGTGCAAGGCCCGCGACTTGTCCTGCGAGACGCGTTGACCAGCAGTCTGGTCTGGGTACGTCTGTCTGCCCTTCCAACGACATCGAAACGCGACAGCAACACTCAGGCGCAAGTGCGACGAGGCCGGAGAGGCGCGGAGCACCGTCGCGGTGCGTCTCAGCTCCGCACACATGCCTGCGGCTCCTTTTCCGAAATCGCTATCGTCGGTATCTTGGATCCCGAAGTCGGGGACCTCCACGACAGTGTTGATGCCCCACATAATCCCCGTGCCCTGAGGCGTGGAGGCCATTGGTGATCAATTGGCGCGCGCGCTCTCCCAGCGGGCACGAGCGAGTGCGGCCCGAATGGTCGGCCGGTGGGGAGCATGGTCGCTGCTGTTCGCCGAACGGGGTCCTGAACATGCGGCATTCAACAGTGTGGTTCGGAACGTCTCGTCTGGGTGGTCCGCCGCGCGGGGGGTGGAGAGCAAAAAGTGTTCGGATCGGAAGAGCTTCCGTCTTTGTCATCGCTCTCAGCAGGCTCTTGCTGCCCTGCGGCCCCTGGTGGGTTCCACGCTAGAGCATTCCCGGTCGGCGCTAGATAATTCTGGGCGGCTGTTGCCGCCGAGCCCTCAGCAGCTGACCCGCCCCTGCGCTGACATGCTGTCGCCGGCGGGCCCGTCAGGGCTCTGACGGAAGTCTCCCCCGGGCATGTGCCTGCTGCCAAACACCCAAGGCGAGTCTGGCGGCTCCGAATGCGACAAGACGCCGCAGCCGCCCAGGCACGGACCCGCACGATCGACAGCCGTGCTCCCTCCGTGTGGCACCGCGATGCCGGGCCCCGCGCCCAGGCGGGAACGAAGATGGGCTCCGCGGCAACTCGACTCACTCCCTCCTCCTCCCGTCCCGCCCAGCACGGCCATTGTGGCCGGAGAAAACCCCTTTGGCAGGGCACTTGCGGGTCGGCAGCAACCTCGGCTGATGCACCTGCGTTGGCGCGTCCCAATAGCACCTGCCCCACAACCCTGCCAAGGTCAACCCGGTGGACATTCTGGGTTTTGTCGGGAGCCCCGAGTGGCGAACCGCGACGGTGGACCATTGGGACGTTTCCTCTGCAGGTACGTAATTGTGCGGGCACGCGCAACTTGCTTCTGCACGTGAGGTATAAAGCAGATCAGGCGACAACAGGTCCGAGGTCCCCATCGACCCCCCTGTCGGCAGCTGACTGCAAACGCAAACACGACTGCAACACCACGGCAAACACTTTCGCCAGCAGCCTCGACCCACCGACCGTATACCCATCATGGCGATAGCAGACCCCGTCCCCAACACGGTCGCTGATGCCGAGGTTGGCCGCGACGCCGCCCACCGTGCCGAGCTCGAGAAGCAGGGCCGCAATCCCGACCTGCCGGCCAACCACCCCATCAACGCGCTCTCCAACTGGCGCAAGTTTGGTATCCTCGTCGCCCTCTCCTTCTCGGGCTTCCTGGGCCAGTTCTCGGTCGCTATTATTCTCGTTGCGTTCCCGCCCATGGCGGCAGACTTTAATCGGTCCATTGGCGATATTGCCAATACGGTCGGATTCATGCTCCTCGGCATCGCCGTGGGACCACTGTTCTGGAACCCGCTTTCACGGGTGGGTAGCAACGCAAGTCGGTCGGACGACTGCTGACATCCAGACCCTCGGACGTCGGCCAGTGTACCTCCTCGGCTCGCTCCTGTTCCTTCCCTGCGCCATCTGGATGGCCCTGTCCAAGACCTATGTGGCATTCGCCGTCGCCCGCGTCTTCGCCGGCCTGACCGCCTCCTTTTCGCAGACAGTCCCGCCGTCAACCATTGCGGACATCTTCGTGCCCCAGGTCATTGGCTCCAAGATGTCCATGTATGTCGTCGCAATCATCACTGCGCCCGCCACGGCCCCCTTCTTCTGCGGCCTCATTGTCCACTCGTCCTCGTGGCGTAACCTCTTTTGGTTCATCCTCGGCCTCGGCGGCTTGCAGCTCATCCTCTACATCCTGCTTGTTCCCGAGACGCAGTGGGTCGAGGAGGCCGTGCCGGCTGCGCACACACCGCCGACCCCCGGCACCGAGAAGAGCCACAACGCGGCGGAGAAGGCCCACAACGTGACCCACCTCGACCACCACGGTGTGGACCACCACGGCCTCCCGGGCGTGCCCGCTGGCCGCGTCGGCGTCGCATGGTACCCCTGGCAACGCCCCGGAGAGTTTTTGCGTATCTGCCTGGGTCCCCTGATTATGCTCAAGGTAAGTCGGAGTGTGTCGTTGCTACGGCGGGGCTAACAATGCACAGTACTTCACCATCATTGTCCCCTCGTTCTACTATGGTATCTGCTTTGGCTGGCTCGTCGGTATCACCGTCGTCACCCCGCAGACGCTTGGCCCGCCTCCATACGCATTCGCGACCATTCCCCTCGGCTGCGCGTTCCTGGCCTACGGCATCGGTTCCGTCCTCGGCTTCTGGTGTGGCGGCATGGTCGGCGACAAGACGGTCTCGTACTTTGAGCGCAAGAACGGCACGCGCCAGCCAGAGGACCGCCTGTGGGCCATGTTCCCCATGTTCCCGCTCATGATGGCCGCTATGCTCATCATTGCCTTTGCGCTGCACAAGCACCTACACTGGATCGCGCTGCTCATCGGCGGCGCCCTGTGGTTCTTTGTCCTCTCGGTCATTACCGGTCTGCTGCAGACGTACGTCATCGAGTGCATGGTCCCCTCGGCCATGGACAGCAGCGCTGTCTTCTCCGCCTCGCGTATGCTCTGGGGCTTTGTCGTGCCGTTCTTTGTCATGAACTGGGGCGTCCAGAAGGGCTGGATCGAGTGCTACGTGACCCAGGGCGCGCTCTGTGCCGGCCTTGGTGTCATCCTCTGTCTCTTCCTTCTCTGGAAGGGGCGTGCGATCCGCGCTCGCCAGAACATGCCGATCTGGGACTAGGTAGGAGACTCGTGTAGGCGTAGTATCGTTGGGTAATCTGAAATGGCCGCGTGTGAGATGTATCAGTACTGGATCCGGTTGCACAGTGTGCATGAGTTTGGACAACAGTGAAACGTTCGTTATCAGAGTGGTGTTCAGAACGTCCTGTTGGTGATATTGAAAAGAAAGGCCACATGTGGCGGTGAGCCACCGCCACGTTCGCGACGGCTCGTTGTCAGCCGCTGCTCGGTTGGAATTGGAAGACACAATGTTTGTAGCTACTGACATTCGTTCTCACTGTTGCGATTGAGGGCTACATAGTTCAGCGCTCTTCGGCTGCAACATGATTCAGATTATCGGCTTCACACTTCTTCATCGCCCTTGCTACTCTACCCTCCTCTGCACTAGCAGAGGGCAGCCATGCGCCTCGGTGGTCTTTACAAGTGTGCGTCGAGGCGCGGGAACAGACTAAAGAATGGCACCCACCCTGCGCCGAGCGCCGAGCGGGGCCGCTGAAGAAAGGAAGAACAAAGAAAGGAGAGAAGTAAAAAAAAGGAAAGGAATGAAACAGGTGGTGGATTGAGACGGACGAAACGAGACGGACGTTGGCGGGCGGGAATCTTGTTTTGTTTTGCATGTGGATGGATTGGTTCAGGTGCGGTGATGAGCCTAGGTGTCGCTACGCGGTCGAGACAAGACGTTTAGGCGGCGGGGGCAGGGGCGGCGCCGCCAGCCTGCGTGCAGTTGGCCGAGATGTGGCCAACCTGACCGCACGAGTAGCACTGGGCGGTTAGAATCGGAACTGTTTAACGTCATCCATGTGGCACTTACCGTGCGGCCCTGCTCCTGGGAGCACTCGCGCGAGATGTGGCCCTCCTGGCCACAGTTGTAGCAGCGACGGTTGCCACCGAAGCCACCGCCAAAGCCGCCGCGGCCACCGCCACCACCCGAGGGGCAGTCGCGCGAGATGTGGCCGACGCCGCCGCAGGTGTAGCACGACTTGTTGCCGTAGCCACCCTGGCCGCCGTAGCCGCCCTGGCCACCAAAGCCGCCGCCGAAGCCGGCACCAGCGGCGTCACCCGACTCGGGGCAGAGACGGGCCTGGCTGTTAGTACGAGATCTCAATGCAGGTTGGTAGACTCACGATGTGACCGGGCTTGCCGCAGCGGTAGCACTCGCCACCGGTGGGGCCGCCGAAGCCGCCGCCGGCAGCGGGGTTCTGGGGGCAGGCCGACGAGAGGTGACCCTCCTGGCCGCAGGTGTAGCAGGCCTTGGGCTTGGGCTGGGGGCACTCGCGCGAGAGGTGACCGGCCTCTGCGTATTGGTCAGCATGTGCACCAAACAATGTAGAAGAAAAAAATATTTACGGCCGCAAGAGTAGCAGGTGGGGACACCGGCGTCGGGGCACGCCTGGGCGATGTGGCCGGCTGATAGCGAGTTAGTATTTCATGTTAGGATGCTTTGGTGCGGAGAGGTGAGCAAGATTTTGGGTCGCGTATGTGGTCATGTGCCGATGCGGTGGGGAACCACAGTGTCTGCTGGGGAAATGGGGGAGGCCCGAGGACAAGACGAGGGGGTCGAGCAGAGAGGGCAGATGACGTGATGGTGGACATCAAGGCGACAAGGAAGTTGAGATACAGCCCATGCGGTAAAGCATGGAGCAGTAAACTCGTTGGACACAAGTTTGCAAAGGTCGAGAGACATTGTCATTGCATGACCTCCCCACCACCGACACTGCAATCTGCGGCTTGCTGGATGCCGAACAGCTCTGCGGCGTGAGGCCGCATGTTTTGCCGCTGACAAGCAAGGACCAGATGCACGCCAGAGGCAGAAAGGCAGGGGAGAGATGTGAACTATGTACGATGTGAGGCTAACAGCTCGCTCCACGCGCCTTCGCGCTCGCTCGCCCCGCACACTCCGTACACAGTACACCTGGCCGAGCGTTGCCACAGAGGAGCGACGATCCGCCGCCGGCGGCCCCCAGAGGGGATCACCCACGGGTAGAACATCTCTCCGGCAGGCTCTGCACCAAGGAGGACACAGCAGCACACCACACACAGCACACGACCAACACAACACAATCACACCCGCTCACCACCGCCCCTCGGCGACACCTCCTACGCACGCTGGCCACAGTTGAAGCAGTTTCCGGAACGGGGAGCGCCGTACATTGTTGCTGGGTTTCTGTCGAGTTTTGAAGTGAGATGGGAAGAAGTGGAAGATGGAGATCAAAGGAGAGGGTGGTCAGCATTTTTTTTTTCCCCTGTTGTGGCGGCAAGTGTGGGGGGAGTGAACAAAGGGCCCGCTGGAAAACGGGGGAGCCAATTGGGTTTGGGGCAGAGGGGAATGCTTCCATCATGCGCTGGTGCGTTCCACAGCATCGCTTCCAGCTGCCACAGCGAGCTCGCTGGGTGCCGGTCTCGGCGAGGGATGCTCACCTGGGGGCGGGGTTGATGGTGGTGTGGGAGAGTGTTGTGGTAGTGAGCAAACGGCGGCCGCGCTGGGAAGAGCAGTGGAGATGGTATGGGGAGAGGCTGGAAGGGACTCGGGCTACCGGCGTTTCAAGGAAAATTGGTGTGTGGCACCTGATGGCAGGTGAGTGTGTCCTCGGTCAGTGAGCCATCCCCGCCATCGTCATATGCACTCCGCCCCCCTCCTAGATACAGTTCATATCCTAATGCTATCCCATGCTATCAAGTTAAAGGAAGTAACTGTAGGCAGATGTGAGCCAAAGGCAGTAAGATGAGGGAGCCTGGGACTTACCGGTCACCAAAGTCGCCAAGGCCAGGAGTAATGTAGGAGTTGGCGTCGAGGCCCTCGTCGACCCAAGCGGTGATCTGTTGCGCGCGTGGCCCGAGTAGCATAGAACGGGAGATAACAGGTTGAGGTTGAGGTTTAGGTTGAGGAAAGGAGTAGGAAGCATCAGCACAGGTCCAGAAACGCGCGACACCTCTCCCCGTGCCACCAATGGTCTTGCATATGGCACAGCTCGACACCACTCACGGTCTTCATCTTGGGGAACTGCTCCGTGACGGCCTTGATGCCAAGGGGAGACGCAATCTGACTGTCAGCTGCACGCCCACAGCACGCGCCAGTTGACGCGCACTCACGAGGTTAAGGAAGAGGATCTTCTCCTCCTTGACGCCGTGCTCCTTGAGAACCTCAATCGCCTTGAGGCACGAGCCACCGGTGGCTGATATCAGTCAGCCTCGCCCTTGTCCGCTCTGATATTATCAACGCACCGAGCATGGGGTCAAGGAGAAGGACATAGCGGTCGGCAATGTCCTCGGGAAGCTTGGCGTACTGAGTGTGTGAGTCACCCAACAATTGAAATGAATGTCGGTACGCACGAAGAGCTTGGGCTGGATGGTCTCCTCGTCCTAGTACGAGTCAGCAAAGGAGAAACGACGAGAAGAGGTCAGGGGGCATTGTCTTTTAATACCAATGCACGGGGTACTCACACGCTGGATAAGAATCTGTGAGGTGGACCCGTGCGGTTAGCAGCTACCTCGATCCTCACCGTCTAGTTGATCGTACCTTGCCAATGCGAACTATGCCAGTCAGCCCAGCCCATCACGTCATGCAAGCAGTTAATGAACCCACCGGAACGGCAGCAGTCACGGAGACCGGCCTCCATTGCCTGCCAGAGTGAGCCTTCGGGTCCTCTTGCCGAGTCGGTCGCTATGGGTCCTCACCTCGCCAGCTGGGGCATGTCAGCGTTCTGTCGCTCGACAACTTGTATCAACACTGCACTCACCACGCATGATCGAGACACCACAGATACGGCCCTGGAAGGAGACACCGTTGAAGTCGATGCCCGTGGGGGTCCTCACGGTCTTGGGGTCGACTGGGAGGTTGTTGAGACCTGCATCATGTCAGCGGGGGGTGGTCGTGTGAGGGGCCAGGAACTGGTAGGCAGCCACCCGGTCCGTCCCCCGTGCTGCCATCCTCCAACTCGAGCACAATTGGGCCCACTCCACAATCTGTGCACGATCCCTCGGCCTTCCCACCTGACACGCACCCTCCTCAACCAGCAAACGGATAATGCGGTCCGAGTAGCTGGCTCCATTAGTCGGTCTGCGCAATAAATGCGTCTGTCGCGCGTCATCTCACAAGACAAAGTCACCGCTGTTTGCTGTCAGTGCTACCGTTACACCCCACCGTCGCCTGACACGCGCGGCCCACGGCCCGCGCCCCGCGCGATGACGGTGCAGCATTGCGCCCGACCGGCACAGGAGCGCGGGCGTGTCCGCGCGCCAGCACTCACCGGTGGGTCTTCTCGTCGCGGATCAGCGTGAGCAGCGCCTGGAGCTGGGCGGTGGGCGGGAGGACGATAACGTTCTCGCCGTAGGGGTGGGCCCCGGCGGCAGTTGCGGCAGCGACAGCAGAGCACATGATGTAGTTGGTTGGGCTGTGAGAGTTGCAGTTGGGAATGCAAGGAGAGGATTGTGTGTCAAGGTGTACAGCGGCGCCGTAGCGAGTGGGATGGAGTGATATGCAATGCGATGGGATCAGAAACGGGAGGCGGCCAGCCGCTGACGGAGGGCTGGGTGCGGCTGTGAAGAACTTTGAATGTTGATAAAGCTCTGCAGCCCAGGCCCGATCAGATCGGAGGTGGTGCCGAGTGCCGAACGGCTTTCGCACTTGCACAGTGGCACAAGTTTTCCGTCCACAACAACCCTAGATGCCCACGTCCCATGTTGGGCGCCGTCCGTTGGGTCCAGTGCGGGCTGCAATGCCCACCCGCGCCGCACGCGCTCGCACTCAGAATGGTCGTCGGATGTGTAGAGGGTAGCATGCACAAGGGAATAGGTAGGGTGACAGGGAACGGCAGTTTACAGGATGAGATATGTGTTTACTTTGAAACAGCCTCGCGGGCACGTCCGACGGCGTCTGTGAGGCGGTCGAGCACGAGCAGCGCGTCAGCGTCGGTGACGTCGGCCTTCCACTTTCTGGCCTTGTCGCCGACCAGTGTGAGGTATCCGCGCAGCTTGGCGAGATACGCCGGGGCTGCGATGCCGCTCTTGTTGTCCCAGTCGCGCTCGAGGAGGAACCACACGAGGTTGGCACACTCTGTCAGCCACACGGGCCACATGGTGGTGAGAATGTTGTCTACAGGCTTATCGAGAGCCCCTGGGGGCAGCTCGAACAGGATTCCGCCGAGATAGTTGAGCAGCACGGGGCTCAACAGAGGCGACGGTTGAGGGTCCTCGGCAATCTGCTGCCTTAGAATCGAGATGGTCAGGACGCGGACGCCATCGAATGGGTTGAGCGGCTCCAGAAGCTGCAGAGATAAGGAGATAAGGTCAGACCGCGTGATCCGTAAAGTGGGGCCCAAAACACGTACCTGCTGGAAGAGGTGGGCTTGGTCTTTGACGCCAGGCGTTGCGGAAATGACCGCACCAAGGAGCTTGGACAGAGCCAGTCGCGCGGTGGGGTCCGAATCAACCTGGATAAGGGGCATGATAATCTGCAAGACGTCAGCGCCGTTGTCTCTTGTCAAGATACCCACTTCGAGGAAGAATGTTGACTGGTCGTACTCAAGCTCGATCTGACCTTGCTTGGCGGCATGGATGAGGAACCATGTGAGGGCCGTACCGGCGTCGACCGCGCTGCCCTGCATGCAGATGGTGAGCACCGGCATTGAGTCGGCGATGACCGTCTTAGTGAGAACGAGATCCTCCTTGAGGACAGTCGACAGCGGCGGGAGCGATGCCGCCAGTAGAATGGCGGACGCAACGGGAGCGTGGGGCTTGATGCTAGAAGTGTTGACAATGCGCATCAGCAGCTCGTTTTGAGTGAGCTCGAGTTTCTCGGCGACCTTGAGCACGGCGTCCAGCGCCGCCTGGCCAGCCTCCCACGGCCCGCTCTCAGTTTCGGGATGCAGCCCCTTGAAGCGGGGAAACGTCGCGAGGAACCAGCGCGGTGTGAGATCGGCCGAGATGCAGGGGCCAAAAATCATGACTGCGATCTGGAGTAGATCAATGAGCATCGTCTGGGACGGTCAGTAGGTACATATCGGCACAATCCCACCTTCTGTTCGCCACGCGAGTCGCTGGTCGTGGCGGACCACGCCCAGGAGGCCTCGATTAGCGTCGCGACGCGCGGCAATAGCGAGCGTGATACTGTTTGGGCCATGCCGTTCGGCGCGCTTCCAGGGATCACCTGCAGCAGGGGCGTGAGCGCGTCCTGCAACGCGAGTAGAGTCGGCGTGCTTCGCTGCGTCTTCAGGCGCGGAATGGCTGAACGCGTTAGCTCGTTGCCGCATGTCAGGGCCCAACTCACCAACGGCATACATGTCCAGCACCTCTTCGATCTGGGGGAACGCAGCCTCCCAGTCCAGCTCGGCGTCCTCGTTCTCGCTCTCGTCGTCGCTGTCGCTGACGGCGTACGGATCCGCGGCCTCGGCGAACTTTGTGAGCTCGCCGTTGAGGGCGAGCACGACATCGCGGGGGTCGGCGTGCTCAGCAATTAGCTGCAAAACCGCCTTGGCCTTCTCCGGGAAAGCCGAAACGAGGGGGAGAAACGGGGGGATGCATGGCAGCGCTGAGTCCTTGAGCACCGCGAGCTGGGCGGGTCAGTCTGGAAGCCCCAAAATACGCTTGTGCGGCAACGCTGCTCACCCGACCAGCATCACGCTCGTCGCCCTGCGGCTTGAGGACCTCGAGCGTCGACTCGAGGAATGCCTCGCGCATCACGGGGTCGCGGTACTTGAGGAGCGACTGGGTGAAGCTCTCGAGGACAACCGACGGCTGTACGAGGTCTGCAGTTAGTGTAGCCCACTTGGGACGCGCGTTGACGCACCCTCATTCTCGGTTGCGTTCAGAACTACGTCGTCCAGCGTCTTTGTAACCTCTGCAACGTCTGCCATAGTGCGGGATGTGTAGTTGGGGAGCTGGGCAGACGAGAGAATGATGATGCGCGCAGGTCCACGTCTCAGGACGTGGAGGTGGAGGTTGGGAGAATCGACGCCCCCAGGATGCTGGGGGAACGATCCCGGATATGCGGATGTTGGTAAAAGTCCGGTCATGAACGGTCAAACGAGTTGATTGATGCTCCATCCACATCAGCGTTGCACCATCCACAGACCATGGCCGCCATGGCCACCACTGAACAGACTCTGCAGGATCGACAACTTGTCTCTTGTATCGAGTCCCTGGTCAAAGACCATATGGCACGGTGAGTCGCCTTGGCCGTTGCGTAGTCTCTCTCTCACCACCTTAGGTATGACCCGAGCCACAACTGGGCACACGGTGAATAAGTTCTACCCAAGACGCGTCGTCGCTCTCTGACACCACCACAGTCGCTCGCGTCCGGGCTATTGCGCTTAAGATTGGCCAAACTCTACCCGCAGCGGACATGCTTGTCGTCGAGCTGGCGGCACTGATGCACGACCTAACTGACTGTGCGTTGGAACGCGCGCGGGAGCGTGACGTTCCTGTCCTGCCCACGTGCCGAGTTCTAGCTGACCCTCGGTAGCCAAATACGACAACCACGCGTCGCTGCCAGACATTTCGCATGACCTGCTCGTGCCCGCCGTTGGCGCCGAGCGCGCGGCGCTCGTGTTACGCATCATCCCCGCTGTGTCGTGGAGCGCGGAGCAGAAGCTGCGCGCTGCCGGTGGTTGGAGCGAATGGCATGTCACGTGTCCCGAGCTGCACGCGGTGCAGGACGCCGACCGCCTGGATGCGATCGGTGCGGTCGGGGTCCTGCGTACGGCGGCGTACTCGGGGGCCAAGGGGCGATACTTGGTCGAGGCAGCGAGTGGCGGCGGAGCAGGGTGCGAAGGCCACTTTTATGAGAAACTGCTGAAGATCAAAGATTACATGAAGGTGGGGGGAAGAATATTGGAGACAGGGTCGAGGGGAGAAGTGCTGACTACAGACCGCTGCTGGGCGCGCAGAGGCGGAGAGGCGCCACAGGACGGTGAGTGGCAAGCTCAGCAGGCTCACTCAGGCTACAACACTCCGCCACCGGCGCATTCCTGTGCTCCTCTTGAGTCGAGTTTGCTGAAGCGCTGCAGATGACTGATTTCCTTGCTGCTCTCGATGCTGAGCGCTCATGGGGAGGATAGAGCCGGAGCCGACCTCGGGCAGCTTGGTTTGCGGTCGCATGCCACGACCGACTCGCAATCAGGCCGCGTTCATCGGATGCCGGCGGTCTATTCTTGCGACCGGTTACGAGTCGCGCAAAACCGGTGGCACTGGGTCACGAGCGTAAACAAAGATAGCAGAGAGCAGCAGAGCTTTGATCCGGGAGAGCGGAAATGCGGAAACGTCCACGGCACCTGCGCGGTAGTTCCGCGGATTCGTGCCAGGTCATGGCCTTGACGATGGAGAGACTCGCTACTTGCTGTGCTTGACCCGACCAGACCGTATCTTGTTTCGCCCTCGTGTGTCAGGCGGTGCCAGCCAGCTGCCGCGCGGGGCTCGAAACGAATCTCGAACAGAAAAGGGACGGGATTGGACTCGTGGAAGGTTGCAAGCCGCCGAGGCACGTCGTGGCATGCCTCGACGTGTGCCGGCATCGCGGTGCGTCAGCAGATCGCACATGATCACGACGATCCCTGGTCGCTGCTATCTGTCCGCATTTCCTGCGCCCATCGCATTGTGCCGACGTTGCTAACCGTGCCCCCGTCGGCTTCCGGCGTGGCCGGAGACCGGACGACAATGGCCGCTGACAAGTGACTCACGGGCCGGGTCACGACGTGACCGGGTGGCACCGCTTGAGCATCGCGCTGCGTCACCGAGACAGCCGGCATGGCTGCCCTCGGTGGATCGTCGCGGCACGCTCGAGTGGAGGTCGGTCGCAACAGTGTGGCGCACGACGCGCGTTGCATAAACATCATCACAGGGCCGTGTCAAATTACAGGTTCCTAACGAGAAACACAGGGCAAATGCTACAGGTCGGAGGCAAGGCACGGATGGCATGGCATATCGGTCGTGGGAGATCGTGAGGCCGAGGACGATGGTGTCGTGGCAGGCAAGGTGGAGACGGCGCGGCCGACGGCGAGGCGGACGGCAAAGTCGCCGATGTACGGTCTGTGCGCCCGCCGGGTCGGCCAGGTGCGATGGCGGTGTGTCACCCAGGGCTTGCAGTGTCGGAAACTAAGGGGACGAGTTGCGCACACGCAGCTCGGCAGGAGAGCGCAGCCGATAGAGCGCGGTGGTTAGAAGAGGGAGTAGCCCTCGACCACGGGGGAGGCGGGAGCAGGCTCCGAAGGCGGCTTGTGGTCGCGCCACACGGGCGGGGTGACCGAATGGCGCTTCCGGCTGGTCCCGTTGCTGTCGCTGGTGCGGCGGCGGCGGTGCTGCGCAAGACGCGCGGCGGTGACGATGGTGGCTGTGGTGTCCGAGGTGGGGGCTGCTGGCACGGCGGGAGCCACTCGGGGACCGGGCGGCGGGGGCGTGGCGGGCAGACCAGATGCAGCGGCAATAGCGCCGCCGGGGCAGCTCGCGAGGCCACAGTTGCAAACTGGGCGAGCGGCGACGCGGGGCGGCGGGGGACGGCAGAGAGGGTCTCCGCACGTGCAGTCCGGCGCTGCGGCCACAGGCAGGGACGAGAGCGAGGCGGTGCTCTGGTGGTGGTGGCGGGAGGGGCGGCGACTGCAGGCGGCCTGGCCGGCGGGAGCGCGGGCGGGGACGGGGACGGGGGCGGGGGCGGGGGCGAGGGCGACGGAGGGCACCTCGGTCTCGGTCCCGGGGTCGGGGTCGAAGCGGAAGACCTCGTCATCATCCTCAGCTGGGCGGCGAAGGTCCGGGGTGACCGGCTCGTGGTGCCTCGGCGGGGGAGTGTCTGAGCGGGCGGGGATGATGCGCAGCTCATTGAGCTCGTCCTCGAAACGGACGGATGCGCGGCGCGCGCGCGGGCGGCCGGGGGTCGCGAGGATGGAGACTGGGAGCGAGACGCCGCTGTGAGCGGGCGAGGACGGGAGGTCGAGGGAGCGGCGGGCGGGGGTGGGATCCGAGAGGGGTCGCCGGCTGGCGGTGGGTGCGCTGCATGCGAGGCCGAGGGAGGAGGCCGAGAGGGAGGCGACGCGTGCGGAGATGGCCCTGGCCGCGGTGGGAGGCACAGTGGCAGTGGCAGGAGGGAGAGTGGCGGGGGAAACGGCGCGCGAGCTCCCGTCTGAAAACACGGACGAGCGGGGCGAGATGGGGAACATGTTGCGGGGCGGGCGCGTGTGTGGCGGGATGGGTGGCGACGGCGGGACATGCGCGCTGGACGGCCCAGCAGCGCGGGACGAGGCCGCGGCGAGGTGCGAGCTCGACGAGCGGGAGAATGCCGCGACAGAGTGTAGTGGCGGGCTCACGAGCGTGTACGGCGGGAGGTCGGCCTCTGCCTCTGCCTCCTCCCACCCGGCCTCGCGGGGGAGCGGGGGCAGCCCCTGCTGGATGCGCGACGGGGAGAAGGCGCCGCGGGGTGTGAACTGGAGGCCGAGGCCGATGGGTGGCGACGGAGGCGGGGACGGGGGCAGCTGGACGGGCGGGGCGCGGGGTGCAGGGCGCGGCGCGGCGCCAGGCGCCTGATGCCTTGGCCGGCGGCGGGGGGCCAGCGACTCGTACGCCGGCGGGTTGTCGCGCGGCGGCGAGGCGGCACGGAGCGACATGGGGGTGGGTGGTGCGGTGTGTAGGGCGAGCTACAGCAGAGGTCGTGAACGATATCGTGCGAGTGGGAAGGGGGTGGGGTGGCCAACGACTCGGCGACCGCAGACTATATAGCGTGCCGGCGGAGGCGGCGGCGGTGGCGGCGGGCGGGCGGCGGCGGCGGCGCGGCAGTGTCTTGCCGATGTTTATTGGTACGTGGTGCACATTGCGAGCCGACTACTACCTGACGAGCAGCCGGCGGCGCGCAGGCGGGAGGGGGGGGAGGCAAATATCGCAGGCAGGAGAGGCCAGCGCCCCGGCAGGGGCAGCAACCGGGCAGGCAAGAGGACCCCGTCTACCAGGCAGGCAAGAGGACCCCGTCTCGGGTGGTGTCAGTGTCGAACGTCAGATCTGGCCGCGGCAACCAGTGGGCGGCCGTCTTGACGGACGATGGAGGTTCAGGCCGGCAGGGCCGGACGCACCGCTCCCATGGCCTGCGAGTAGGTCAACCTCGATCCTTGGCACGCCCTGGGATGCCCATGAGGGCAGGCTCCGGCGGCACCGTGATCTGCTGGCCCAAAGCATCCACTGGCGACGTTGCGCGCGTGTTGCAAAGCATGTCATGTCTGCGACAAGGCACGGCAACATGAGGCCAGGCAGAAGGGGGAGGCGTGCCTGGCGGCCAGGGGGGCCAGGCAGGAGGGCCCAGGCAGGGGGACCCAAGAACAGGGCGTTCAGGGAGGCCGAGTACGTAGGCAACCCAAACGGTCAAGGGCGCACCCAGGTGGACAGCTCTGCGAAAGATCAAGGCCGAACCCCAGGTGGACAGCTCTGCGGGCGGCGGGAGCTGATCACGTATGCCTCCGGTGCCAGCTTGGGCATCAGCCGCTGATTCAGGGCTGTCTTTCCTGGGTCCACCCCAGCCGCGAACACATGTTCCGAGACAGGCAAACGACGATAATGGCGCAGGCTGCGTGCGCTAAAAGTTTGTCATGACCGCACAGCCGTCCTCGGACATGACTCGCACAAACACCAGAACAGCAGAATGCCATGTGCGCGGCGAGCTGGGGCTGTTGCAGCAGCAGCAGCAGCAGCAGCAGCAGCAGCAGCAGCAGCAGCAGCAGCACCACCACCAGCCGTGACGACGTGGCTGATGCTGCCCCGCTCGACAGTGACGGAGATTCTCGCCCTCGTCACCGCCTGAAACAGCACAGCGCAGGGTGGTCGCCCCGGTGATGACGAAATCAGCCCAGTCCAAACTGCATGGAAAATCATTCCCCACCAGCCATGGCCCAGGGCCGTTGCTGCCTGTGCAACCGCTTGGCCCTCCGGCAATGGCAGCTGGTTGGCCGTGCCAGCCACCGAGCAGGCCGTGGCAGTGTCGGTGCCGGCCGAGGCGAGGGGCGATGCGCGTGGTCGCCGGCGGCTAGCAGGGCTCCGTCCGCCTTGGCAGGCCGCGCGCGGGCCGTGCACGAGCAAGAATGAGAGACCAACAGGGCCCGCCGCATACAGTCGCTCCCTGCCCTGCGGCGCTTCGGGGCAACCGCTGATCGCCGACCGAGGCCGATCCCAATCGGACGTATCAGCGTGGGCGCTGACGTCGTGCCGACGAGGGCCCATACGACGAGTGCCATGCGGAGGGCATTGCCGAGACGAGCCACGCCAGGGAGGGCGAACGCATGCCAGGGCGGAGAACCCCCCCCTCTCGGTGCTTGCTGGGCTCCGCGACGGGCTAGGAGGCGGGCACGCGAGCACCTTGTTCCACAAGGCGCCTAGGAGCCGGCACGTGGGTGGCCGCACCCTCCATCCCTCGTCCGCCCCCCTTGTCGTCTGGCATATTGCCCCCGTCCAGGAGGCCTGGGCTCTGGGTGTTCGCTCGGTTGCCTCGCAACGCGCAAAGAGCGAGCAACGGGGGGGCACACAACGAGCGAACCAATGCAGATGCATGCGCGGCGCCGGGCACCAATGAAAGAGGCAGCTCGTGCTGCACGAGGTATGGACGCCGGTGCGAGGGAGGTGAAACCGAGAAACCGAGGTTAACCGTAGCTGGCCAGCGATTGCGGATTATCTGGTGCTGATTGCCCGGAAGCGGCATGTGACGGCGACGCACAGGCCTGGAGCTGGACACGGCTGCCACGCACCCCGCAGCCCGGCAGGTCCCAAGGGGACGAAACCGAAAACGTCAGTTGGAATGGAACCAAAAGAGCGTCGACGGAGACGGCGCGGTGGCTCGAGTCGTGACGTCGTGCGTCCCACCGCCGCGCAGCGCGCCGCAGCCCAGCAGCACCGCGCGAGACCCGCATGGCACCCAGCAGCGGCGCACTGCGGCGGAGCGGGAGGGCAAGCCCCGGGACCAACGGCCACGCCGGTCTGATCGGTCTCCGGACGCCCCCAGGCGGTGCGGGAGCGGAAGCTGGCGGCCACGCCGGTCTGATAGGCGCCTCGGGCCTGCAGACGTCTCCCTGGGCGGTGCTGGGCGGCGGTGCGCGAGGACCCCGGCCGGCGACCTGCCGCAGACGCCGTTGGCGGGTGCGGCAGCTTGCACGCTGCCTGCGTTGCGCGTAGGCAGGCAGCAGGCGTGGCGGAGCTGCGCAGCGCGCCAGCCGCTGACGCACAGACATTGCCGTGGTTTTTCCGCGTTGCGCCTGCGCTAAGCCTGGTGTCCTTGTCTTGTTTAGCCTGCATTGCCGTTGCTCTGCAAGCCCGGCGGAGTGCCCGCGGCCGCAACTCCAGCATTGCCCACAGCCTTCCGCCCGACGCCATCGGCGCGGCCCCCGGAGCGGGCGGACGGTCGCGCCCGCGAGCTGTGCCAGCAGCCACTTGACGACTTGTGGCGCTGGCGCTGCGCTTGCACGGGTGGAGCGCTGGAGCTTGAGCTACCGTCCAGCTCGAGGCCGTCCTTTGACCGCTGGAGACAGGGGGCGCGCACGCTGGCCACGGGCGGTGCTGGGCTCCGCCTGCCTGCGATGCAACTGATGCTCTCGGCCAGCGCCGGCGCCGACCGCTGGCGCCAGCCACCGGGTGGAGCAGCAGCCACGACTGACGTCTTGCCTTGTTCCGTGCGCGCCTCGCATGCGACCTGCTGTCCGTCCGTGCACGATAAGAGCCATCAGAGTGATCGACTGGCGCACGAGTCAGGAGGACAGGAGCTGCAGGTCGGCTCCGCCCGAGACGGCGCCCGCGCTGGGCGCACGTTCCTGCCGCGGCAGCTGGAACAGGCCGGGACGGCAGGATGGGCTGGGTGCGCTGCCGGCCGTGTGCGACGGGTGGTGTGAACGATAGAAACCAAGAGGGTACTGGGGCCCGAGGCAACTGCGACAGGAGATGCCCACATGGGATGGGTTGGGTGCCGAGTGTGTGAATCGGAGTGCATGGAGGAGCGCGACCCTGGTTGGGAAACATGCACCGAAGGTGCCCTGCTTTGCACTTGACACTTACACTTGACACTGCACCCAAGTATCGACAAGCATGCGAGGATGGAGGGTACCAGCTGCCTCTCGATGGACCACGCCTTGCGCGGTGCTGAACCGCCGTGCGCTTGGTTCACGAAGGGACGCTGCAGAAACCCCGCCGGCGGCAGCAACACGGCGCGTTCGTCGCGGCTGGCCGGCTGTCCGGCTGGTACCCGGATGGCCGCGACGCCGGCATCGGACGCACGTTCATGAAGGTTGAGGCGGTGTGCTCGAGGGGGGTGTGCTCGTATCTGACATTTCGGGTGTGGCAGCTCGCCTTTAACAGTGCCCTAGGCACCTTGTCGCTGACTGCGTATCTTCACCGGTTTGGTAGAACCGTTGCACACGCCGGCCGTCTGAGCATTGTAGCTCGGGGGGCGCTTCGCATGCTAGGCCCGTTGCGCTGCCGGGCACTGCAGGTGGCATCGGGACATGCAAGCTGCAAAAGCCGGGAGGGGCAGCCGGGGCGGTGGTGAGCAGCCCCACCCGGCGCTGCCAAGAGGCAGGCCACCGTCGATAACGGTGCGAAGCCGGTGTGAGACCGGCGTGAGACCGGCGTGAAACCGGTGGGGCCGGTGAGTATATGGAATACGGGTGATTGTAGATGGCAGATGGAAGATGGCAGATGGAGGATGGCAGATGGCGGTGGGAGATGGCAGATGGAAGATGGTAGATGGAAGACGGCGAGTGGCAGATGGCAGTGGCAGCTGGCAGTGGCAGCTGGCAGTGGCAGATGGTCGTGGCAGATGGTCGGGGCACATGGTCGTGGCAGATGGTCGGGGCACATGGCAGATCGCAGCGGTGCCAGAGACGCACACGATACCAAAGGGTCGACACTGGGGACCCGGCTGCCGACTCGCGGCTGGAAGCTGGCAACTCGCAGCTATCACCACCAGACAGGCAGCCCTGCAGACACAGCGCGCACACGAGGGAGATACCCAGACGCGACTAGAGGACAAGGGCGGCGGAGACACGCGAGGCGCTACCCATGCGCGTGGAGTGCACGTGGTCGGTGTTTATTATCGAGATAGAGTGGAGGTCCCTATACGTTCCCCCACTTATCTCATCTGGCTCCATCCTTCCTTAAATAGTAGGCACTAGATTACAGTTCCTATTATGCACTTTCACTTAGCACCTACATCGTACCGTACGCACGGGTACGCTTCGATATTTATCCCCTAGGCGGCATAAACATCGTTCTGATTTTTTTTTGACACATTGTTCTGATTCCAGACGCGGCGCACCCGCGCCCCGCCAGGAGGGAGAACAATTGCACTGAGCGTGAATCTAAACCTGACTGAGCGCGATTCTGAGCCGGAGCGCAGAGTTGGCGCTGATGTTCGTCCGCCAGGTGCTCACAACTCGGCGAGAGTGCCTGGCTGGGCAGACGGCGGTTCCACCGGCGCGCGGCGGCGGGCGTGTCCCGGTGTTACCAGAACCAGAGACCCCGGCAGCAGCAAGCCGTCGGAGCGCGCCCACAGGCTCCATTCTCCTGGGCCCGCTTCGGATCTGGCAGCTGGCGGGCACTTGTTGGGCGGGGCCGTTCGGCTGCCGCCTGGGTATACAAGTATGCCAGGGCGCGCACACAAGATGTGCGGGCGGGAGGACGTGACGGCATGTGGTGCGGGAATAGAGTTCTGGGACCGCGCTGGAAGAAGTAGCAAGCAGCGGCCGGCACGCGGGCGGCAAGAACAGCTGGCCGCTCCCGTAGCGCATGGCTGCCCCCACCGGCACCACCCACGACGCTCGCGCTCCTCTCTGTGCAGCCCAGCCCAGTGCTGTCCGCCGCCGACACCGCGGCCAAACAACGCAGTGCTCGATCCAGGTGCGTGGACGATGCCGGCGCGCGATGTTGGCCAGGCACCCGGCATCTCCCCTCTCTCGCAGCGCGACCCTGAGCGAAACGCGTTCAAGGGTGTGGCGGCCGACGTCGCCAGAGGTGGGTGGGTACTTGGGCGAGCTGCTGTTGCGCGCGCCATGTCTGGTCCCCGCAGTGCAGCTCCCTCTCGGCGAGGGAGAGCATCACGGCGGCCGCAGACACGCCGAGAGCGATGGGCCGCGAAAGAACAGGGCGAGAACAATTCTCTTCCCCCCCCCCCGGGCCCTCGGGAACACACCCGGCGCTGCCCTGGGGGACCCAGGGTCCGCTCGCGTGTCTTCCGGGCTCCCAGCGCGCGTCCCTTGGGCCCGGTGCCCGGCGCTGCAGGAGCGCCCGCCCACTAGCGCAGCCTGTCGCCTGAAATGGACCAGCGCGTGCTGGGGTGCATCCCACTCGCGGCCTCCGGGAAGGGACCACGCCCCTCTCCGTTTTCTTCCCGCCCACCACCGCCGTCGACCTCGTCTCCTCCATCTCTCATCTCTTCGCGCGTCCGTCTCCGTCCTCTCTCTTTCATCCCCCGCTGGTCGCCCTCGGCACAACCACCACCGACATTGACACCGTCCCCGGTCCCGCGCGCGTCGACTTCTCCCCTTTGTTCTTATCCCCCCTCCCCCCCCAACGGCTGGCCCCGTCCCCCACCCCACTCTCGTTGACATCCTCACGGCCTTGCTCGCCACCACATCCCGCCTCGCTGACCGATCCTTTTTGCCCAACCCCACACCGCGCGAGACCAAGACGATCGCCTGCCTAGCGCATCGCGTCCCTTTTGGCCGCTGATCCAGATATCCCAAATCCGGTACCCCCCCTCCCCCCCCCCCCCCCCCCCCCCCCCCCCCCCCCCCCCCCCCCCCCCCCCCGACCGCACCCACGCCGCTCGCCTGCCTAGCCCACCCCGTCCCTTTTGGCCGCTGACCCAGACACCCCCAACCCCCTCCCCCCCCCCCCCCCCTCCGGCCCCCCCCCCCCGCCGGCAGCCTACAATGTCGCACCGCGTCGACAAGATCCGCGCCCGGCACCACCGTCGCCAGGGCGTCACGGACGACATCCGCTCCACCCTCTTGGGCGGCGGCGCCCATGTGGAGGCCAAGGTGCGCCGCGCCGCGCCCACATCTTACCACCGTGCTAACCACCCCCCCAGAGCTCGGCAGCCCCCGCCGCCTCCAAGCCGGCCGCAGCCCACTCGGAGGCCCCCGTGGTCGACAAGCCCTCCACCCCCGACCCGACCCCAGCGCAGCACACCACCTCGACCGACGCTCCGGCACACCGCTCGAGTGCCGCTCCTGCCGCGTCCAAGGCGCCCGTCTCCAAGGCGCCCGTCTCCGACTCGCCCGCCGCCAAGGCGCCTGCGCCGTCGTCTCCTTCAGCCGCGACTACAACGTCTGACGAGCCCACCCGCCGCGTGGGCACGCCCCCTTTTACCTCCGCCTCGTCGTCGGCTGAGCCGTCCACTGACCCGCCCGAACCGTCGACCACGTCCCATGCGCCCGTCGTCGCTTCGCCTCCTGCGTCGAGCGGCCATGCAGCCGTCACCAGTAGCAGCACCTCGACCTTGGCCACCTCCACAACGCTCTCGACCTCAGCCCTGTCTCTCAGCGTAACCCAGTCATCCCACGCCGCTCACACCACGCCGACCTTGTCATATGCCATGCCTTCGATCCTCCGCGGCACCGCGTCCAGCGCCCTGCCCTCTGTTTCTGCCGTGGCTGCCACCGCCGCTGCCTCGTCCACCGGTCTCTCGGGCGGCGCCATCGCTGGTGTCGTGATTGCCGTGATTTGCGGTGTCGGTGCGCTCGGTGCCCTTGGCTTCTACTTCTGGAAGAAGAAACAGGACAATGGCCCCGTGTCTGGATGGGCCAAGATGGACGACGACATGACTCCGTACCCCGCCCACCAGGAGAAGCCTGGCGGCTTCTATGGCTCGACCGAGCCTTCCCCCTACTCCGCCGCTGCCGCCGGTGGTGCCGCTGGCCTTGCTGTTCCCCGCGGCCACGCCGACTATTACAATGACGGCGCTCGCCCTGTTTCCGAGGTGGGCGAGAACTTTGCAGGTTACGGCACCGCCGGCCGCGTGTACGGAGGCAGCGCGTATCCCACCGTCGCCTCGGCCCCTGTCGCCACGTACGGTCTTCCCCAGCCGTACCCGGACCAACCCCACTCGCCGCACTCTCCCAATTCGCCATACTACGGTCAGCCCGGCATGTACCCCCAGGAGCAGCAGCACGGCATGCAGCACGACCCCTTCGACGACCCCGCTCTGTCGCCCACACACTCTGACCACTCTGGTCCCCGCCAGCTCGTCGGCCCCGGCCAGCAGTTCGCCATGCCCCAGCCGTTCGGCGCTGCTGTCCCTGCCCCTATCCCTCTTGGCCGCCCCGAGGCTCCCAACACATACGACGACATTGCCGCTGCCGAGCTGTACGCAGACGACCGCTACGCTGACGACCACACCGCCGGCCACGTACAGGGCTCGTACTACCCCGACCCGAATGCTGGCTACGACCCCACCTACGACCACCAGCAGCAGTTGCCTCAGGCGCAGCATTACGCTCACGACCCTGCTCCTGCCGCTGAGCCTGTAGTCGCCCCCGTCCCGGTTCCCCAGCAGCCCATGTCACCACACGAGGCCCAGCGACACATGTCTCCCCAGCAGGCCCAGCTGCACCTGTCTCCTCACCATTCGGCTTCGCCTCTCCCCGAGCCCGTCCCTGTGCCCCAGCTCACCCAACTCAGCCCTATGAGCCCCCTCATGGCCCCCGCGCCCAACCACGCCGACGTGCACGATGACGACGAGACATCCCGCATGTACGGCGAGGTCGCTGCCGCCGCGGGTCTGCCGATGGACACGGGACGCTACCAGCACGGCCAGCCGCTCGCCCCTCTCCCCGAGGTGGTGACGCCGATCAGCGAGCTCTCGCGCCCCATCATGCCCGAGGTCCCGGAGCCGCCCACTCTCGCTGCCGAGCTCGCCCGCCCGCTTCCCACCGCCCCGGTTGCCGCTTCCCCTTCCCAGGCCCCGCAGCCGGCCGTCCCCACGGCTGCGCCGCCAGCTGTCAGCAGCAGCAATGCCAATGACAACGACGACGCGTACGGCGGTATGTAGGGCGCGAGAGCGTGATCCGACGGAGAATCAGCTCTCTGTATAATTGTCTTTTCTACTAGCTTTGAACCCGGAAAGTGGTAGATAGTTTTTCCGTTTCCTCACCGACGCGTCGCGACTTGCGCGCTGGGCGCGTTCTTGCGGTGGCAGTAGTCCACTGTGGTTGGAAGCTCTCTCCCATATACTCCCTGTCTTGTGCTATTTCCACCCATCTCCTCCTCTCTCTCTCTCTCTCTCTCTCCCTCTCTCTGTTCGATACGAGATGATTCTGCATCTCCAGGCACTACTGGATGTAGTAACCTATGCAGAATGCGCAGACCGTTGCTATATACTATGCACCATGGATGCTATGGTGTGGTTGGTGGACGGGATCAAAATGACCGAGAGGGAGAGACGCGGTCCCTGTGACCTCTGGACGCGCTCCCATCCTGTGCAAACCATTTCCCCCCCCCCCGCCCCCGTCTCTTGCACTCATCCACCACCATCCACGCCCATTCTTCGCCCCCGTCGCGCACTTTCCATCTACAAGCAGCCTCCCTACAGCTGCATCCACACCCCCGATCCCGCACGCTGTGCAATGGACACAAAGTGAGTTGCACCCACCACCGAAAGGCGCAATGTAGCCCCGCCAGGGCGCGCACGCTCGCCATCTTCTCGCGCCCGCGCCACCACGCGCGTTTGTCTCCCATTCGCGGCAGTCCTTGCCCCATCCCGCACGCGCACCCACCCACATCGCACTCGCGCTCGCGCTCGCGCGGCGCACACCTCTCTCTTGCATTTACCTCTTTCCCTCGCCTGCATCACCAGATGCATGTGCGGCGCGGCGGAGCGAACGCCAACACGCGCGCTTACCGCAGCTCCGGGCCGTCGACCGCACCCGAACGCGTCCCCCCCATCCACCACCGCCAACACGTACCGGCCTCCCCGCGCGACGACCCGCGCCAGCAGCACCAGGCCGCGTCCACCCCGCCCCACTCATCGACGGGACCCAGCCAGCTGCCACCGGCCAGCCATCGCCGCAGCCACTCGGGCCACGAGCAGCCCCAGCCCGCCGGCCTCCTTCCCGCTCTCTCTCCCGCCCCGGTCACCGCAACGCCGAGGCGCTCCTCTGTCGGCCAGCAGCAACAGCAGAATACCACTCCGCGACCGCGCGTAGACCCCCGCATGCAGCATCCCCCGATGGGTTCACCGCGTGGCGCGCCCGGCCCCCCGCGCGGTGGCCGGCAGCCGACGCCGCAGCGCCCCGGCGCCGGCGCCGGCGCCGGACCACAGGGCCAGGGCAACGTGTTCCAGGCGGTCATGGGCGCACGGCCGGGGCAGGTGCCGCAGGACGACGTTGGTGGCGCCGGCACCGTCAAGGTGTACGCGAGCGCATACTCGCAGATTCCTGTGTTCGAGGCCATGATCCGCAACATCTCGGTGATGCGCCGCATGGCCGACGGGTGGGTCAACGCGACGCAGATCCTCAAGGTCGCTGGCATTTCGAAGAGCGTGCGCACCAAGATTCTCGAGAAGCAGGTCCAGACTCATGTGCACGAAAAGGTCCAGGGCGGATGTAAGTAGGCAGTCCTCGAGGAGACTTCTGGCTAACCCGCCAGACGGCAAGTACCAGGGCACCTGGATCCCGCTTGATCGCGGCCGCGCTCTTGCAGAGCAGTACGGCGTGATGCAGCTGCTCGCGCCCATCTTTGACTTCAATCCGCCGGCTGCGGGACCCCCGGCACTGCCAATGCGCGGTGGCAGCGGGACCCCCAAAGCCAAGGCATCGGCGGCCAAGCCGGGTGCCGCCAGCGCCATGTCGCCGTTCGCCCGCAGCGGACCCGCTCCGCCGCCGCAGTTTGTCCAACAGCAGCAGCAACAGCAGCAACAGCACGAGTCTATGGGACCGGGTCCTGGGCCCCATTACTCTGCCCCTCCCCAGCAGCACATGCAGGGCCCGCCCATGTTCTACCAGAGCTCCCAGCCGCAACCACCACCGCCAGGGTCACACCCGCCCCAAGGCCCACCACAAATGCCACACCAGCAGCCGCCTCACCACCAGCCACCCGGCTCGCATATGCACATGAGATACCCACCCGACCGCCCCCCGCGCAGTCTCGAGCCCTCGGCGCCGATCGACATGGGCCCCGGTGGACCTTCACCCGGACTCGCCCCGCCGGCCAACATCAACGGCCATGGCGGTCACCAGGGTCCGATGCAGGGCCTCCCGCCTCCTCCCAACGACGTGTATGTAGACCAGTTTGGGCACCCGCACGGCATCGGCCCCTCGCCGTACGGCGAGGACCGACCCGCCAAGCGGGCGCGTGTCGACAAGAGTGCAACTCCTCTGGGTGGTCCACAGGAAGGGATCACCCCCGAGGCTGGGCCAGAGGAGGCGGAAGAAGAGGAGGACGACGACGACGTGGCCGATAGGCCTCCGCTGCCTGCCAGCTTCCGCCTATCGTCCAAGCCGTACAAGCCACGCCTGTCATCGCAGTCGCAACGGCACAGGTCGCAGCTGTTATCCCTGTTTGACTCTGAGACGGTGGACGTCCGCAGCGCGTTTGCACTCGGGCCCAACGAAAAGCCCGACTGGGACGTGGACATGGTGATTGATGAGCAGGGCCACACAGCATTGCATTGGGCGTGTGCGCTTGGGCGGATGAGTGTGGTTGCGCAGCTTATTGAGCTGGGCGCCGACATCCACCGCGGCAACTACTCTGGCGATACGCCGCTCATCCGGTCTGTCCTTTCCACAAACCACGCCGAAGCGGGCACGTTTAGCCAGCTGCTGGAGCAGTACCTCGGCCCGTCCATCCGCACCCTCGACCACTCGTACGCGTCTGTTATCCACCACATTGCCCTGTCGGCAAGCCTCAAGGGCCGGGCGGCGTGTGCGCGTGGGTACATGGCGTCGGTGCTCGAATGGATCGCCCACGAGGCGGCCAAGGAGAAGGCCTCGGTGTCCACACCAGCAGCAACCCAGGGCCAGACACCGTCAGGTGCAGCTGCCAGCCCAGCGCCTCCTTCGTCGCACAGCATAAGCCTCAAGCGTCTCGTCGACCTCCAGGACCTACGCGGTGACACGGCGCTCAACGTCGCGGCCCGCATAGGCTCCAAGCCGCTCGTCAACCTGCTGCTTGATGCTGGCGCCGATAAGGCGCGGGCCAACAAGCTCGGCCTGCGGCCGGTTGACTTTGGTGTCGAGGTCGACGCTCTAACCGTGTCGTCCAAGGAGGATGCGATTTCGGGCCTCAAGACGGAGGTCAAACGGCCGGAGAGGCGCAGTGCAGATGTTCTCAAGAGTGGGTACAGCGCGTCTACGTGCATACACTACGCGTCTATCCGCATACACTAACGCCAGACATCTCGGCGCTGTTTGACGACATCAACCGGACATTTGACAATGAGATGGAAAAACACGTAAAGGCTCTCGGTGAGGTGGAGCAGAATGTGCGCACCGCAACGCGGTCGTTGGCCGACCGACGCCAGCAGGTGGAGATCGCGCGGCGACGTGTCTCGACCCTGGAGCAGCAGGCTGAGCGCGTCGAGAACGCGCGTCGCGCGCTAGACACACCAGAAGCCGACTGGACCGGCCGCATGCCGCTAAAGTCTGAAAAGGCCCTCCCGCCCATGTTCGAGATGGTGCCCCCGCCAGCGCCGTCGGCCGACGCGTCCGCGGCACCCCCACCGGACATGGCGTTGCCGGAGCCGGGGGCGGAGGGCGCGCTGGTCAAGCTGCGTCGTATCGCGGCGTGGGAGGACCGCGTGTCGCGGCTGCTAGAGGAACGCACGGCGGATCTCGAGTGCGGCGGCGCCGACCGCGCCGTCCGATACCGCAAGGTGATCGCGCTGTGCACCAAGGTGGGAGTTGACGACGTGGATGACGTGAGTGTCTGTGTGTGGCGTATATGGCTGGTCCTGGCGGCCGATTGGGGTATTTCGCCCTGGTATGACGTGCGCGAATGCGAGCTGACACGCACGCAGTTGCTCGACGGCCTGACGACAGCGATGGAGAGTGACGGGCCTGCCATTGACCTGACACGCATGGCGGGCCTCATGCAGCGCTTCCGCAAGGGCACGGCCGGCGCAGCTCCCGCATAGCACATGCAGGAACGGAACACGGGTATCGAGCTACCAGAAGGACATTGAGGCGGGGACGAGACAAGCGAGGGCACGCATTGCAGGTCATGCCGTACGCGCAGCAGAAAGAGAGCAAGGGACATCGGGTGTGTATTTATTGCTTCTGTCGTCATCGATAAATGCAGGAGATGGTCGATGCGTGCTACCTGATAACTTACGATGTCCTTTTGACGGGGGTCGCGCTATGCAGCCCCTCGGCGGGCATTGCGTCAGTCGACCTGGACAGGCGTTCTCGTCGCGCGCAGCGGCGGCGGGGCGGCATCGGGCTTGACATGGTGTGGCGAGAGGTGAGTAACCGTGTGATGTTCAATGACGCCATGGATGCCACGGCGCTGTCGTCACAGTTCAGGCGTCACACATTGCAGCCAGCCCTCGCGCCTGGTTTGTCGGTTCTCATGCTCGCGTGCTCGTCCTGCCGCATCGGCCGGTCCTGCCGGTCCTGCGGCTGCGCTGCACCCGCTCCTGTCAGGGGCACCGAGCCGGGCGCGGCAGACAGCGCAGGCCCAGGTCGGAAAGAATCAGGACCCACAAAGTAGAATGCTCCTGTAATCACTGACGTCACTAAAACCCGATCTCTAACCAGCCAGGCCAAAGGGCTGGGATGATGATGACATGGCAGCACGACCTCCTGCCGGGCCACGGCACGACACGATAGGCCCAGAGGGGGTACAGCGATGACGTCGTGTCGTTGGACATTGCGTTGTGGAGCAGCACGTTGCACGTTACCGTTACGTCAGAGCACCTCTTCGCTCGCATCTTGCCATCTCCGTTTGCGCGATGGACGGTGAGCTGGCCCGAGCAACGCACGCCAAGGGTTGCCAATGCGGCTTGCGGGCGGGACCTGCGCGCGGGACCTGCGCGTGGGACCTGCGCGCGCCGCAATGCCGAGCGCCGGCGGGCAGGGGGTGGGAAGCCCGAACTAGCTGCAGGGGAGGGGGTCAGCAGAGCGTCAGCAGCGCGTCAGCAAGGCGCCAGCAGGTGGGCGGTCTGACGACACCGCGACACGGGGTGCAAGGTCGGGGGGCGGGGGGGTTGCACACTTCCGCGCTGCCAGAGGCAGACACGACACGCAGTGCTGGCAGTTGCGAGTATATAAGCCTGGGAAAGCAAAGCATTCCATCCCCCCATCCTCGCCATCTCATCCTCGCAACTCGCAAGCTCTCGAGCAAACTACCTTCTACTACCAACCTACCCCCCCACCAACCAACACTTCGCAACCATGTCCGACGCCGGCCGCCAGGGTCTTGGTGACAAGGTGAGTTGCGCTCGGAGGATGGACACCGATCTCGCGGTCTGGCCATGTGGTGATCGCGGCGTGGCGTCAGCCGTGGTGTGGCGCACTTGTCTCGCGTCAATCGCAGGTCGCCACTTGGAGTCTCCACCTCGTTCCGTTGCCACTCCCTTCTGCCTCCCCCTTCGATCCAGGACTAATCTCTTCACCAGCTCTCCTCCGCCGCCAAGCCCGACTCGCAGAAGTCGTACCTCGAGCAGGCTACCGACGCCGTCAAGGGCGGCCTTGACTCGGTCGCCTCGGCCGTCCAGCCCCAGTCGGAGAAGTCGACTACCCAGAAGGTTGGCGACGCCCTGTCGAGCAACAACACCAACCGCGACGCCGCCTAGGTGCCTGTTTTCCGCCGTTCCAAGTCAAGTC
The DNA here is from genome assembly GCA_023653615.1 of Apiotrichum siamense. Lineage (NCBI taxonomy): Eukaryota > Fungi > Basidiomycota > Tremellomycetes > Trichosporonales > Trichosporonaceae > Apiotrichum > Apiotrichum siamense. Next base: position 281,787 of record JALJEG010000026.1, read on the forward strand.
GATGCGACAGTAGTGTGAAGTGCGCCGTATGCGCGTCGTAGTCTTATGAATAGACTATATGAGATGCTGGGCCTCGTGGCCCTTTGCTGCAGAGCACCGCAAGTCGTTGGTCGTCGTCACCGTCCCCTCCTCGACGTCGCGGAAATGTGGGCATAAAGTGTTTGGCATTTACGTTTGGAATCGCTGTCGTGTCCTCCGCACACGTTTGCAAGGTGGTCCGCTTGCGAGCAGCGCTCACTGCCGTGCCACGTCTGGCCACTGACGCCGTTCCCCTCGTCCGACCAACCTAGTCTGCTACTCTGTGGCCATGACTGATTGACATGGGCTCGACCTCTGATTCGACGTAGAGTGCGACGTAGAGAGCCGAGACTCGCCAATGTTGACGCTAACTGCGGGGGTCACTGGGCATGTTCCTCTCGTAAGGTTGGTCGCTCTCAAGGCCATGGGCCCCGCGCCCGATGTCCGGCTGCCACGGTCCCTCGGCGTCTCGGCGTAGCGCTCGCTGTCCACGTCCCCATGCCGTACATTTGCCTGCCAACCCTACCGCGCGCGAGCACATCTCTGAACAGGGGGACGCAGAAGCGCCGACGGCAGCGCCCTGGATCCTGCCTCCAAGTCCCCCCTTGCAGCACACGCTCCCACGGTTCCACCCGTATCGCCACCCACAGAGCGAGCTCCGGCCACTGGCGTGCGTGGTTGCCGCCTCCGTGGGACGCTTCCCAGCCTCCCAACCCCAGCAGACGCAAGGTCTGCGATTGGACGAGACACGCCATCGTCGCCTCTTGTGGCGGTGGGTGGGGTTTTCGTGGCAATCGTGGCAATCGTGGCAATCGTCGCAATCCCGGTCCAAGTCGCTCGATCAACTCATCTCCGAAGCCCCCGCTTGTGCAGGAAGTCCACCGCACGCGCGCCCCTCACCTCCGGGGCACGCGTAGATGCCGATGCGGCGGCGGCCACCGGCCGAGCGCCGAGGCCGTCCTCCGCATCAATCTTTCCGGCTTCGCAGCGGTGGCGAACGTCGGCTGGAGAGGGGTGGGAACGCGTGCCACAGGCACCGGATCACCGGATGTCCTGTTCCGGCAACCCTTGTTCGTCCGTGGCCGAAACCAGCGGTTGCCACGGCCATACACAACCACGCAGGGCGATGGTCCATTAGGTATGCATTGGATGGATGGAGGCTGTCGGTCTATATGTTGAGTGGAACATGAACGTGAGGAAGATGCAGGCGCAGGAGCAGGGGCAGCGGCAGGCGCAGCCGCAGCCGCAGTCGTAGCGTTGCGCTACTACTCGGCATGGGGCACGTCCGCGTCCCAGCCAAGAAGAATGTTGTCGATCAGGCGCGTGGTGCCGACGCGCACCGCGCCGGCGACAACAAGCTTGTCGTCCGCACCCGGCGTCGCGCGCACGGGTGCAAACGAGTCGCGCTCAAACACCTCGAGATAGTCGAGCTCGAGCTTGACATCAGGCCCGCCCTGCGCTGCCAGACGCGCCTGCTCGGCCTTGACGACGCCTTCGGCGGCCTCGAGCATGGACGCGCCGGTCGCGCCCGAGGACCACGCGTCACGAGCCGCGACGAGCGCACGGTGCAACACGGGCGCGACCTTGCGCTCGGCGTCAGAGAGGTACACGTTTCGGCTCGAGAGGGCAAGCCCTGTTTCCGGGCAGCGCGCCGTGGCAAGGATGTGAAGGTTGTCCGGCAGCGGGGTGGACGAAAGCAGGTCGGTCTGGACTGCAAAGCATTAGCGATTGTCCTGTGAAACAGACAGGCCTGCACGTACGGATCTTCAGGATGAGCGCCTGCTGAATGTCCTTTTGTCCAAAGTATGCGTGGTCGGGCTGCACAGCGTTGAAGAGCTTGGTGCACACCGTGGCGACTCCTGTAAAGAACTGTGCTGGGCAGAGTTAGTCGCCTGTGACCCGGTGCCTTGTCCCAAGAGGTCATGGGGTCGGCAGTATCCCGAACCTCATGGCGCCTTGGAGTGACTTACGCCGCGACGCTCCCTCCATGACGTCTCCCCACCCGCGGACCGAGATGCTGACCCCCTTGTGCTGCGCCATGTCCTGCAGCTCGCCGCGCAGGGGGTACATGACCTCGGTGGTCGGTGCAAACACGACGACCGATGGCTCCGAGTCACCCAGCGGGCTCGCAGGCTGGACGCGACGGTCGTACTCGCTGATGCCGAGGCCGAAGATGGGCGTCTGCGGCCCGGTGGGCAGCAGGCCGCGCAGCGCTTCGAGGTCGCTGTCGAGCGTTCGCGGGTAGGCATCCAGGTCCTCGTGGGGCGCAAACTGCATCGGGTTGACAAAAAGCGACATGACTGTCAGTGGGTGGCGTGCCATGGACGTGCGGACGAGGCTCAAGTGGCCCTCGTGCAGCGCTCCCATCTGCGATCCGGTCAGCACCCATGGATCCGACGGGAGTTCAACCTTGTGCGACATACCGTGGGCACCAGTCCGACCTCGAGGCCACGATCGCGCACCTCTGCACGCCACCGCCGCAGCTGCGCCAACGAGCGGATGACCGGGATGTGCCCGCGGCCGCCAGACGACGAGAACGAGCGCCAGAACGCCGGGTGGGCCGCGGCAGCGGCCGATGCGGTGATGCTGCTGGCGGTGGCTGCTGTGCCGGCTGCGGCCGACGCTGCTGCGACTGCTGCCGAGGTGGACGCTCTGGAGAGGGAGAGCATGGTGACGGGCTGGCGAGGCGAGTGCGTCGAGTGAGATGATCTAGATACACGACGAGAGAAATTCTGTGGGGAGGACGGACGAGGGCGTTGCCGATAATTCAGATGGTTCATTCACATTCCTTCGTTGCCGCCAAATAAAAATAAAAATAAATAAAAATAAAAAATCACAAAAATTCGAAAATGAGGAGCGCCGAGAGCCGGTCGGCGGACATGGCCGCACCCGAGCTGATCACGTGATTAAATCCACGTGGACGACACGCTCCGACTGCTCGCCCGCCTAGCACGGCGACGCGCAGGGTGAGAGAACAAGGCGAGCAGCAGCAGAAGCATGGCCGCACTATCACCCACTCATTGCACGTAGACAACTGTAGAAGCTGCAGCTCGATACTCCCACAGGCGTTGCTTGATCATCAAGCAGATAAGGATGATGACCCAAGGGTCCGTGTCCAGAGAGACATATGCATTGCCACCAACAATCAAATCCACAGTGAACGGTGAGTAGGGGGAGTCGACCGCTAGCCTCTAGTTGCCAGTGCCGTTGCTGCTGTCGATGCGCTTGAGCATGTCGACAGCCGTGGGCGCGAGGTTGCTGCCCCCGACCGAGTGCCGCTTGCGCGTGAGGCTCAGACCTGAGAGAAACCCGCTGTTCGCCGTGCTCTGCGTGTTGGCCTGGGTACCCTGGGTGCCCTGGGCATTAATCGCCTGCCCGCCAAGAGGCGACGGCTTGAAGAGCTCAGCGTCAGACTTGCCCGCGCCGCCCTTGAGGCTTGAGCTCGACACCTTGTGGCGGAGCATGCGGCGGTTCTCAAAGCTCATTGATGTCGGGCTGCCACCGTCGCCAGACGTGGCGACAGGTACAGCCGGCGCGCCCTTGGCGTTGGGCGCTGGGATGGCGAGGCTGCGGGGGTGTGATGACGCAGACGACGCGATCGAAGACGGCCGACCGATGGACGATGCCATGCCCTCCCGGATGGGCGGTGACGCCGTCGAGCTCAGGCTCGTGCGGTGCGAGCGCACGGCGGTGCCTGCAGCCGCAGCCCCTGCGGGAGCGCCGGCACGCACGGCGATGGGGGACGTCGGCGACGTGGGCGGCGGCGGCGGCGACATGGCATAGATGGACCGCAACGCTAGCGGAGACGGATGGGGAGAGCGGACCTGCGTGCGCCGCAGCGTCGGCGAGGTCATGGCTGACCCGATGGGCACGGGCGACTCGGTGCGCGGGCTGCTACCGTTGGCGATCGGGGACTGAGTCGCCTCGCGCGAAGGCGGAGTCTCGTGGGCAGAGGCACCACGTCGCATTGCTGTGTTGTTTGGCGGAGACAAGCGCTGGGGTGGGGACGGCGGGGGCGCCGACTGCGACGAGTTCTGTCGTTCGAGGTTCGGCGCCGCGGGGTAGAAGCTACTGCGCGCGCGGGCTCGGCTAGGGACCGGCGTCGCGAGCGGAGACCCACCCCCGGCGGGCACGTTGGCCGAGATTGAGCGGCGCGTCTGCCGATTCGAACCGGGTGTCCATTCCTCGACATGGTGCGAATAGTACCGTAGGCCGTCGGCGAGGCCATACGGGTTTGTTTCAGGCGAGTCGCCATTGACAACCGCCTCGTCTGTGCTCGTGATGCGGGCCAGGTAATAATCCTTGCCGACGAGCTGCTTCTGAATCGCATCCGTGACGTACAGAAAGTGGTGCGGGGCGGAGATATTGAACGCGGCCCACGCTTTGACCGCCGCGTTACGTGTTGGTAAAAATAGCACCTTTCAGGTTAGTACTCGTTATGACTGCCAACACCCACCAGGTCGCCGCGCCCAAAGCTCGAGATAGTAATCTTGCTCCGCGCCGACTCGCGATACTGCTTGCACGACTTTGACAGTTTGCGCGCAAGATTGATCGTTCGCGTTACCGCGTCTGTAAACGCTTCGAGTTCAAAGACCGATGCCGTTTCGAGCGAGCGCACGAGTACTGCGCTGTCTTTAATGTCCGACGTTGATGAGGGGATGACGCCAGGCGGCGTCTTGGCGCGTGCCGGGAGCGAGAGCGAACCGGAAATTGTCGTCGATGCCGAAATGGCGCCCATCAGACGCTGGCACGCTTCGTGGTATTTGCCCGCCAGGACGACGGCGTCCTTGGCCAGCTCCATGTTGTGCTCCTCCTTCTTGGTTAGGGTCTGCGATGTGTCCTTGACCAGCGCCAGCTCGTCCGACAACATCGTCTCGCGGCGCTGCACATCGCGCAGCTGCGCCTTAGTAAACGACAGCTCCGCCTTGAGACCGTCTTCCCTCCGCACTGCAGCATTCTTGGTCGTGATCAGCTGCTCGGCCAGCTCAGTGCGCGCAGCCTCAAGTGCCTTGGTGAGCGTAAGGTTCTGGTGTTCAAGCACGGCTCGGTCCCCGTCGGCCTCGGCGATACGGTCCCGCATCAGGCGCTCCGACTCGGCAGACTGGTTCTTGAGCGCCTGGTCCCGGTCCAGCTGGGCCTCGACGAGCTGCGCACTGGTCACATCGAGCTCGGCTTTGGTCCCCGCCAGCTCCGACTCGTAGTTTTGCGACAGGAGCTGCGCCTCGCCGAGGTCGCTGATCAGCCGTGTGCGCTCCTCCTGCATCTCCCGGATCTGCATCACAAGCGTCTGCTCCGCACTCCGCAGGCCGTCGACATCGAGGAGCGCCTCTTGCAGCCGCACGCCAAGGTCTGTTGCCCGGTCCTTCTCCTGCCGCATGTCCGACTGCAGCCCGGTGATAAAGTCTTGATGCTCCTCAATCTCGCGTGTGCGCTCCTCAACATCGCGGGTCTTGTCCTCAAGGTCTGCTGCAAGTGTTTGCCGGGCGTGGCTCTCGTCGCTCAGGTCCGAGCGCAGACGGACCAACTCTTCTTGGAGCTCACCCTGGCGCGTCTGCAGACTGTTCACACGCTGCTCGTACCGTTCTTCCAGCTCCCGGATCTTGGCCTGGTGCTCGCTCTCCAGGTCTGCAATGCGTTGCTCATACTCGCTTGCGCGCATGCGGGGCGCAGAGTCTCCGTTGGCCCCTGCCGATGTCACAGCTTGCTCGAGCGCCGCCTCGAGTTCACCATTCAGCGAGTCGAGCGTCTTTAGCAGAGTGGTAATCTGCGACTCCAATGGACCAACCGGGTTCTGGGCGGGGTCAACCGCCATGAAGTCCGGGTCTTCCCGCAGGTCGGCAACCCAGTGGAGGAGGTCTGATGTCAGCGCGAGCCAACGAGACAGCTCACCATCAATGTCACTCCGACCAATCCCGACAGCAGCTAAGGCATCCTTGCCCCCGTCGACAACAATGTCCACCCGCGGCGCCTTGCTGTCTTCTAACGCAGGAATCTCCCACGGTAGCTGGTTGTCGACCTTGTGCTGTTGCCTCCGCTTCGCCTCAGCGGCAAGATACGTGTTGACCGCCTTGCCGATGCGTCCCGTCCACTCGACCAGTGCAGTGGCAAACTCCTTGCGGTGCACAATCTCAATGGCATTGGCGGCGTACGCAAAGGGAAGGTTGTGGAGACGCTCGAGGTGGGGGAACGCATTCTTTTGCCGCAAGTCTGAATCGAGCTCCGTCATCGGGCGGCTGAACTTTGTGATCCGCACCTGCAGTGTCGCAATGTTGCGCAGGTGGACGTGCAGCTCATGTGTAAACTCGTTCTGCGTGTGAGATTGGTAGCCACTTGGATGTCTGCCTACCTTGAGATGTGTGAGCATTGCGAGGTCCTCTCGCATGGCCTCGTCGAGCTTGACCGTTGTCGCCTCGTACTCGGCTGGGGGGTCAGCTACAGCTTCCCAGGGCAACTCACAAGATCCTATCCGATGGAGGTCCTCAATCTGCCGCAGAGCGTCCTCAATCCCCGTAAGGGTGGTCGCAAACTCGCTCTCAATAACAACGATGCGGTCCTCGGCCGACTGTCGATCTGCGTCACTTTGGATAGCCAGCTCGTCCATCTCGGCCGCGACTGAATTGTAGCGCGCAATGTAATCGCCTGTGGTCAGCCTCTGGGGACCTTGGCCACACTCACTATGTGCTGTCTGGCACCAGTCGCGGACCTGCTCCATCTTCTTGGCGTGGATCCAGTCGAGGAGGGTCTTCTTGCGGTCCTCACCGTCCTTGTCGCGCCGTCGGAACAGGCTCTCGTGCACGCTAACCTTGGGCAGCATGGCCATATCTACCTCGTAGCCCTGCAGAAGCTTCTCATGACGGTCGAGCTGGCCGTCGGCGCGCGACTGAAAGTCGGCAAAGGCCTGCAGGATCGGCTCGAGGTGGAAGCTCAGGTTGGCGTATGCGATCTGTAGTGATCGTGCCTGGGCGGCGAAGAGGGACCGGAGGTGGCAGAGGTGGTCGTATGCGACCTCAAAGGATGTTGCGGGCGACGACACTGTGTGTGAGTCGGGACCCGACAGATCAGGACTCACGGTCAAGGGGCTGGGGGAGGATGACCTCTTCCCGGAGCTCGCTGCTCCACCGCTCGGGGTCGGTGAAGAATGTCTCGCGGTTGAAGAGATACACGGCCTGAGTGCGGGGCTGCGCATGTCAGCATTGCCCTTGGCAGCGGTGGCGGCGAGCGAATGCCCGTGGCGGTGGGCGCAGCGAGCGGCACCTTGCACCCTAAACCAGGGCGAAGCACCGGAACCGAACCGCGGCGGACGGGACTACGGGCTGCAGCACGCCCGCCGGATCCGGGGCGCTCACTCTCGCCCTCGCACGCGACGCGACTCACCGAGCTCCCTCCCGCATGCCCACCGCGCTCCCACAGCTCCTCGAGGACCTCCTGCCGCAGCTCGCGGCCGTCCTCGGTGAACAGCAGGAGGTTACCGGGCACGACGCCCGTTGCGGCCGAGACGTCGGCGTACACGCCTTCGAGGCTGGGGGTCAACGGTGTATTACTGATGGAGGGGGAAGGGAGGTGTGTGTGTGTGGGGGGGGGGGGGGGGGGGGGGGGGGGGGTGGGGGGGTGGGCGGCGTCGCGCGGGGGCGCGGGGGGGAGGGGCGCGGGGCGGGGGGGGGGGGGGGGGGGGGGGGGGGGGGGGGGGGGGGGGGGGGGGGGGGGGGGGGGGGGGGGGGGGGGGGGGGGGGGGGGGGGGCAGGGGATCTGTGGGTTCGAGACTGATCTGGCGGTCGTCGTCGTGATGGCGCGGCGACAACGGAGGGGACAGGGGCGAGGACAGCAGCGGCAGCAGCGGCAGCAGTAGCGGCGGGCACAGCGCACACGGCCGGTGGAAGGCAACACTGCCGTTGCGCCATCGCGCTACGCCACATCCCCGAGCCCCAGGCCCGCTGGTCGTCCCCCGCTAGCACGTCACACGGACAGCGATGTGGTGGGTGGCAACACGGCGACGCCGGAGGGCCCCGACTCACGAGTCATAGTCGCTGAGCGCGTGCGGGATCTTGACGAGCCCGCCGTCCGAGGCGCTGTAGACGTCCATTGGGCCTGCGCTCGGGGATTGTGGTGGATTGTGTGGTGTTGAGAGTTGCGGCCGGGAGGTGACGCTGATGGGGTGTGGGAGCACTGGGGCGGAAGGCGTCATGGGTGGCGGCTGGTGCTCACGCCACGACATCATCGCTGCCGCATGGAAATCCCCCAGGACGAACCGAGTCGTCCGAGACTCTTGCCCGGGCACCTCCTGCGGGCAGCCATGCAACGAAGAACAACGAAGAACAACCCTGTTTCTATATGCAACCAAACTAGACAAGAGACTACAACGATACAAGGCCAAAGTCCATTGTCGTGGGAACAAGCCTTTTGATAGGAACCAAGGACCAAGACGTTTGAAAGCACGCGTTTGTGAGGCGCTCCCTCCCGGCCGGCGCTCAGTTGGTGTCGGAGGATAGAGTATTATGATTATTATATGCAGCTATAGACATTCCTCCGATCAGCTCTGCGGCTGCGGCTGCGGCTGCGGCTGAGGCTGCGGCCGCGCCGGCTTCCGCCACTGCTCGCCAGCCATGACGCTCGTCTCGGGGTCGAGCACCGCCTCGAGTCCATCGCCCGCGAGCGCATCCGCTTCGCGGCGCGCGTACCCATGCGGGTCGCGCGGCAGCCAGATTGCGGGCGCAGGAGCAATCAGCTCGGGAGGATACACAAGGCCACGCAGCTCGTCGCGTGGCAGGACGACCGCGGCGGGAACGTTGGAGTCCGGAGTGCCTGTCTCGAACGGGTCGGAAATGGGGACAGACGACGTGGCGTACGCGGCGCGTTCCGTCGACATTATATCGACGATCGCATCGGTTGGGAGGGGGAGCGGGTTCCCCTCGGGGAGACAGCTGAGGCCCGGATGGAGCGAGTAGAGTGTGAAGAGCTGCGAGGGGGTCGAGTCCCGCGGCTGGTGGCCGAGGTGGTGCGGCGCTGCGGGTGCCGTTGGCATGTCTGCTGTCTCCAGGAAGAGCGTGTCAGATGCCGACGTGCGGTGTATTCTCCGGACAACAACTTCGCTGACGGCGAGACCAAGCGCAGCGAGGCCGACACCGACGCCGCCAATCGCCCACTCGCGGCGCGAGAGCAGCACCAGCCCGAGCACAACCGGCTGGAGACACACCGCCCAGCCGAGACGCCGCACGACCCAGAGTGCCATCTTCCCGCTTGACGGACCACCTCGAGAAATACAGTACACTCGCGTCGCAAGCCAGCAGGCTGCTACCAGCGCGAGGTAGGAGAGAATAAGCACTGGGACCACCAGCAGAGGGAGAAGGCTTGCGAGGGCCGATAGGTGGAAAAAGGCGGCAAGCACGGGCGCAAGTGCATTGGCGAGATGAGCGGTCGGGGGCTGGCTGGCGCGGAAGCGCTCTCGGGGCGTTTTGGCCTTGCGCATAGCAAAGTGCCATTTTACAAAGCGCAGAGGACGGAGGAGCGTAAGACCGGGCACAAGGACACAAATGTTGATGACGAGGACCAAGGAAAGAAACGCTGAGCGTTAGTTCTGGATGCAGAGGACGGTACGCACTGATATAAGCCGCGCCGTCGCCGACAGAGCGGCCCTGCTGAGTACCAGACTGGAAGGCAGGGATGGCGAACAGGAGAGAGCCAATGAGAAGCAAGTACACTGTCCCCACGCAGAGCTGATGTCAGTGAGATACGAATGGGCAACTCACGAGAAGATAAAAGGAACCCTTCAGCGTACGGAACTGCTGGGTCGTGTACGAGATGGGCCGCGACTGCTTAGCAAACACTGAGAGTCAACGTGGAGAAGCAAGCGTCACTCACCGTTGATGAGGGCCACACCCCCTACGAGCGCGAGCGTGATCACCAGAGCAGCGACAAAACATTCAGCAATGCCACTCCCAGCACCATTGTTCCGGCTCAACGGTTCAAGGAAGGTGAGATAGTGGGAGACGCCGGGCGCACTCGCCACCGCGAGGCCCACGAACGGGAGGCCTGGTTGTCAGCAAAGATCGCACACGAAGGTACTCACAAACGCCTGCGACAAGCACCATCACAGCAACCGTTTTGGCCCAGAACAGCGCCCGCCCATCTGGCGCACCAAGGTTGTCCCAGATGATATCCTCCTTGGTGCGTCCCGGGATGTCGATCGCGTTCGGCAGGTCCTTGATGCCTCTCCCAACGATAACGCACCCCTGACGCGATGCGTTCGTTGAGCCGATACCCGTGGTGAGCGCATGCAGTGCTTCGGTCTGGGCTTGGGCCGCCTGCGCGTTGAGCTTGGTCAGGCGGGTGCGGGAGACGACAATGTCGGCGCGGAGGCGAACCATGTTGGCCTGAGCGGTCTGGGAAGGCGGTATGAGCTGGGAGGTGGGGCGCGAGCTGATATCAGTGTACGGCATGCCCTTTTCGTCCACATTGGACCAGGCCGAGTCACCAGAGAGCGGGCGCTCCTTGGGCGATGCCGCCGGCTCTGGTGTCTTGAGCGTCTCCACTAGGGCCTGCCGTTGGTCGTCGGCATGCGGCTGCTCGGCAAGGCGGAAGGTGCCGTCGCTGTCTTGGACGACCTTTTGGCCAATCATGAGCCGGCCGTCCTTGCGAATGACCGAGTTGCGCTGCTGGACTTCGACGAAGGCGGAGCCCTCTGGCATTGACGGCGAAAAGTCGTTGTCGTTGACATTTTCCGACGACGACGTGTCGGTCCCGGTTCCGCGGCTCGAGGCAGTGAGGCCGAGACTGGAGGTCGTCGCGCGGGGAATTGAAGCTTCGGCGAGACCGGGTGGGAACGGTGCCAGTGCGTCAAGGTATCTTGCCTCTGCCGTTTCGAGTTCACGATGAGCCAGATTGCGCTCCTGCACGATAGCTCGGACGGCCTGTAAGTGGCTGCGGCGGTGATTAGCATTGATCAGGAGGCTCCGACATACCCGACAGAGAAGACGGCCGCGATGGGCTCGCCCTCAGCCTTGCATGTGCTCGACAGGAGATGCTTAATCTCCGCTTCCGACTTGTCGCCCCAGACAGTCTGGCCGGGGACGAACACCATCTCCTGTCCCATGCATGCTGCCTGGAACTCGCAGGCGTAGCGAAACAGCCGCTTGTACGTGCGTCCAATGATGAACAAACAACTGCCGACCCAGACTGTTGCAGAGAGCACAACCAGGACGGCCAGCCGCCCTCGAGCAGAGTTGAGGGCTGGAGCAACGGTGGAACGGAGGGCACGGGCGGCCAGGTTTTGTATGCCTGAAGCACCAGAGGCACTGGAGGCAGGGTCGAGGGCGTTGAGGAGGCGGAGGATGGACTGATTGGTGACACTCCCCAGCCGTCCTCCGAGGGCACTGACGGGCGACGTCTGTTCCAGCGAAGGAACGCCAGCACGGATGAGTGGGAGGAACACGCCGAGACCAAGGACGGCGCCGACGGCGGCCATGCCCAGGACTTCGGCCTTGACATGGGCAGCGACGTGCACCTCGCTTGTCGGTGCTGTGAGGGAGGGCAGGTTGCGGAACGGCGCTAAGAATGCCGCGAGCGTTGGAGACGCGGGCCGGTCCCTGGTGCACGGGGTCAGCGGATAGCAGGGGTAATACACGATCGCGCGTTCCAATCACTCACTGGTCGGGGAGGAACCAGGCGCGGGGGGAGTAGAACAGGGGGAACCGGCTGTGGAGTACGGCCCAGAGGCCCCATGCGAGGACGCCCAGCCCCAGGGCGAGGGCCGCGGCGAAGACGGTGCCTTGCGCCTGCGCGTCCCAGGACGTGCTGCTGAGGTTCGTGGCCGGGAGGAGTGCTGATGAGGAGGTGGCGACGGCCGAGGGGAGCGCACTTTGTGGCATGGTGGGTGATGGCGGAACGGGGGTCGTGCTGGATGACGGCGTGATGGATGACAGCGTGGTGGGTGACGGCGTGGTGGATGACGGCGTGCTCGACGACAGCGCCATGCTGATTGCGCTCACGGCGGACGCGCTCGTCGCTGCTGCTCCTGTGTTTGACGACCAAGAGCTGAAAGACGAGAGCGCGGAAGGGGCCAGTGCGCTCGACGAAAGCTCACTAAAACTTGCGCTCGTGATCCCGGGTACCGACGCCGAGGAGGCCGACGACGGGTTCTCGGTCTGGGTTACGCTCGGGCCCGGGCTCGTGGGGCTCGGGCTCGGACTCTCGCTGGGCGTCCATGTCGCGGTCGGCGGGGGGAGACACGCGGAGATGGTCCCCCACACCTCCCACGGGGGGTTGATCGGCCCGTACAGGTTGCGCTCGTCGTAGAAGCTCGAGCTTGCAATGTAGAACGGCTCGGTGTACCATGATGCTGCGGTGAGTGGTCAGTGGGCTGGGCGTGCGGCTGCTTGCGCGCCAGGCGGGGACGCACTCTGCCAGGTGAGCGTCTTATCGCCACAGACAAAGGAGAGCTCCTGCTGCTGGCGTGGGCCGAGTCGCGCGGGCGGCGGCGGCGGCAGCGGCGGGGGCCGGGGTGCCGGCGGTGGGGTGATGGTGGGTCGCGCTGTGCGCGGCGACATTGCCCGCATGCTCCGTGAGCGGTGGGGGGTGTCGCAAAGGACGGGTGGTGGGATGGAGAGCGAGAGAGAGGGGGGAGAGATGGAGAGACTGAATGCGCCAGTGAAAGCGATGGCACTCGGATGAGACCAGTACGCAGGTGGCACTGGGAACGGCCCGGCGGATGATGACACTGGCGCTGACGGCGGCGGAAGGAGTGACGGCGCGGCGCCAGTCTCCCGCGCGCGCCCCACCCGGACACGCCTGCTCGCCATGCGCCGCGTCCCGCTCGCCGGACGGACGCCGGTGGCCGCTGCCTGCCGCGCGCCGAGCACGGGGGCTAGGGACGGGTGCGCCGCCTGCGGCGTGCTCGGCGCCCATGCCGTCAACAAGCCGCCGCTGTGCCCTGGTGCCTGTCCGCCCGTTCCTGCACCGATCGCCGTGCCCTGCCTCGGCGTGCAGATCGCCGGCGGCAGCCTCCCCTCCACCCCGCCGCGACGCCGACGCCGACGCCGACGCCGACGCCGACGCCGCGCCGAGTGCACCCAACACCAGCTTGCCACACGCGTCGCGTCGCGCGCGCGCGCGCGCCAGCAGACACTACATGCACAAGAGCCGAGGCGGCCGCGACGGGGCTGCGCTTGGCACAGGCCTAAAAAAAGGGAACCGACAGCCGAACCTTGTTCGCCGGATCCTCCCCAGGTGCTCCACGTGCGCCGACTGCCAAGAGATCCGCGAGATACCGCGACGAGACGTGGACATTAAAAAGATGCATCCCCCGGCCCCCAAGTCCAATGTTACAGATACAGCCTGCGGCGTCAGTGTCTTGTCCTCTGGGGGCCCGTCCCGCCGCACCGCGCGCCGTACTCACGAGGGGTTGTACATGACGCTGCCAGGGCGTTCCAGGATCTCGATGCTCTTGGCAAACTTGTCCTCGAGCTCCTTGTTTCCGATCGCATGCGCCGCCTGGCCCATCTGCCGGATGAGCTCGGTCAGGCGGCGGAACGCGCGCACAATCGAGCCCTCGAACGCGTCCGAGAGCTGCGGCCGTTGTCAGCATATGCTCCCCCCCCCACACGCTGCGCTGTGCCGCGCGCACGCACCTTTGCAATGTCGCCAAAGCTCCCGCCCTTGCACCATTCGAGGACGACGGGGATCATCTCGACGCGGAAGCTCTGCACATACTCGTCCTCCACAACCGCGACCTTGGACTCGTTCGACACCTTTGCGATCCGCCGCGCCGTCTCCTGCAGCACGCGCAGCGGGCCCGCCAGGTCCTCCTTGAGGTTGACCTTGGACTCGGACTTTTCCTGGAACACAAACACAGACAGCAGCGCGGCGGCCTGCTCGGGCGTCATGGGGTTGAACACTCCGCCAAACATGAGCTCGGTGAGGAGCAGCTCGTCGCCGGTCGAGATCTCGCACGCCACACGGCCCTTCATCTGCACGACATCGTCATTGTCGATGAAGCCCAGGCGGCGGAGCACGCGCTGCCGTCAGCACCCTGCAACTCCTCACACAGCTACCCACCTTGCGCCCCTTGAGCTCTTCCAGCTGGAGCACGTCGTGCACCGACGAAATCCGTTTCTTGAGGTTGCGCACATTCGCAATCGCCTGCACCTTGCGATCGTACTCGTCATACCGCTCCGCCAGCTGCGGCGACGACGTGATCGGCAGCGACTGGATGCGGTTCTCGAGAATCGCAATCTTCTTGACCAGCTTCTTAAACGTGTCGTCCTTGATGCCCATGTTCTGCACAGGATCGAGCAGCGTAATGCCCTTGGGGAAACGCTTCTTCACCTCGGCGACCGACTTGAACGCCGCGTTCTTGTCGCTCTGTTGCCGCAGGTCCTTTGGCACGCGGACGCGCAGGTGCGCGATGGACTGAATCGTCGAGAGCAGCACGCCAATGATCGCCACCTCACCCTTGTCGCCGTCGCGCGGCGGGAGGATGCCCGCTGACGAGCGGTCCTTGGGGATCGACGACCCCGACGCGACACGCACCAGCACATCCACGACGTACCCCTTTTGCGGTGGGTCGTTCTCCGAAACCGCTGGTGCCGCGCCACGACCCTTGGGCGCTGTGATCTTATTGTACGCAACCACCACCGCCCAGCCAAAGTCGCGGTCGCCGTCGCGCACCTCCACCATCCGGCCCGTCTGAAGGAACGGGAGAATGTACTGCGGGTGCGTGATCACCGACTTGAAGTCGCCCTCGAGCGTCTTGAGCTGCTCCCGCAGGTCAAAGTACTCTGCAATGTCGTCCTCGTCCTTGATCTCGATCGCATCGCGCTCCGCCTCAGCGGCCTTGAGCTGCTTTTCCAGCACGGGAACCGAGAGCGAGTTTTGGAACTGGAAAAATGACCGCTCAAGCATGTACTCCGGCGAGATGCCCTCGACGCGCATGAGGTTGATGATCATGTTGTAGCCGAGGTGGAACGCAGAGTCCAGACGGTCCGCCTGGCCCTTGACCATACCCTTGGCCGCGTCCGGCTCAATCTTCTCGTCGCACATCATGATGACGATACCACGCGCGTCTAGACCACGACGACCGGCGCGACCGGACATCTGAATGTACTCGCCGCCGGACAAGTTGCGGAAATCCTTTCCGTCAAACTTGCGCACTGATGTGACTGCACGGTCAGTGGGGCCAAGAGTATCTCAACTCACAGACAACCGTCTTGGCCGGCATGTTGAGACCAATGGAAAAGGTTTCCGTCGCAAAGAGCGCCTTGAGCAGGCCCTCCTGGAACAGAATCTCAATCACCTCCTTAAGAATGGGCAGCAGGCCGCCGTGGTGGATTCCGATGCCGCGCTTGAGCAACGGCAGCAGGTGCTCAATCTGCGGCAGCTTGCGGTCTTCCTCAGCGAGCTGCCCCATTGCGCTTTCAAACACCTGCTGCACCGTTGCCGCCTCGTCCTCGGTGTTAAAGTCGAGCTTGGACATTTGCATCGCGAGGGCCTCGCACTCGCGCTTGGAGAATGCGAAAATGATGACAGGGTTGAGGTTGCGGTTCATGATCAGCTTGACAATCTTGTAAATGTCCGAGACGCCGCCCTTCATCGCACCACCCTTGCGCGTCTTGCCGCCCTTGCGGCCCTTGCCGGCGTTGGGGTCGCCCGAGTCCTCTCCCTGGCTGGCAGCCAGCGACGCCATCGCCTTTTGGAAATTGTCCTCGCGAAAGTTGGCGCGCTCGTCGACGACAAGATAGATGCCCTCGGAGCCTGCGGGAAAGAGGTAGTGCTGCAGCGGCGTCGGTCGGAACTCGGTGTACACGACGTGACACGGCTGCTCGTGCGTTTGCGCAACCCACTCAGCAAACTCCATCGAGTTCGGGATAGTGGCCGACAGGAACACGTAGCGGACCGTGTGAGGCAGCAGGATGATGGTCTCCTCCCAGACGACACCACGCTCCTTGTCACGCATGTAGTGCACCTCGTCGAACACGACCCAGGCGACCTCGCGCATGACCTCGGATCCACGGTACAGCATCGAACGCAGAATTTCAGTGGTCATAACCAGGCATGACGCTCCGGGGTTGATCGTCACGTCACCTGAGGGTCAGCATGGGCTATCAGAACTCGAGTTGGTCTTGGGGATACGGCCTTGGACGTAACCCGTAGTCCGCGACCACGTGTCGGTGAGAATACCCACCAGTCATCAGCCCAACGTCCTCTGGCCCAAAGGTCTCCAAAAAGTCACGGTACTTTTGGTTCGATAGCGCCTTGATCGGCGACGTGTACACAACACGCTTGCCCTCCTTGAGGCACGTCGCGATGGCAAACTCGGCGACGACCGTCTTGCCGGCCGACGTGTGCGCCGACACGAGCACGCTCTCGTTGCGCTCAATGCAGCTCGTCGAGACAAACTGAAACGGGTCGAGCTCGAAGGGGTACGAGCGTGCGGGCGGGTCGAGCCGCTTGTGCTCCGAGATCGGCACGTACGGGTAGTTTGGCGGGATGGCGACCTGGCAAGTGAGCCACAGCTGCTCCGCAACGTAGCGATGCCTATAGGCACAGCACCCCCAGAAAGCACACTCACCTGGTGCCGAACCGAATGCACGAGCTTCATCTTGCCCTCCTCTGCCTCGCCGCCGAGCCCCTTGGCCGCCTCAACCTCGCGCTCAGCTTCGGTCGAGAACTCGTCGGCGCGCACCGGTGGCGCGCCGGGCACATGCGACTCGGCCTGGTCTGCCTCCTCCACGGGGCCGTCACCCGTCGCTGCGTCCTCAAGTGCGGCCATCGGGTCGACGCTGGCGCGCGCGGAGCCCACGCTGCCGCTACTGTTCATGTCGACATTGTCGTCTCCTGCGTCGTCCTGCTCGCGCTGGACGATCTCTGCTTCGATGCGCGCGACCTTTGTCTTGTCTGCGGCAACGGGCTCTCCTGCACGCTTCTTTCCCTTCCGCTGACGAGGTATTGATGGGCCTGGCTCAGGCATGGCTGTGGATAGGGGGTGGGGGTGTGGGAGGTGATGCATTCATGATACCTCATTGTGACAAAAAATACCCAAGTGGAGGACAGTGAGGAAGATGGCAAAACACGGAACCGGAATCACGTGGCGATGCCAACGACCCCCAGGAGACAGGCACCAGATCTTTTGCCCAACCTCGAACGATACTTGGGACACCAGCTCATCGTGCTTGACATCGTGTTGCCCCTCTTGGATGAGACCCGTACCGGGCTGCCTCGGCCCCCTCCCTTCGCCCCACCGCCTACCGCTCCGCAGCCGCCTCCCGCTCGAGCTGCCGCAACTTGCGATGGACGACGCTGATCAGCGGACACGCCGTGCTGCGCGCCTCCGGATCGCGCTCGTACATGTCTGCGCAGCATGTGTACAGCGCGCGGATCTGGGCGCTACACTTGGACTCGTCGTACCCGGACTTTTGGATGCAGGACTGGATGGCGCACGCTGCGGGTCAGCGACAGGATGGAATCGACCAGGGGGAGCCGAGTCTCGGAGACGGCTGCCGAGCAGGCCGCAGCAGGGGCCTACATACCTTGCGCTTGACATTGTTGTCCTGACGCCATTGCGGGTCGTGTGCTCGTTGCCGTTGGTGGGTGATGGTGGCGAGTTGAGAGCGGCTCGGCGGCTGGCTTCGGCGTCTTCGGCCTCATTCTGTCGGGGCAGCTCCATCACAGCTACGTCATTGGGTGTAGGTCATGCCATGATAAAATGACACGAATAAAACAGCGCACTCATACACGTTCGTCGAGCTCCTCTGCTCGGTCTATGCATCGAATTGGAGAGTATACAACAAGGGCTGGAATCCAATGAACGGTATCGTGCACGGCTAACGAGGGTGCTGTGGGTCGGGGCGTAGTGAAAGGATGTGATTGGGAGGAGCCGGACGCCCACGAATGAACGAGAGACGTTTTGACCGTGGCGTGTCTTGGAGGAAACATTGTCGGGCAGAAGGGAGTAGCAGCAACATGGAGTGCGCGCGTTGATGAGCACGATACCGCGACGCTAGGGTCCAGCCGCGTACCCGCTCTCGATGAGAGTCTGCCGCAGCGCGACCAGCGGCTCGATGCGCACCCCAGCCTCCTCCCCGACCCACGAGCGCCCAACGACACGCACGGGTTGCTCCTCGGCAGTGATCTGGCCATCTAGCTCAGTGCGGCCAGTGAAGCGCCACTCAGTCGTCTTGAGGTGGTGGTCGACCACGCGGCGCAGGTCGGTCCAATGCAGGCGGGGATCTGCTGTTAGCGCAAACAATGCCGACCACGGCCACACGCTCCGCGCCAGGCGCCCAGACAGCACTCACTGTCCTTTTGGCTGCCGAGCGCTGGTCCCCAGCGCAGCGCGCGCTCCTCAGCCTCGCTCATCTCCAGCTTGCCCGAGATCTCGTCCAGACGCTCCGCCCACGCCTGCGGGTCCTCGTCGGGGCTGACCGACGAACAGTCGCTCTCGGGGTACGTCGTGTCGCCCTGCTGCGATGAGCGATCTTGCTGCCCGTGGTCATGCTCGTGGGTAAGGTCTGCCCCCATCGCGTCGGTCACCGCCGAATGTTCCTCGTCGTACGCATCGTAGGCGGCGTCGGACGACGGCGGCTGCAGCTCCGACGCCTCTTGATGCGCAGCGTGAAGATACTCGAGCGACTCGTCAATGTGCGACACGTCGCCCATCATGAGCTGTGGCCCTCCGTTCCCGCCGCCATGGGGAATATACGAGAAGGACTCGTCGTACGAGTCATAGTCTGCGTCGAACTGGGTAGGGATGCCACGGCGCGCGGTGGGATCGCCTGGGAGGCCGAACATGACGCGTGCACGGCTCTGCGGGTCCGCTGCACCTCCACTCCCGCCTGCGCGGGCTGTGGCGGCGCTGCTTGATGATGGCCCGAAGAACGAGTCGTCTTGCTGGCTGTCCATGGTGGTCAACAGGTGCAGAGGAGGACGGAAAACGTAAACAACGGTGGAGGGACGGAACTCGGAACGGGTGGCGACGGAATCAAAAGTAGCTATTTCCAAAACCGGCTATTATGCAATGTGGTACCTAATGTTGCGATGTAATCCCCGATTAGGAATTCACCTCCGTTATCGGAACGGCGGCGACGCACATTGCGATGGCGAGCACGGCCTCCGAGGTGGTGAGCGCCGGCGGCATCGGTGCGGGTGAGGGGTGAAATGCCTGCAGTCGCCGTGGGGGAGGTTGGCCGTGTTCCGAAGCCCCACCGCCCATGTCTGTGATGGCCGATAGGTGCTTATCGCCCCATCCCCCGGCTCCAATCCGATCCGACCACTACCACACCCACGTTCATCACCACTCATCGACCCATCTCCCATCCCATCTTCGTCTCCATCTGCACTACACCTCACATCCGATATCACGCATCTACTGTTCGCCAAATTGTTCTGAGAACACTCTCCACCACCGCCATCACCACCACGACGCAACCCATCCCCGCCATCCCACCCGAGCTGCTCGTTATCCAGACGTGTAGCCCACCCCCGCCGTCCCACCCACCACAATGAAGTACCTCGACTATCCCGTCCTCACCGCGCTCTCCGAGTTTCTCTCCTCCAACCCCAGCCCTGAGGCACGCACCAATGCCCGCGTTGAGGCGTACTCGATCAAGCCCGGCGCCCGCGAGCGCAAGATGTTCAAGGAGATGGAGGAGGCCTATGTCAGCGGCCAGGACGAGATGGACGAGTGAGTGGCAACCGCCGCAGGCGGTGGGCAGGGCCCCAGCGGGCGCGCCCAGCGGCAAGCGCGCAGGCCCAGTTGCAACATGAGCTGGCATCATGGGCCTTGAACCCGTTCCGCGCTTGGACTTGCCCATCCGTCGGGGGCCTTGCGGTTCTTGTTGTCGCCGCACATTTCCGGCCTATCCTAGATGGTCCTGACGGGCAGAATGTCCTTCTCCCCCGAGATGAAGGAGGCCGGACTGTCGTCTTGCTTTGGTCGCCTCGATGTCAAGGAGTCCCGGTACGTCTCTTCTGGCGCGGCCCGAAGCTCTTCACCACCTTACATTCAACAGCAAGGTGCACTTTCTGCTCGTCTCCACCCTGAACACTGCGTTCCCCGAGTATGACTTTTCGGCTCTTCGTCCCGACCACTTTACGCGCGAGGTGTCGACCGCCCAGGTCCTGTCGCATCTGTCCAACAACCTCCTCTGCATTACCGGAGTCGATCTCTCGCCGTGAGTGCACGCCGTTGCAGCGGGGACCCCGGCCCGGTTTAAGGTTGCTGACGCCGCGGCGCTACACCCCCCCCCCCCCACCTGCTCGCACCAATGTCGCCTTGCACGGACTTTGCCTCGCACCGACCCCGGCTTTTCGACCAACAGGATCACAGCTGCCCAGATGCATGTGGGATCTCTTCCCAACCATAGCAACTCGCCGCCGCCTGTCGCTTCCGCCACCCTGTCGTCCTCCCTGACGGGATCGTCGCCCACGAGCGGTGGTAACGATGTCGGCAACCTGAGCCTTTATCGCATCCTGAACGACATTCTCCCCCTGCAGGAGTGTGAGGTGTACTCGTGGTTTCCGGAGCCCGAGTACGACCCGCATGTTGACCCCGAAGAGAACGAGGAGGCAAGCGAGTATGAAGACGACGACAGCCAGGACTTGATGGACTTGGACGACGGAATGGACATAGACATTGATGGTGAGGGCGCGTATGTCTCCTGGGGCCAGGCGGGCATGGACCTCGAACTTGACGATGTCTCGTCTGCTCAGTCGTCCCGTAACCGCTCATTCTCGTCGTCCAGTCGAGTACGTCTCGACGACTTTGACCTCGCAACCTTGTCTCCGCGTCTGGGCGCCGTGGACGAAAGAGGAGCTGGGCGACGGGTGGGAGGTCTCCTCTGGAGCGCAAATTACTTCTTCTACAGCAAGTAAGTTTTGATCAAAGCAACAGCAAGCCTCTGACCTCCGAGGCGCCAGAAGCGTGTGCTGTTCATCACCACCTGGTGTCGCAAGCGCCCCTCACACGAAAGCGGCGCCGTCGACCAGACCGAGTCTGAGAGCCTCCCCCTCCCCATCTCCGCCTCGTCTTTCACCTCGCCATCGTCCGGTTTTGCTGCCCTCCCCTCCTCGGCAGGAAAAGCCAGACCGCACCGCGTGAGCCACCACAACATCAGCAACGCACGGCCCAACCACCGCCGCTCCAAGCTCGCGTCCAAGATCCCGACGGGCAAGTCGCTCGCGACGAGCGGCACAATTCCGATTCGCGGCCTTGGCATGTCCACGTCCCTCACCAACGTCACAGCAGCGGCGCCGTCGCGCCTCGCCGCCTCGGCCCCGGCGGCCACCATGTCCCCGCTCGCGAGCGGATCGCTGTCGCGCATGACCGCCGGGGGGATCAAGCCGCGCCAGACTTCGGCGCGCATGCTCATCAACGCCGCCGCGTCCCAGCGCCCAAGTGCGATTCCCGAGGTGCGCCCCGCGCCTGCTCCGCCTCCTGCTACTGCCGACGACCTTTCGCGCACGCGCAAGGAGCGCAGCGGGAGCCTCACCCCTGGCCCGGCCCTGTTTGGAGCCCTCGTTGGCGCCGCGTCGCCCCCGAGCGACCCCGCCCAGGGCAAGCGTGTCAAGGTGTAGGATAGAGGTCGCCTTGCACCACCGTGTCAATCTCATTATGTGCGTTTTATCTCCTGGATCGTCCTGAATGTGTTGTACCGCAATTCTGTAACCACCCAAACTGGCTTGTCGAGACATTTTTGTGCATACAGCATGCAGTTTTATCTATTGCGTTGCGGCGCGCAACGACGACGGCGAAGTTGGCAATGGGATGGGAGGGTGTATGACGAGTTGGCGAGATGAGGGAACAGGATGAGCTGGCCAATGGGATGGATGGCGATGGTATGGCGATGACGTATATCCCCTAGTGGCCATGCTGCCTGCCACCATTGTGACCAGCAGCCCCGTTACGATCGTGGCCATCCACATCCTCGCCAGTAAGCAGTCCCCGCCGCTCCTCCTCGCTGCCGTGCTCCGCGCCGCAGCACAACATCCGCCGCGCCCCCGACACGAGCTTGGCAAGCACGGCGTCGCGCGCGCGGTAGATGGCCGGTGCGCGCGAGTCCAGGCGGTCCGTCCGCACGCGCTGCCGGTTGTCGACGAGCGTGCTGAGCGCGAAGAAGAGGGCGGCGAGCGAGCACAGTGCCGAGGATGCCGAGATCATGAACATGATGATCACTGCGGGGGGTTAGGGGTGGAGCCCGGGGGGGTTGTTATGGGGACACACTTTGGAGTCGGGCGGCTTGCTCGACCGACTTGCCGCCGACAATAGCACCAGTCATCATTCCTGTGTGTCAGTGGCCAGTCGATGGGATCGGACAGCGGTGGTTCATGGTTCTTTGGCGGACGAGGTTGGTTCCTGCACCAGGCCGTCGTGCCGCTGCCAGGACGACATGCGGTAGCGCAGCGGCTCCCTGCCAAGGCGACATGCGGTAGCGCAGCGTCTCCCTGCCAGGGCGACACGCGGCAACGCAGCGCCTACAAGCGAGAACGCATGTACCCGCCTGCCAGAACGCATGTACCCGTACCCACCTGGAATGGAGATCAAGCCAATGATGCTCATCTGGTTGACGGTCGGGAGGAGCGCGAGCTTGAGCGCCTCACACGCGATCGGCTTGCACGCCTCAAAGCGGCTGGCGCCCATGGCGAGGTATGTCTCGACGCGGTCGCGGTTGTCGGCAAACTCCGTTTGCACCGTGTTCATCGCGACGCCGATGGCGGAGATGGCATTGCCGAGGAGCATGCCGAGGATGGGCACTGGTGGTCAGGGGGAGGGGGAGGGGGGCCCAGAAGGCGGGTTACAGGTGGAGCTGGCCCTCGTTGTGCAGCCTCATGACTCACCGTACTGGTCCGGCTCCCAGAAGGGATTCTGCGCCATGGCGTACTTTGAGCCGAGGACCGAGATGGGAATCGTGCCACAGACCATCGACAGCAGGATGGTGGGGAACTACAGGCCCGCGTTAGTCGCTGCTTTCCCACACTGCACGCACCATGTTGGTATACCTCCGCTTCGCCTTGTTGAACGTGGCCTCGATGGCGCCGAGCGTGTTGAGCAGCAGGGCAATGCCCGCGACGGCGAAGATGTTGTGGCTCGCAAACACGCGGCCGAGGATGAGGCTCATGACCGAGAGCTGGAGGATGCAGCGCAGGGCCGCGACCATGAGGCTCGTGCCGATGCCGAGGCCGAGAAGGCCCGAGAGGACGGCGTCGAACAGGACAAAGAGGAGACCAAACGCGACGTTGGTCCACGAGAGATACGCGCCCCCCGAGGGGATGTCCCCCGGTGGCGGTGCTGCCGCGAGGGCATCGAGTGCGGCCATGTGAAGCATGCTGTGGATGGGATGGGATGTGTGGTGTGGCGAATGCACAAGCGTGGAGCGCTGGGATGGATGGCGGGAAATGTGATTTCAGACGTGCGACTGGTGGCGGCTCGCTGGTCGGCATTGTTGTCGTCTTCATCATCATCCTCATATCATCGCTTGCCCTCTTCTCGCCATCAACCCGACTTTCTCGCCAACGTCTCACGGCCTGAACACCACCCCCTATACACACCTCCTCCCCGCAGCAAGCGCCCCCACACAAAAAGCCAGGCTGCAATGCCGCCGCCCACCACGGGCCCAGATACAGAAGACGACGACCACTGGGGCATGGTCTTCAACATGGACAACCCAGACGGCACCCCCGCACCGCCTGGCCAGATACCGCCCTTGTCTGTGCTCAGCGAGGTGCTCGGCGACAATACCCCTGTGGTCGCCATCGCCACCGCCGCGGCACCGGTGGCCGTTGTCCCCGTGGCCGCTGCCGCTCCCGTGCCCACCGACGAGCCCCGTCCCGTCGAAGCAGAAGCGCCACTGTCACCAGAGCGCGTCCCGCTCCTCGCCCCTGCCCCGCCCTCCCCGAGGCCGACGCCAGCCACTGCCCCGGTCCAAGCCCCAGCCGCGCGTTCTGCCCCGGTCGCGGCAGCAGGAGCTCGCAACCCGGACCCCACGGAGAACACGCGCCTCCTCCTTGCCTCCCTTGAAGACCTTCGCGACCAGCTCTCGGTGCGCGTAGACCAGCTCTCGCTCGCCATCGACCGCCTTCGCGGACAGGCCAACGACCTCGAGCGTGCCGTGCAGACCGGCACGCCGCTCGTGCCCAGCTCTGGTTCTGCACGCACGCTTGCGCCGCTGAGCCCCATTGGGCTCCTCCCACGCCCCGCCGACATCATGCCGCGCGCCCGCGGCCAGCCCCTGCCGGATGCCGCTGCACAACAACCCAGGCTGGATGCCTCAACGAGCCCCATCCAGATCCGTGCCCGCCAGCTGCAGGCGGCGGCAGCAGCAATCGTGGAGCGCGGCAGGCGGCGCGGCCAGCACCGCATCCCCCAGGCCCAGCAGGCAATAGAGGAGCGCCGGGGACCCAGTCCGCCGCCTGTCCAGCGGCAGCCTGCGCGCACTGGCCTCCAGCCGACCAACCTCCAAGCAATAGCTTCGCAGCCCGCTCCCACGCTCGTGCGCACGGTCCACAGCCGTGTGGAGCCCGAGGACACCCCCACAGACAGCATGGCCGCACCTGCCGAGACCATCACTCCGTCGCGTTCCCATGGACCGGTGTCTCCCGACGGCATCACCGTCATTAACACCTTGACACACGAGTTCCCAGTCGATGGTCCCGTCCATACCACTCCACAGGCTGGTGAACCAAGCACTTCCAACGCCATCCGCAGGGAACGTCCGGCCTGGACCACGGACCACCGCATGGAACGTCCGGTCTGGTCCATGACTGACCCCAGGGAGCGTCCGTTCTGGAACACGGACACCCGCCATGCCCCGACCAATACGACCAACACCCTCTCCCATGTCCACGCTGCGGCGCCCTCGTTCTGGGAAGACTACCACCGGGGGCTCGCCGAGCGTCGGGGACGTCGCGAACGCCTGACAGGGAATGGGCAGACCCTCAGGGGTCTGCGTGTCGAGGAGCGCATCCGTGCCGGAGAACAGCAACCCGAAACCACCCTCCGTCGGCGTCGCGACGAGCCAGACAATACACGCGTGCACATCCATCACGTGAATCGTGGACTGGGTGACTTTAACCGCCAACGCGAGCTGCAGGCGCGTACCAATCCCTGGGTCCAAGCGTGGGACGCTGGGACTACGACTGCGGATTTCAATGCCCTTGCTCTCGACGGCAGTGGACCGGGTCCAACGCATGCCAACCTCCTCAACGTCAGTCAGTTGCTGGATGACCATGGTGACCGGACCGATCGCGCGCCCGCGGGTCCAGCCAGTATTGCTCCCACTGTCGACGCTCTGCGGCACATCCAGGCCACGTCGCCGTCGTTCCTCCGTGCCGGGTCTACCTCGACTGGGAGTGTTCGCTGGCCCTCTCTCACTAGCGTAACGGGCCCTTCGCGTTTCGACTCGCCATTTGACCCAGACGTGCGTCCCATCCAAACCAGCGCACGCTCTCCCGCCGCGGAATCACGCGCCTCGCGGCTGACGGGTGCGTGGCTGGAAGATAACGATCGTCCGTTCCCAATCCCTCTCACGGAAGAGCTCAGAGAATACCTGGCCGAGGCGGCTGTGGCCGCTCAGAGGGGCCCTGTCACCGAACCTCCCAATCCCATGCGCGGCAGCGAGCTGCTGAGCATGAGCGCCCTGCCCGAGGCACTTCCGCCGCCGACGTCGGCTTGGGTTCCCAGGAGCATCGAGCCAACCGACGCCCTCAGTCTGCTGCTGGCCGACGACACCCTGGAGCCGGACATGCGCGCCCGGCTCGAGCGGATCGCGCGGCGCCGACGCGACCGTATGACACTGTTGGGATGGCCGGCAGGACACTCTGACGGCGATCTCGACCCCGCCCCTGTACCCGCGCCTGCACCAGCGGCTGCGGCTGTCCCCTCCCCGGCAGCGTCGCCCATGGACCCCATCCAGGATCGCATCGAACAGTCGCGCGCCCGCCTCCAAGAGCTGTCCCGTCTGTACCAAGAGCTGCAGATGGCCCGCGCCTCGCTCGGCTTTGACCACCCCGCCCCCGATCGGCCGCTACCACCCTTCAGCCGCCGCGGCTCGGATGCCGAGACAGTTGTGCCCTCGACTTTTTCGCCCAGCGACGTCGTCGTGATCGAAGCTCCCCAATCGCCTCCCGTGCCTGCGCCGCCTGCCCACCGCCAGGAGACAGACAGGGGGCCGGAGACGGCGGCGGAAGCACTGGCAACCCCGGTCGTGTTCCCCGTCTCTTTTGGCAACCCGTTCCTTAGCACCTCACCGGTCGGCCTTACCAGCGACTTTCTCAACGTCGAGGTCGCCGCCGCCGCTGCGGCCGATCCGTCCCGGACCCTCCCCGTTGGCGGCACTGTCACGTCGCCCGTGGTGCCTGTAGATGCGCCCCTCCCGGTCCCAAACCCTCTCCCCGCCATCGAAGTCTCACCAACTCCCAATCCCAACGACGGCGGCTCATCCAGCAGCAGCAGCAGCAGCAGCAGCAGCAGCAGCAGCAGCAGCGGCAGCTCATCGGCAGCTAGCAACCGCGCGACGGTTTCGCACCAGCCTGCCGAGTCAGTCCGGGACGGCAAAGAGAGCGGCGAGCTGGACGCGCAGGACTGGCCGCAGACGCAACGCAGGCGCGCTCCCCGGCCGTATATCAGCCTCCTTGATCTCTAATGACCCCTGCGAGCTGCACCGTGCCCCGCGAGCGGTCGAATCGGAAAATGAACCGACGTAACACCAAGAGACCAACCTCCCGCAAAAGCCGCCATGGCTGTTCTGACTTATTCCCCATCCATGATGACCTACCCGTTGACCCTCCTCCCCCATTATATACCCTCGTGTACTTCTGGGAACAGCGCTCCAGTCGAGACAGGAGTGCTACGATGATGACGATGATGATGATGATTGATGTGGTGTCCTGTATCTACAATCGCGAGATGTAAATGATACCCCCAGATAAGAGGATTGATAACGCGCATTTTTGGTGGCCCAGCAAAGCACGTTTGTTATCGACCGGCTGTTGCAACTGCCTCTCTGTCCTCCCTTCTCCTTGAGCTCACCATCATGTCTGACGTTGCGTTCCTCAAATCGGCTCTCGGTGTCCACCCCAACTTCCCCAAGGAGGTGCGTACTCGCGCGGCGGCAAGGCAGGTAGCAAGCGCGTCGCTACCGCGAAGCGAGCGTGTCCAATGTCACTTCGAGCAGTGCCGAGCGCGAGGAGCCTGCCGGCCACCACATCCCTCGCATCGCACTGCAGCCTCCGTCCCACACCAGGCTCTGCTGCGCTTCCCGACCCAAGCCTGCTGCCCACAGAACTAACTCACCAGGGCATCACCTTCCTCGACATTTTCCCGCTTCTGCGCGACCCGTACGCATTCGAGACGCTCATCACCCATCTCGTGCACCACATTACGACGGCGCACGCGGGCGTGCGCCCCGACGTCATTGTCGGCCTCGACGCGCGCGGCTTCCTCTTTGGCCCGATCATTGCCATGCGCCTGGGTGCGGCGTTCGTTCCCGTCCGCAAGGCGGGCAAGCTGCCCGGCGCCTGCAATGTCGTCGAGTACGCCAAGGAGTACGGTGTCGACAAGTTTGAGATGCAGAAGGACGCGATCAAGCCGGGCCAGACGGTCATTGTTGTTGAGTGAGTCCTCGTGGCGGTTACCGCACCACTGGCGGCCGCGCGGCGCTATCCGTGCTTGAGCTGACGCGAAAGCGACCTGATCGCCACTGGCGGCTCGGCTGCTGGTGCCGGCGAACTCATCAAGATGGCGGGCGGAAAGACGCTCGAATACGTCTTTGTTGTCGGCCTCCCCTTCCTCAACGGCCACAAGAAGCTCGACGCGCCCGCCTACTGGATCGTCGAGGCCGAGGACTAAACGCTGGCGCTGGCGCCGCCCACCAGTCATCCACACACACAGCGCAGACATGTCCGTTCCCCTTGTTATCGCCTAGATACACACTACAGCTAGACTTGAGCAGCTAGACATGTAACCCATAGAATACACGCGTGCCGTGTACGGTGTCCGTCGCTAATCGTGCATTGCATCCATCTTCTTTCCTGCGGTATATCTAAACAATCTCATACTTGTCCACGGTGAGGATCTTCTCCTGGGAGAAGGGCGTAGGGGCGCCCGACTCGACGAGCGACGCGGCGGCAACGTCAACATTGGCCAGGGAGCCAGAGGCTGCAAAGCCGACGTTGACGGGGAAGAAGGCATCGGCGTCGCCCTCGCAGCGGAACTCGAGGGAGCCCGAGCTCGAGTCCGCGTCGATCGTGTCGATCGTCCACACGAACGCGCCGCGGTCCGCACTCCAGTTAGCGTCACCCTCAACGGACGGCAGTGCGTGGGGCGGGATGGGGATCGAGATGACAACGTTCTTGAGCGTAAGCTGCGAGGCCTCAAGCTCGTACTCGACAGCAACGTCCGACGTGCCGTCGCCGCGCGGCTGCGGCCATACGGTGACGGTGAGGGGGACGTGAGTCTCGTCCTTGGTCGCAAGGCGCCAACGGAGAACGCCGAGGCCCTGGCCAACGGGGAACGCGCGCGACGCGTCCTTGAGCGCGATCACCTTGTCGCCAGAGCCGGTGAACTTGGCGACGTTGGGGTGCTGCTTGAACTGGAGGTCCGAGTAGTCATTGGGCGCGAGCGCGAGCCTGACCTTGGACACGGCGGCGTCGTTGACGCGGAGGTCGAGAACACCCTTGAGCTCATATGTCTCCAGACCGCCGTCGCGGTGCATCGTAAGGGAAAGCTCCTCCTTTATCGTAACATGAACGCTGCCGAGTCAGTTGACCGTTCACCCTGCATAACACTCACTCATCCTGCTCAACCGCCTCAAGGACATCCGCCGAGACAACCGTCTCGGGCACGGGTTCCGGCTCGGGCACCGGCTCGGGCTCTGGCTCGTATACGGCCTCGTCGCCAAGCTGTGAGATGAGGTCGTTTGCCCTGCCCTTCTTGCTTCCGAGCTTCATTCCCGATCCCTTGAAGGCGGGCTTTGCCGGCGCGGAGGCCGGGCTGGGTGTGCGGTATGCCGGGACGCTCGGTGCCTCGAAGCGCGGGGTGGACGAGACGGGGGAGTAGCCGCCAGCCATGCCGCCCATGCCGCCGCCCATGCCGCCCATGCCGTGCGACCGGCCCGCCTGCGCTAGGCGCTGCTGCTCCCTGCGCTGAATCTCGAGCATCTTGGCGCGACGCTTGAGCTCCTCCTTGGCCTCGGCCTC
>JALJEG010000027.1:0-245873 GCA_023653615.1 Apiotrichum siamense
GACGGGAGAAAGGAAGGAAGATAGAAGGAGAGAGAGAGAGAGAGAGAGAGAGAGAGGGAGAGAGGGAGAGAGGGAGAGAGGGAGAGATAGAGAGAGAGAGAGAGAGAGATAGATAGATAGATAGAGAGATAGAGAAAAGGGGGAACGGGAAAGGGGGGCGCCTGCCAATAACAAAGAAGAAAATCAAAACAAGAGGGAAGGCAGGCGAGGATGTAATGCCCGCTTCATGCCTGCTTCACCAACACAAGCTCACGCACTAGAACTCGGAGAATGCGGATCATCGCTCTTGTTGTCACCTTGCTTCTCCAGTTCCAGTTTGCTCCATTCAGTGAGCAGCTGAGCTCCGACGTCTGTTGGAAATGTCAGCACCATGAGAGCGAAACCGGGGTCGCGTGTCCGATCAACTCACTTGTCTCCACTTCAGTTCCATCGCGCGACACCTTGACCTCGCGGTCGCCATTCCAGGGATTGCGGAGGTGGCGGGTACGCGAAAAGCTCAGAGGCGCGACCTGGATCCATTCGAGCTTGAAAGCGGGGGCGAGAGGGTCGTCGGGCGATTGGGGCTCAGCATGTTCTGCGATAACCTCGGACGGACGGCGGGGTAGCGTGTCCTGGCGCTCGCGGTCGCCGACCTGGATCTGAAGCGACGATTTGTGCTCGACATGCGCCATGCGGTAGAGGCGTGAGTCCCTTCGGTCGCCACGCAGCAGGTTGGGGTCCAGGGTCGCATTGCTTGCCCGTCGGGTAATCTCATCCATCAGGTCGGGCGACTCAGAGCGGAGTAACGCGCCATCTTCCTCTGAGATCTCCAGGTTGGCGATGCGGAGCACTTCGTCTTCATCCAACGGTCCAGGGGAAGTCGCACGCGCGTACGTATTGAGATAGGTGAAGCGGCGGTAAGGGTCGGTTGCGGAGCGGAGCGGGTCCTCGCGTTCAGGAAAATCGTCTCCCTCTTCGCGGATCGGCGCGGGGGTGGAGCCGGGTTGCTGGCTGCGGCGGAGACGCGGGTTATCTCGTGCTCCGCCAGAGCTAACGCTCAAAAGGTTGGTGCTGCCCTGCTTGGTAGGGGCCCGTGCACCCGTCTTCTGCCGCTGGGGTGGCCGACGGACACTCGCCGACGCCATCTTGGCGTACCCGAAGAATTCACCCGAGCGGTTTGCACCAAAGATTAGAATGACCTCTTGCGATGTCCTGAACGCCTGGTCTGAAAAGTGTTAGAGACATCAACTACAAGTGAGGAGTGTGGCGTACTCACCAAGGATGGGCTGATTGTGCCGCTGAGTGCGCCAAGTACCTTCTTTGACACTGTCCTCGAGGTCGGACATGCTCAGGCTCTTCAGGATAAAGTAACGTTTGGGGAAGTGGTTTGCCAAGAAGCTCGAGTTGGTACTGGCATAGCTCGCCGAACTCTTATGGGCAGACGAAGAATCGTGGATGCTGTGGTCGCCAGTTTCAGGCAGTTCGAGGCGCTTAGAGTGAGGGGAAACGCCAGTGTCTTTGCGCTCCACCTGCTTCTGCTGCTCCACCCACGACCTGTGCATGCCCACACCACGTTGGGCACCAACGCCTGCGCGGAGATCGTCGTCCTTGTGGCGGATACGGCACACCATCCGGGGGCAACGAGGGTCCCATGGACGCAGTGAGAGACCATTGAAGAAGGGGACGGCACGATCAAGATCGGTCTGGGAAGAGAAGTTGACAAACGCGCACGATGAACGAGAAATTAAAAAGATGGACGAAGGCCCACGCCATGCTTCAGTAGTAGCGGCACCTTGGGCACCGGTTGGCACCGTTGTGTTGAAGAAGCGCCAAAGCTCCTCATGGGAAACGTTGCTTGGGCTGTGTGTGTGTGTGAGCAAGGAGCTCACGCGTTGCAGCAGACACTTACACGTTGCCAACCCACATTACCCATTCGCTACGGCGGGCGGGCGGCTGAGGGTGATACTCCTTTCGCTCCTTGTTCTCATGGCTTTGGGGCTGTTGGCGTGATGGTGCTGTCTTCGGCGGCTCCTCCACTGCCGTGGTCGTACTGACAGACGGGCGCTTCGAGTCTGTGATCGAGGCCGGGTTGAGCGTGTTAAACCCCGCGTTACTCGGAGCGCCATGAAGAATAGGGCCAGGAGGCTGCTGCGGGGAAGGGAAAGGAGGACGTCCGTGTGGGGGCCGCGGCCCAGTAGAACCGGGGGCCCATGCCTCAGCCAATGGTGGTGGTGCGGTCGCCATACTCTCCACATGGTCCATCTGTGGGCTGGCTGTTGTGTAATGGCCAAAGAACTGGAAGGGCGTGGACATGACCGGCGACGACCACGCCGACGTTGGCGGGGCATGACTGAGGTACACCGAGGGGACCGAGGGGCGGTGACCCATCTCGTCCGCCATTGTAGGTTGGCGTTGGGGAATCCCACCAAATGAACCATAGTAGGGGGCCGATCCCGTCCATGCAGCCTGTGGTACTGGTGGGGTGGTTGGATGAAACGGCGGTGGGATCGCAGCTTGCGGGGAATAGGCCGTCACGGGAGATGTGCGTGTTGTTAACGAGGGATATACAGCCGCACCGTGGGGGCGTGGAGGGACTGGGAGACCGGGATGTGTGGGTCCAACGCTGTAGTCGGTGGGCATGGAGGGGTCATAGTACAGTTGCGCTGGGTATACTGGCCGCATCTGCGCATAGGCTGCGACAGCTTGTTCGCCATATCGCATCTGATCTGGAATGCCTGAGGGCCTGAGGGCATGTGGCGGAGGAATGTAGTGCTGGGAATCAGGGGACGTCATGCCCTGAGCGACGGCGACGGGATGCAGCGGAGGGAGGTGGACCGAGTGCTGTCTCTGGCGTTGGTCGGCCGGGTTTGACATGGCAGGAAGCTGTCGGGGATATGCTTGGTGTGTCAATGGGTCATGGCTGAAAGGGTGGGAAGATGATTGAGAATGCGGTTCTGCGAGCGGCAGTCAGCCTTAGTTCTACCGAGTGACGACCAAAAGGGACGAGCCGCCGAGGACCGCTGGCGTCACAATCCCACTCACCGACTTCATGTGTTGATGACTTTGGTGACAGGTCGCGTTCGCGGTGCTTCCCGCCCGAAGCCGAGGAGGATTGTCGACCCCGTGTAGTGTCCCAAGATACAGTGTTACCAGTGTCGTTGGGAGAAGCGGGCGATGCCATATTCTTCAAAGTGACAACGGAGGAGGATGGCTGTTGGTCGCTAGCAGATTTGCGGTGACCAACGACTCGGGTCATCGGAGAGGTCGAACACGAACGAGAGGATGGGGAACTCTCTATGTTGGAGACCGCGGAATCAGATCGTATATGGCGTGAGATGCGCGGGAGGGTGGGTGGAATGCGCAAACGTCGAGCGAGTTACGATTCGTGTGGTTGAAAACCAGAGACCAGACCCAGCGCTCACGAGATGAAAACAAACCGCCGCACGAACCAGCACGAACACAAAGGAAGGAAAAAAAAAGTGACGATGAAGGAGAACGGTTGGCGGAAAGGAACGAATCGATATGAGCGAGCCGTCGTGTGTGTGTGATGCGTGCAGTGACAGTCAAGCTTGAAGAAGTAAGAATATCGAAAAAAAGCAGGATAAAATCAAAGGAAAACAATCGTCCAGTGGTGTGCACTAGTAAGGGTAGAAGAGGAGAGGGGAGGGAGTGATGGGATCTGGTCGCGGCGTGGAGCCAAGACAAAAAGGTATTGTTGACGCAAGACCCAGGGGAGAACGAGTTAAGCGAAGGCTGTCGACGGCAACGGCTGCCAGGCCAGAACACCGGGGGTTGGTTGGGATGGACAACGGGTACGGGACGAGATATGTGTCGGATGAGGGAGGGAAATGGCCGTGCCGTTTGGGGGTGACAGTGCAAGGAGGGGCAGAGATACCACGGCCGGACGAGTGATGCGTGTGGTGGTGGTGGTAGGGGTGGGCGAGGAGGGCGTGATGATGAAGAAAGGAAGAGAATGCGGCGAGAGGATTGAGCAGGTATGTTATGGCGGGGACGGGAGAAGCACGGGGCGCACACTCGCGGCGGGATCTGTGCTGATCAATGTGCGGCACAAGCAAGGCTGCAAATACGCAATACACAAAAAAGTATTATGGCCAATCGACCAGTGTAATGGGATTCTGGCAGTCGATCGGGCTTGTCGGATTCTGTGAGCAGCACATTCCTAAAGGGGAATAATACAGGGCGGGGACTGTGGGTACCAGCGGCGACCCTACCTTGTCGACTGCATGCATCTATGCATCGTCATAGGGCACATCTGAACCCCGAGCTGCACGAGGGAGAGCGGAATGAGATTTTTTTTTCTTCGTCGTGCTTTAAATGAACGAGGTGGCCCTGGAGCAAGAGAGCGCAAAGGTCGCCGTCAGGTACCAAAGGGGGACGTCCGTCGCTGCGCCGTCGCACTCTTTCCCCCCTCAGATCCCCATATCCAGGCTCAGCCTCATCATCGGTTACGACACATGGTCATCGGCAGGTCCTCGACGTCTTCGGCGCTGGAACGCGCGTACGCAATGCCCTCGCTGCGTACCCCCCCTCGTCTCTCTCCAACAACCACCAGGGAGCGTACGTGAGACCCACTATTTTATACGACACTCGCGTAGCCGCATGCCTGCAGGCGTGTAAAAGATCAATCACTAGGCTCTAATGGTCCAAAGCTTGATTCCTTCATCCAAGGGGTGCCACGCAGGGTACGCAGGCACCACACGACACGGCCAGACAGTTGTGGTGTGAAAAAATACATACGTACAGCAGAAATAATTGTCACCATCGGAAATGTCACCCGTTTCCCTCGGCTCTCTAGCTTCTGCGCCATCAGGTAAGCCGGACGAGGGGGGGCACGAGGACCACATGCTGTGGACGGTGGCGGCCGCATGGGTGCGGGAACGTTCTCTCGACCCAACCATGTTGCATCGTCGTGAGCACTGACGGTGCTCCACCATGCACCGCAGCCCGTCGCCAAGCGAGAGAATGGCACAGGGTAACAGCCGAGGACAAGTGATCTCGCACATTAACCTGCGACGACCCAGACTTTCCATGGAATGACATAACTAAGGGTCCGGAAGGGCGTCGGCCCTTATTGCTCACTTGTCTGGTTCACTTGCCCTCTCGCCTCTCGTCATGGGCCTCGGTGAGCGTAACGATATACCTCCGGAGGTACCGGAACTTCCGGAGCCTTTAAGACTCGGCAAACCGGCGGGGACCAACAGCCAAGCGAAGCGAGAAGCTGTGCGTGCCTCGACGGGCAGTTATAAGATCATGGCTGTTTCATCCACAGCAGTAGTCACCAATGGGCTTGCGGTGGCGCGTGTGGCCTTGTGGCGTGGAACCACTCCGCGGTTCCAACGGCATGGTTACTCCCCTTCACACGCGAGCGAGGGTCGTCGACGCGGGGTGTGATACCTGTCTGGCCGCGATGTAGAGTTGAGAGTCGAACTAGGTTTCCGTCGCTCCTGCTATGCGTGCCAACGGGACCGCGTCCCAGCCAGTCCTTACCTCCTGTTTCTTTCACAACCGCGTTCCGGTGTCGGGATACCTGGTACTCGATCACCTCGGCCCCGCAGGTCCGCAGGCACAGGAGGAGCGTCGGAGTCGTCATGTCTAAATCTCAGATCGATCTATCTCTGGTCGCGAAGAAACAGAAAGAGTAGCGCCGAATGCAGTGTCAGAGTCAGACACGTATTGCATCCCGCCATCTCCGGGACCCGATCCGTTCGGCAGCCACTATCGGATGGAACGTCTCTAGGCCTCCGGACTTCTCGGCCATAAATCTTCAGCCGGGGCCACTCGATGATCTCTGAAACACGACCACCGCCGCAATATACGATACCAGTGGCCGACAACATTGCGGTAATTTATGCTGTGCACGGCCAGGATAGGCAAGTGTGATATCACTGTTCGCTTCCAGTCGTGGGTTTTGGTTTCATTACATTCCGTCCCCCCCGCGTGCGTGCCGTTCCCCCTTGGTCCAGGCTCGCTTGCTAGTGTTTTGCGTTGCGCTGGAACCAGGTTGGCCAGGAGATTTGTTTGTGGATGACATCAACAGCTCATGTGCGGGATCTCGCATTGCTTCACGATGTGCCAGCTGGCCCGCTGCATCATGTCCTGCTCCGTTTATACTCAGGCTCCAGCGCTGCAGCGGATGCCCGTGTTGGTAGATGATGACGTAAGATAACCACGTGGGTCTCATCCCAACGGTCAATTTCGAATCTGCTTCCGGCGACGGCATTCAACAACTCAACAACAACCAGTAAATGTCCACAAACGTCACACCTGCACGCATCATTGCCACCACCACCAGAAATCACACGGCCCCGCCTCTTGGAACAAGCAATGGACATTGACAGTAGCAGCAGCTCGGCGCAAGCCGCCCAAGCTGAGGCAATGAACGAACCCGCGCAGCAGCAGCAGCTCATCGAGGAACTCGGCGCGCTTCTTGAAGCGCTCGACGCCGCCCCGCAGGACTTGCGTCGTCTTCGGCGACAGGTTGAGCTCATGATTCAGCTGGGCATGGTGAACGAGGCTGTGGACGCTGCCAACGTTCTTGTGGATGCCGCATTTCTTGGCGAAGGTGAGTTGGGACGGTTACAAAGTGTCCACGGCATACAACCATACTCATTTCCCTAGCCCTGTGGATCAAGCTTCTCGACGCTAAAGTCGCACAACTTGTAACGACCAGGGTCAGCCTCGATGCGTTTGCAGATATGCTCGAGTTGTTTGGCAAGGCGGAGAGCGAATACCTGTGTACGTCGACTGCTGCTAGCTTCAGACTACCCAGCTGATTCGTGCAGCTGCCGCCATCTTCAAGCGGCACATGCATTTCCTCGTGTGTCTCTCAGGAATAGGCGCATCTACGCCAGCGGGCGTAGACGGCAGTGACGCATACTCGGACCTCTCTGGCGACGAGGAGGTGACGGAATACCTTAGTGTTGAGACGGTGCGGGCGATGCTTGAACCGGTCGCTACTGCTGCGTTGGGGCTCCTCAGCCAAAGCCAGGCCGTATGGCAGGTCTGGATGGACTGGGAGCTGATCCTCTTAGCCAATGGCAAGGGAAAGGAGAGGTACGTCAGGAGAAAACGTCACTTACTTGAGCTGATGCTCCGCAAAGAGAGGAGCAGTTGGAGCGCATCCACAACATGTACCTCGAGCGGCTCCAGGTTCCCCAGACGACTCTCGACGAGACGTCAAGCGCATACTCGACGTTCATCTCCGAGCACTGCGTCAACGAGTACGAAATGCGGATGGTCAAGGTCACGAACCTCTCACAGCTTGCGAAGAAGAAGTGGACGGAGAAGCGGCACGGCAAGACGCGGGCAGACTTTGAGGAGCAGCTGGTTGGTGCACCCTCTCCCGTCCCCAACTACCACTGACCCCCAGGCTTTCAACCCCGACGCCAGTACACAACTCACGACGCTTCAGGCGTATCTCGACTGGGAGACGGACCCGATGGCGAAGAACCCAAAGTGGAAGAACGCGCCGCGGCAGGATCCGACCCTCATCCGTGCTGTTTTCGAGCGTATGCTGCTCTCGTATGGCAACATCGCCGCGACGGCCGAGGAGGCGTCCTTTGGCGTATCTCCCGAGCAGCAGAGCCAGATGATTGAGATGGCCAACACGTACAAGACTGCAGAGGCGCTCATCTGGGGCCGATACCTGGGCAACGTGGTATGTCGGCCGGTCATTGCATCTGCACAGAAGCTAAACAATCTCTCAGGCCGGGAATAAGACAAGCGAAGAGTCTAACGAGGAAGCTGATATTACAAAACGCGCCATCCGAGCGTGCCCCACCAGCGGGGAACTCTGGTCGCGCCAACTGATTGTTTTGGTGCGTGTTGTTGCGATCAGCTGAGAGGATATCGCTAACTGTCGTTAGGAAGAGAAGAATGAGGTTCCGGCTATTGATACCAGTGTGGAGCTCGCAACAGGTCTCATTGTAGACAACGGGCAGCCGGTAACTGCGCTTGTTGACGTCCTCTACACGCATGCCACCATCCTCCATAGGAGGTACCGTTCTATCGAGGCTGGTGTGGAACACCCTGTGTTTGCCAACCTGGCTGCGGCATTGGATACCGTCACCAACCGTATGTGTGCGTCGTGCGGCCTGCGCTGATAAGACAGATTACAAGCTCGGTGATACGTCGTTTAGATTAGAAAAGTTCTTTGTTGCCTGGGTAGGCCCTTTGCATTTGTGTTTCCGCTGACTCCAGGCCGAGGCGACAGCTCCTGAGCTGCTGGCGGCCATCATCCCCATGCTGGAGAAGCCAGTTAAGGCGCGATTGACGTCGTACCAGTTCGCCACGCTTCTAGCTAATGCGCACGTACACGCAGGCGACACCGACGGTGCCCGCTCAGCGCTCCACAAGGCAATGGACCGTAAGGACCTCGACTGGCCTGAGGCGGTATACGACGCGCTGCGCCTGCTTGAGAGCGTGCACGGCACTCTGGAGACGGTGCTGGATGCGCGCCGACGGATTGACGGGCGGCAGGCGCGTGTTGACCGGCGCCGGGCACAAGAGGCGGAGAAGCAGCAGGCCGCCGCCGCGGAGCAGTACCGCCTCGCTGCTGAGCGCTATACTGCAGCGTCTGCAGAGGCTACCGTCCCCGCAGCGGCAACAGCTGTAGTACCGGCGGAGGACGCCATGGAGGTGGACACTACGTCTGCGTCCATGGGGGCTGTCCCTGGTCATAGCGCGACGACTGTTCCAGCTACCATGGCTAATGAAGCTGCCCCGCAGTCCTCGGCAACCGTCGACAAAGGATCTCACCTCCAGCGGTAGGTTTAGCTTCCCAAGTGCAAAACTAACCCGCATAGTGATCGCGAAAACACTACAGTCTTAGTGACGGGCCTGAAGAAGGGCGTAACTGCTGAGCGGCTCACAAGTTTCTTCGAAAATGCAAGTCGGCGTGTGATGCAACCATCGCTGACCTAACAGTGGGCTAAGGTCCGGGAGGTGACCATTCTACCTCGGGAGGACGACGATGAGCATCCCGACGCTCTGGTAGAGTTCCGTTTCGCAGACGCCATGCCAGACATCCTTGAGAAGGGCCGGCGGAAGTTCGACGGCGGCGAGATACGCGTGACGATGCTCTGGCGATCAACGCTGTACGTGACCAACTTTGGGAAGTCGACCGACGACGTTGCCCTCCGGAAACTGTTTTCCCAGGTATGTAGTCAGCCGACAATGCGCGGTTGGCAACCTACGATGCCGTGCCATGAGTAATTGCCCGCCACACGCTAACATGCAAGTATGGCAGGATTCTACAAACCCGCTGGCCGAGCCGCAAGTACGCCGAGCAGCGCCGCTTCTGTTATATCACGATGGAGTCACCAGTGAGTAACCCTGGCCTGGATGCCATCGGTCTGGATCCACTGGATCCATGGTTTGTTATTCGAGCTTACTGTGTTAGGCAGCTGCACAAGAGGCCCTTGTGCTTGACCAGTTTAAACTCGATGGGGGCGAACTCGGCATGACCGTGGTCATCTCGGATCCCGCCAAAAGGAAGAAGCGCACGGACGAGTCCGACGCGACCCTCTTCGTCGGTGGCCTCAATGAAACGACATCCGAGGAGGATGTGCGACAGCTGTTCGCCAAGGTGCGTTGTTCCTGATCACTGTATTGGATACAGCCCTTCTGTGCTTCACCTGTGGATGGATGCTGACAGCACTATCAGT
This sequence comes from Apiotrichum siamense, assembly GCA_023653615.1. Taxonomy (NCBI): domain Eukaryota; kingdom Fungi; phylum Basidiomycota; class Tremellomycetes; order Trichosporonales; family Trichosporonaceae; genus Apiotrichum; species Apiotrichum siamense. The sequence goes on from JALJEG010000027.1 coordinate 9,666, forward strand.
ATGGCAAGATTGTCGGTATCAAGCTTGGCTGGGACCCGGTCCGCAGCACATGCGAGGGCTTCGCCTTCGTCGAGATGTCAAACAAGGTATGTCCGAAAGGCTGTGGAGCAGGCACCAGGCTAGCTGTGATCAACCGAGATCGACGGCATTTACGTTCGCCGTTTGGAATCAGGGCCCACCCTCCGTACCTAGTTGTAACAGACTGACTGATGTGCAGCACGAAGCGGATGCGGCGGTCGCCGGTGCACACGGGACACGGTACAAGGGCCGCGGACTAAAGGTCACGATCAGCGACCCGCACCATAGCAACAAGAAACGCGAGGGGTGAGTACGCTCCACCCACGACTAAGCTGACCGCAGCCGTCGCGCAGCTCCAGGAGCTGGTCCCGGCACGGCCGGGGCGAGGGCCGCACCCGCCAACCGCGCAGCCAAGGCTGAGCGCCGGGGGCGGCAGGTGACGCTGCACGATCTCCCACTCGGCACGCAGGAAGGCCTGTTACAGCAAGCATTGGAGAAGATCGTGTCCGTGCGCCGCGTCGAGGTGTTTGCGGCAGCTCATGAGGCGCTCGTGGAGCTCGACTCGCAAGCGGTGTGTGTTCTCACTTGTCCCCGCGTGCAGGAATTCCGCTAATGATCAGGACGCGGGGCTCTTGCTCATGAAGCCTGTTGAGTTTGGTGGTGTCACACTCCGCGTAACGGAGCAGCACGATCACCACCAGCAGCCGCGCACATCCGCAGGCGCAAGCAAGGCAGATTCGGCCTCAGGTAGCAAGGCATCGGCGGCTGCGGCGGCCCCGACCTCCGCGCTTGCCTTCCAACCGCGCGTGCGCAAGGCTAAGGCGGCGCTCGGCAAGGCTTACGTCCCGCCAAAGAAGGCGGTCGCGACCGCGCCGCCAGCGGCCGCGGTGCCGAGCGGGTCGGGGCAGGACGTTTTCCGTGCATTCGTGACGGCGACGAACAAGCAGCGCCAGGATGAGCTGGAGGAGCGCAAGGCGCCCAAGGGCGCGGCGGCGGCACCCGTGGCCGAAACAGGGGCTACAGAGGGAGGGGCAACAGCAGGACAGAAACACCAGCTCGACGAGGCTGAGCATCGGGAGGAATCCAACAAGCGTGCGAAGAAGGACGGGGGCGCGGCTGCTGACAGCGTATGATGCATGACGCGATGTAGCGCCCAGGGATGGTGGCATACAAGTCGAATGTACATGCATATGAAGAACAGCAAATTGATCTTCTTTGTCTCTACTGGGTAGTGTTCACCTTACACTGAAGCATCGCCTCGCGCCTGCCGACGCTCGCGGAACTGTCCTTGCACCTGACTGTCACTCTTCGTTCACTAAGCTCTCGTCTTCCTTTCTTCCTGCACTCGTATTCTTCCTTTCTCCCTCACCTCCTCACCCCCGACCAAACAGCCGCCACCACCAGCGCTTGAAGCGGAACCACCTGCCGCCCATCCAGCCGTCGTCTCGCTCCAGGGAGCCTACCCAGATCCGTCCCGTGCCGGACCGCACGACGCGCGCCTCGTCCTCACACTCGACCTTGGGCACCGTAACTTGCACGGCGTCGCCGCCAGGCGTGCTGACTGTCAGAGTCGTCCAGGGGTCACTGCTGCTCCCCAGCTCAAGGTCCTTAAGGCGGCGGCGGGCGAGCGGGAAACGCGCATCAGGCCGCTGCAGGTAGCGCGGGAAGAGGGACAGCAGACGGTCGGCTTCCTCATCTGTTATATGTGCGGGGAACGTCCAAACGCGGAAGCGCACGCGGTTCAGGTCGGCCTCTTCCTCCGCCTCGTCGTCATCTTCGCTCGGCGCGGGTGAGGACCTCTTCGGGGCCATGAGAACAGGTGACGTTGGTGTGCCCGGATTGGGCGACGTGGGGCCGAGTAGTGGCACTGTGGGGTCCTTGCCCCACCGCCCATCGCCTGACGTTGCGGTCCCGGGGGTTGTTGGGCTCGGGCGGGTTGCTGGGGTCGGGCGTCGGCGTGATGGCGGCGGCGGCGGCGCTTGACGGCCAGACGGCTTGCGAGGCGTTACGGTAGAGGGCGTCACTGCGTCTGTGAATGGGTCGGAGCCCGCGCGAACGCGCGCGTCCATTCGTCGCAGCTTGGGCGGCTCGCTCAACGCTTGCTCCTCGAGCCCAAGAACACCCTTGACGATCACGACTGCCTCGTGCATGAATTCTGGACCACTGGGAAAAGTCAGCGACTCGGTATAGACCGGCATGCGTACGCCGCGCCGTTTAGACCACTTACCCAGACTCCAGGAACACGGCATCATTCACTTCCCACACCACACGGTGCGCGCCAGCTCCTCCTCGCGAAGCGTCCCCACGGCTCTGCAGCCGTAGGGCGGCCCATAGGCCTCGGAAGAACGGCTCCAGGGCACCCGCACTCTCACCCCAGGTGTGGACAAAGTGCGCGAGACGGTCGGCGCGTTCGGCCCGCGCCCGATGGCCCGTGAGGTCGGCCCGCGCCGGGCCAGATAGGCCCGAGTTTGGGGCGTTGGCGGCAATTAGAGCGTGGAACGATGAAATGCGCACACGCAGATGGTGCAGGTGTGCTTGGGCACGCAGTTGACTCTGTACACGCGTGTACGCTGCACGGTGGGCCGGAGGAAGGCGCGAGAGCGTACGGGAAATGTACTCTCCCGAGCCGTCGGCGCCTGCCTCATTCCAGAAGAACACGCGACAGTGGTGTGCGAAGAGCTCGAGTTCCTGTGAACCGTTAGCATGCGCGTGTGTTGTTGATAGCTGTGCGACATACTGCTGGAGGAGGGCTGGTCATGGACTCTCCGCGGCGCGGCAAGACGCTTCCCTCACGCCCACTGAAGACGGAGGGACTCCCATGGCGCTGCGGGAGTGGAGGAGGTATTCTCGTTTGTCCCAGCGACACCATCGGCCGCGGGCGTGTTACTGTCGAATCATTGGACTCTCTTCGGCTTGGGTGGAGCGGCCGTGACGGTGTGCGGGGTGGGATACGGCCCTATGCGGTTAGTCTCAATATTCATGGCAACTCGCAGTGGGTCCCGCGGCGACGCAAAGTACGCACCACTTGTGGGCTAGGTTGCTGGACAGTCCGATAGTCCACTTCAGTGGCCATGGTAGATGATATCTGGAGAGGTGGAGAAGCGGGAGGCGAGTGCTGTTATGGCAACAACGGTGGAGAGGGGAAACGGCCGGGCACAGCGGGGAAAGGAGGTCGGGAATGGGGCAGGCGCCGGAGAGTGGCCAGGTGAACAAGGGTCAAGGGGGCCGTACGCGTGGGTGCACGAAAAGCGGTGCGTCGTGCACGTCCAACGATGACGAACGGGTTCAATGCGTTGCACGCAGGCGGCAAGGGGTGACGAGTCCTACCAGTGGACGGTGTGAACGCAAAGAGGTCGTGTGGACGATAAAAAAGACGATGGAATGGGAGAATGGAGTGATGAAAGATACGGTATCAATTTAAACGAGGACAGGTCAAGTGCAAAGAGCTACGCGTGAAATGTCCCACTTGAGGCAAGTCGGTCGCTTTGAGGGTGAGGGTGATTGCTCCGTTCTCCAGGAGCGATAGGTTTGGGTGTGAATGTTACGACCAAGTAATGTCGCCAATGGCCATGAGAGGTATGAGCAATGGGTACGCACGACGCGCGCGCCGAGGGAGTGTGCTAGCCGGCCGCGGATCAGTGATGGACGTGCCGGTGTTGCGTTGGAGGAGACCAACCAGCGAGGCTCAAACCGACTGCCAGAAAGGGGGTGGCACGGTGTTTCCGGGTCAGGGCAAAAGCTGGGGGCGTTGTCACAGCGCGACACGGGGTTTTCCTGCACACGACCAGCAAGGAGCGCAGATAGAGCGGGTGGTGGTGATTGGTGTCGTGGTATGAGGCGTCAGGAGGTGTCGGGCGAGGTCTGTCGAGGGATCGCTCCGGGGTGGGAGAGAGAGAGAGGGGGGATGGGTAGGAGGCCAAAAGTCGGGGGCGGGGGGATGTGGGATGGGAAGGTGGGATGGGAAGGTGGGATGGGAAGGTGGGATGGGAATACAAGGGTACCAGGAAGAGGGGGACAGCGTGCGAAGGGACAACAACAGTAAAGAAGATGGTAAAACACGGCGACAACGCTCCAAGGAGGGTGTGTGGGCGATGGAGAGAGCTGACCGTTGAGGGACGGGCAAGGTTGATTGTTCGAGGGGGGAGGGGAGGGTAGGGGGGGAGGTCAAGCAATGTGGGGTCCTGCGAGTTTATCAGCGCGAACGACATTACGGCATGCACCATACGGCAGGGGTCCTGTTCTGCGCCGGTTGCGGGCATGCCAGTCGTCATTGGCCCGGTCGCACCTCGGCGATGTGTGGGAGCCGGTGCCGGATGCCAGTTGGGGACCCTTGCCCCGAGCTGGCATCATGCATACATGGTGCTGGCGATCTAGTCCCGGCGCCGATCATTTCGCTGTTGCATGGAATTTGTGTGGGGGACACGGAAGTGGCGCATTGCCCAGGCCACCGCGAAGGGAAAATGGCGCGAGAGGCAGCGCAGGAGCACAACAATGGCCAGCCGAGACACGCTGCTTGCCATCTCGCGCGCCGGTTCTCATGCACGGCAGGGGGGCAGCGCGCGCTGGCAGGGGTTGTTGTGTCGCATCACCAGCCCGCAGTCGGGCGTCACGCTCGCGCCCAGACAATGTCCTCTGCAGACGGCAACTTTTTTGGCATTCATTCGTCATTTCTTCTGATTCTTCTCAAGAGCTCCGTACACTGCAGCTTCAAATCAAAACCACCTAGCCATTCTCCTACACCCGCCAGCTCGCACTGGGCCAGACTCGAGCAGAGGTCTTCAGTGTTGTTTGGGTGCGCAAACGGGAAGCGGGCGAGACGTGGTCCATTACGCCGCTGCCTAGGGCTTCTTGCTGCAGAGGTCAGCGTCCCCTGTCGGAGCTGAGAACAGGCGCGTCGACTCACTGCTCCTGGTTGTACACAGTCCGGGCGTTGAGGAAGGTAGTGTAGCCGAGCCATCCGACCACGGGGGCCAGGAACCAAGTGGGCGAGGGCGAGCACCACTGGAGGTCGTTCATCTTGACCTGTCGGGGTCAGCGCGCGAGAAGCGGTGCGACGCGTTGTTTCAGGCACTCACAGCCATGACAGCGGTGGTGGTGGTCAGGATCGCCGAGTCAAGGAGCGCCAACTTGGGCGCGTCGCCGCCGACATACAGCGGCACCCAGATAAGGTTCATCGCTAGCTGGGCGTAATAGATCGTGAGCGCCACGGTCGCGTCCTCCCTGTATTGAATTAGTGTCCTTCAGGTCACGGAGGCATAGAGTTGTGTGTGTGTGGGGGGGGGGGGAAACACCCTGGAAAGGGTGCTTCATCCGGCGGAGCGCGGTGCCTTGAACGTGCGTGTTTGGAGCAACTCGCATAGTGACTCGACTCGCAGACAGTCACCGCGATATCCCCAAAGGGTACCTCGAGTGTGGCCCACAGATACACGGCCGCGACGAAAACCTCTGCCCTTCCTCCCAATCGTTGCACACGATACTCACGTGGCCTGCGGAGTGGGCGCAGCGTCAAACGACTGCACACACAGGTGCGACGCGTATCCCATCAGACCATACATGGCTCCCCAGATCTGGTCGTCAGCGTCGCAATAAGCGGGTGAAGCCCCTGGGGTCACACTCACGTAACTGAACGCAGGATGGACGGGGCATGAGGTCTTGAGCTGAGGCGCACGTGTCAACACCACTTCATCTCTTATTCACCTGGCTCAGGCAGCAATCCAGTACTCACAGGCTCCCCGGTGCGCTTCGCACGAATCTCACCACCGACGAAGCCGGATGCAAGGCCGAGGGCAACGGGCAGGCCGACTGTGAAGTTAGGTTCCGCATCAAGCACCATTCCTGTCACACGAGCATTGCGGGTGGGAGTCATGGGGCTGAGGGCCCAACGGGGAACGGCGCCGCTGGGTGGGCACTACGGCGAATGTGGTGGACAAGAGGGCAGCCCGCGCCACACCTTTGGCGCTCGGCGGAACAGCTTGTCCCGAGTTCACCGCCACCCGCCGCCTCCCCCTCCCTCGCTTCGTTTCGGTTGCCTACGAGCCCCAGGACAAGAATTGATAGTACCCACCTGCTACCGCGGGGTTGCGGCATACGGCGAAGAAAATCTCTGGGAGGGCTACCATGCTGATCGACTAAATGTTCGAAGTATAGCACGAATGAGGGCCGTTAGCGGTATCCTCGACTGTTTATATAGTGTAACGGCAGTCGTCGCATTGGTTCGTTCGCAATCCTCAGATCTCATTTCCAGCTGACGCCCCCGTTTGACCCCATTGGATGTACTCGCTCCGGGTGCGCATCATACCTGGGCTAATCGAGACACAGGCAGAGGTCCCACCGCACAAGCAGGGCTCCGCAACGTCACCTGGCTGCCTCGCTCCTAGAATGACCACCTGATTACGCGCAGCGGAAAGAACAGACATCATCGTTGTTGGGCTGCAGACGAGATGCAGGGATATGACGTCACCCACGCTCGGCCGCCCGGATCAGGGTCGGAGCCCACGGGGCGGAGCCAAAAGCACGTGAAAACCACGCACATTGACGCTCGGATCCGACTTGAAAATGTTGAATGTTGTTGCCACCATCGACATTCGCGTTTCTCAACTGAGCACAGGTCCTTACCAATACATCGCCCACGATGAGCGATACGCCGCAGACAACAGGACCGAGCGTACCGAGAGAGGCGGCTGCTGAATCGCCGAGTCTCGGAGCCACGATCACGTCGGTAGCGGCAGCTGCTATGTTGCCCGAACGCCGCCCGGACGGCAAGGGGTACATTGACGACGCCGATGCGCCGTGCGACGAGGAGAATGGCGACGATATCGAGTCCGGGTCGTCGATCGCCGAGTCACTCGACTCAGATGACGAGCTGAGGGAGTCTCATGGCGGCTGGCCTATCGAGCTAGGTGAAGGAGGGGAACAGTGGGATGAGCTCGAGGACGAGGACATGCTCGACTGGGGCGTCGAGGATGAGGACTGGGAGCTGGCGGACGGTGGTGAGTGGCGTGTTCTGGCCCCCGGGGCGCCCAATACACGATAGACTCTGACCGTTACCAGACTTCACAAAGCAGTACAACCGCGTGCGGCAGTCCTACGCGGCCGTTGAGATCGGAACCGGTGCCAAGCCATCGACGGAGGCGATCGCGGGCCCCTCCAAGGGTCCGACCGCAGCAGCAGCAGCCGCCGCGCGCCCGTTGCCCGCCCGCAACGCTTCAGCGGCGGAACGGCGGGCACGCGCCCCAGCTCACTCGGGCACGACGGGCAAGTCGCTGGTCAATCCGGGTATCCTCGGTGGCGTGGCGGCCAATCCCAAGAGCGCGGGCGAGCGCGCCAACCAAAAGGACAAGGCGGATCGCGCGACGCACGAACAGGTGCTTGACGCGCGAACGCGTCTGGTACTCTCTGCGCTGGTCAACCGTGGATTCTTTGGTGTCATCGACGGTGTGGTCAGCACGGGGAAAGAGGTGCGTATATGAGAAATCATTGCAGCAGGCTGACTCCATAGGCAAACGTCTACCTCGCGTTCCCAGGGGCCAACCCGCCACCAAATCCGTCACCCTACCCCTCCGCCGTTGCCGTCAAGATCTACCGCACAAGTATCCTCAACTTCCGTGCGCGTCAGAATTACATTGTCGGCGAGCACCGTTTCAAAGGTGGCTACTCGTCGGCCAAAAACCCGCGTAAGATGGTGCGCCTGTGGGCTGAGAAGGAGCTGCGCAACCTGCGCCGCCTGGTGCAGGGGGGGATCCGCGCGCCGATAGTCATTGAGCAACGAGAGAACGTGCTCGTGATGGAGTTCCTAGGCAAGGACGGAACGTGAGTCGCACGGATATGGTCCCGAGATACACCCACTAACCACTAGCGCATCTCCGCGTCTCAAGGACGCAGAAATTTCCATGTCCAAGCTGCCGCGACTGTACGGCGAACTGTTGGTCGCGATGCGCCGCATGTTCCACGTGTGCCGCCTCGTCCACGCCGACCTGTCCGAGTACAACATCCTCTACCACGCTTCCCACCTGTACATCATCGACGTCTCCCAGTCGGTCGAGCAGGAGCACCCGTCCGCATTCGACTTCCTTCGCTCGGACATTCGCAATGTCGAGGACTTTTTCCATAAGCGCTCGAACGGCGAGGTGCGCACTCTTGGCTTGCGGCGCGCGTGGAGCTTTATTGTCGACGCGAGCGTGGGGTTGACGCCCGAGGAGGAAGAAGGCGAGGACGGCGAGCAGCGCCTGCTGGACGTGTTGCGCGAGTGGCTTGCCAAGGACCCTGAACCGGAGCCGGAGAGCAAGGCGGCGAACGTTCCTCTAGGGGAGAGCAAGGAGGGGGCACCAGGTTTGGCGGCTTCGGAGGAGCATGCCAAGAATAAGTCCGAGGTCGATGATGCCGTCTTCTTCTCCTCTTACATTCCCCGTTCTCTCGGTGAGGTGTACGACCCGGAACGTGATGTCGAGCTGCTGCGCAGCGGACAGGGCGACAAGCTCATCTATGCGAGCTTGACTGGACTGAAGATCGACGATGGCAAGGTCGCCGCGACCGCTGAATCTGCGGTTGGGGCTGATGATGTCGCTCTATGCGCGGCGGTACCGGTGGCGGATCCGGCTCCACTAGAAGACAAGACGGCTGGGATTGCACCCATTGCTATCGCCGCTCCGGAACAGACCTCGGCCCCCGCCCAGCCAGTCTCCCCCGACGCCGCCCCCGAACCTACACCGACATCTGCCAAGAAGAAGGGTGTGCGATGGGAGGACCAGGTGACCCCGCCTCCCGAGTCGGCGTCTGAGGACGAGCCTGAGCCCGCCTTCATCGAGAAGAAGTCGCGCGGCTTCCGCAACGAGAGCAAAGAGGCGAATAAGGTGGGTTGGGTGTACCTGCCGGCAGGCAGCTCGCATACGTTGCATAGGTTCTGACAGCTTGCAGGAGCGTAAAAAGGCGCTCAAGGAGGAGAACCGCCAGAAGCGCAAAAACAAGATGCCCAAGGGCGAAAAGGCGCGCTTGATAAAGAAGAGCAGTGGCAAGTGAGCCCCGCGTTGCGGGAGCAGGGGCGCCGCGGGGGTAAAAGGTTCCTGGGTAGTGGTAGGGCGGGTTCTATGAGGGGGCAAACTGGGAGGACATTGCCCTCTGGACTGCGGGCTGCACGTGGCGCGCGGGCGGCTCTCCAAGACACGACATCTAGATCTTCGGCATTTTGCATCAGTCGTTGTCCCATCGACTTGCGGCGCAGCTTGGCTGGGTGGCACAATGCATAATTTTCATCTGCAAGAGATTCCCATGTGTGTACCTGTGGCCACATCCCACACCCAAGGCACCATGTGGTCACGGCCAGAGAGTCGCCGCATGGTCAAGCGCCGAACATCCGCGCCCAGCGCAGAGACAGATGCAGATACGCCATTGAATGCGATGGCCGGCGGGCCGGCCATCGCTCGCCGGACGCCCACGGACCCTAGAGCGGCGACGTGGGTGTTTATCGCCACCGGGCTGCGGCGTGGCATTCTGGCCGAGGCCGAGCGCGTGATATGCGTTCTGGATCACTCTGGATAGACTGCGCCACGGGCGCTGATCGGCGTGGTTCCATATGACGGCGTCACGTCGCAGACGCGTAGGGTCCATCGTGGTCACTTGACCTGGCTCCTCCTTCACCTGTATGCGTTAGATCTTTGACTATCAAAGTCGTATTGACGTTCGCGATGCCCGTGGGTTAGTCACATGTACTGTTCGGCCGCGAACCGGGCTCAGTTAGTGTTGACGCCGGCGGTGGTCGTAGTCGACATGCCGTAGTCGTTCATAATGTGCATGTCTAAATAGTGAATCATTAGGAGCATATCATTGCGATCAAGTGGGATTTTACGGTAAGAGAATAGAGAGTATAAACAGATGGTTGTAGTGGGTGTGGGCTCGAATGGTGGGTTGCTGGTGTGCACAGTTAGTACTGGGGTCTGAGGCGCGGCGACGATGGGGTCGACGGCACGGGGGTGGCCAGTCCGGATCCGGACGCGGACATGATGTGGAAGCGCAGGCGGTGGAGCTGTGGGTGTCAACGGGTTTGGGCACAGCACGCGCAGTATCAACCCACGATTGGCAGCTTGGGGAACAGAACGAAAAGAAGGGCGGCAAAGTTGAGTGCAAAGAGTGTCGGGTCGTATCTTGTGTAGTGTGTCGAGATAAGGAAACTGGGCGAGTCTCAGCCTGACAACTGACTTCTGGAGCAAACGCAAAAAAAAAAAAACGTACAGGCAAATGGGGACGCTGGTGAGCCACTTCTTGGCAGGAGTATGCTGTGCACCCATGTCGATCTGCTCCCAAAGAGTGAGGTCGTCGTAGGCTCCGCCAGTCGACATGCTGAGGGGTCAGTGCTGGACGAGACAATGCGCGCGTTTGGGTGAAGCCAGATGAAGACCACTTGGGTCTGGGAGGTCACAACCAGGGCGTTCGTCACCACCTCGAGGAATGGTTCACCGAAGGCCAAGCGGTTCGGCCGGTCCGTCTAGATCTCATCCCAGTGGTCACGCGGATCTTACTCCCGGCTGAATTACTCACGCCTCAAAGGGAATACCAGTGACGTGGTGGAACATGGTGAACGAGAACTGGCATTAGCGAAAGCTCTCTGAACGTATAGCGACTACTCACAGCCATGTAACCAAGGTTGACAATCGTCCAGCTGAGCTCTTGGCGCACCCCAGGGATGGCGTCGATGAGAAGCTTGGCGCCGATAATGAGAACCGGGTGAATGATCCACGCGCCTGCTGTGTTAGTTACAGTATTCTCACCAAAGGTGGGAAACGGAGTCGCGGCCGACGGTTCCAGCTTCGGACACAGCTCTCAGGGAGACAAGCCACCTCAGTCCGAAAGGGTTGGGGGGCATCCATGACAGCGCTGGCAATCACACGATCGTCCATCGAAGGCTCTCCGGTGGTGTCGAGGACATTTGTCTGCCGATATGTAATGCTTACCAGGAGCGTTGACCCAGGCGGCATTGTGGTTCAGCCCCACGCCGAGACGGTCGTTGACATTGTCCGGGTTGTCGCCGCCGCCGACCTCGGTGACCGTGACGAGGGAGCCGGAGCGTGCGCGGCCGTGGGGATGGGTATTGCCCAAAACCATCTGGGCACCTGATGAACGGCCAAAGGAGCCATAGGGGGTGTTGGCGGAGAGGGAACGGGAGAAGTTGCTGCGGGGCGACTGAGTGCCTGTTGACGAGTAGCTGTGATAGCTGCGCTGGAATGTCTCTGGGTCGAAGCCGTCGCGCATGGGTTGGGAGACGGAGCGCGCACGTGCACGTCCCGGCGACGAGGGCGGGACGAGGGAGGGAGGCATGAGAGTAGTGAAGAGAATGGTGAATAGAGGTAGAAGGGGGCTACAATGGGGAAGAGTGGAAGATGTCAAGTGATGATGATGCGGATTTGTTCTTGCTGGTGGCGGGATGTGGCGGTGGTGGCGGTGGGGAAGGCGACGGGGTCAAAAGGTGAGCCGATGGAGATTCGAAATCTGTAGGCAGTAAACGTGGCGTTGGCGTGGCGTGTGATCGCAGCGAGATTGTACCGACACGTATGGTATGAGCGAGGGGAGCGAGGGAAGAGCGAGAGAGAGAGTGAATGCGAGCGACGACGAGAGGACGCGTGTAGTTTGGAGGACTGGGTGGCGGGCGATGGAAACGAGAAGGCCGTCGTCGTGGTGCAGTGGTGGTTCCAGCGTGTGACGGTCCAAAGTGCCCGTCCTGGAACAATAAAAATACCTCTCTCCACATACCAGGGTGGCAAACAAAAACAACAGCACCTTGTAAATGACACATCATTGTTTCCACTGCATCCCGTGCGTTGTGCGTCACGGTCGTCCCATCTGCACAATCCGGCACCTGTTGCATGCTTCAAAGATCATGACTTGGCACTGTCTGTGCCTTTCAGTCTGCGGGGCAGGCACATGCAACATCAACGCCAGCCAAGCAGTATGTCACTCGCTGCAAACAAACTCTAATTCAACGATGACGCCATTGTGTACGCGCGGATGTAGAACGATTGTGGGTCGTCGGTCCCCACCCGTTCTTCACCAAGGAACCGGTCGGCCATTCAGAGGCTTGCCACGGTTCCTGTTCAGCTTGTCCATCTCCTTGGCCTCAATCGTCAGCACTAAAAGAGTCTAAGGTTTCTAGCCACGTGTCGTCGGTTGGCGACCACTGGTAGCAGTCGCGAGCCTCAGGTCGGTCGCCATCCCGGCACACAAGACTCGCAAAACAAAGAGGTACTCACTTTGCGCGCACTCAGAGTGACCTTTTCTGTGCTCCCATACTTGTCGTCCTTGATCTTACTCAGTCGAATCGGCCTGTTACCGACGTACTTGCCTGAGTAGTCAGTGGTGGCTGAGACGACAACCATCTCGACACTGTTACGCACCATCCATCTCCTTCCACGCCTTGAGATAATCCTCCGGGTCCTTGAACGCAATGAATGCGTACTTGGCCTTGAGACGAGGGTCAGTACCCTAGTAAGCTGATCACTGGCTACTTACCTTCTGACTCAAACGATCGCGCACAACCTTGCATTTGCAGTATGTCTTGTACTTGCCAAACGCGTCGTCAAGCGTTCGCTCGCTCACGTCATTGGAAACGTCGCCGACGAAGAGCCGATACCACTCTGTGTGCCAGTCAGAGAAGGGAGCCAGCCACAGAATAGTCTCGTCCACACTCACTAGAATCCCACTCCAACAGCGACTGGTCCTCCCACTTCCTCCCTCCCGCCTGGCGCACAACAGTATCACGACGCATCGCTCCAAAATGTGATTGTTGCCCCTGCCCCTGCCCCTGTCCTTGCCCCTGTTTGCTGTTGTTCGCCTGCTTCGAAGAGGACCCCGCCTTCTCTGACGCCGTGCTGCCGCCAATTACAGTGACGGGTTTGAGCAGCTCGGCGCCTAATACCTGAGGCTGTTTACCCGACTTCGTGCTCCCTGTCTGTATCTTATACCCGTTCGCATCGTAGCCCGGCAAGGAGTACTTGCCTGTCGTGGACGGCGTGATGCTGGTCTCCTCGGTGACAGCGCCATGCAATGAGCTCGAGGTACCAGTTTGGGACCATCCACCCGTCATCGCCGCGATCTGGTCTTGGGTGTATCCTTGCTGCGCATAGTACTGGAGGTATCAGCGAGATCATGCTATCCATGGTGTGTCATGCCATCCCTCGTCTGGGTGGCGAGGAAAGGATGCTAGAATCCAAAATGGAGGCCCACTCACGGCAGCCCACTAACGGGTTAGCATTGTATTCTAACGCACTCAATGTTGCCTATCAGTATCATACTCACGGCGGCGGCGCGTTCTTCTTCAGTGTATTGTTGCTCGGACATGAGATGATGTGTTCTTGACCGTCAAAGATGAAGGATGCACTTGCAACAATGGATTTGTTGTTGTCAACTCTTCCACCTTGAATGACAGAAGTTGCGGAGGCTCTATCTATCTCCGTTAACTTTGATTTGCTTCCGCTCTTCCGACCTGCCGAACTGGATTTTTCGTGACTGTCTGTCTGATCTCTCCGATATCAGTCGGGCTCACGACGGCGAGCACGAAGTCTCAGCAACTCCATATACCCCCATACCCCCCTCACTCCTCCAAAAATGTCGTGCTGCAGCAAGACCGCGCAGCCCATACTGCGCCGCTTCGCAGCGCGCGGCACCATGGCCGCTCCCGCCATCCGCGCCTTGAGCACGACTACCGCACCCGCCCCGACCGTCACCGCGAACACCGGCCCCGGTGCGCGCTCCGACCGTGGTCCCAGGAGATTCGACAACAGGCGTGGGTTCTTCCGTAGCTTCTGATCTTTTCGCGCTGACTATTATAGGAGGCGGCTCCAACAACGGCTTCCCCAAGCGGGGAGCCCCGGCGCAGCCGCCGATGGGCCTTCCCGAGCTGCTCAAAATGCTCACCAAGCTCAAGGCAGACGGCCGCAAGCCAACAGCGGCCGCATACTTGGCGATAATTCGTTCGGCAGCCGACTACAGCGCCCGCCGGGGCGACAACCGTGAGAAGGGGGATGAGAGCGGGAACACTCTCGGCCTCGAGATTGCCCTCGGTGCTATGCGCGATGCCAAGGCTGGCGGCATTGAGCTTGGCCCCGAGGCGCTGGACCAGATGTTCCGTGTGAGTAGAAAAGCAGGGAGAGAAGGGTCTGCCCGAAGATTACCTATCTGACACTCTGCAGTTTACGCTTCTCCAGCCTGAGATCCTTCCTTCTCTCCTGATCGAGGTTACGAACAGGGGCACACCGACGGCAGCTGCCTACATCGCGATGGCGCAGCAGACGATCGGCACTGGCCGCTTCGAGGAGTTGCTTGTCATCTTTGCTGAAATGCTGCACCACAACTACACTCCCGAGCGCTCAATGGTCCACGCGCTCGTGCGCATGGCATGCGAATGGGGTCTGCCGCGCATGGCGGTGCAGATTGTCGACCGGGCCGAGGCGCTTCCGGGAGCGAGGAAGGTGGAGCCTGCCGCTTGGGTGCCCATCCTGATCGCGTCTGCCGACGCGTCTTTGCCTGAGGGCATCGACAAGGCGTGGAGTCGATGCGTTGCCAACAACGCCTACACTCCCGACGAGGGTCTTATTCTGCAGGTTCTGGCGGCGGCCGGTCGCTGGGGACGTGTTCGTCTTGCAACTACGGCTCTCGAGATGCTGCCCAAAATTGGTGTGGCCGCTCAGGAGCACCACATGCAACACCTCATTGCGGCATACTGCCGCGAGGGCCTTGTCCCCGATGCTCTCAAGCTTATCGGCCAGATCCGTAGCAGCGGAATCGTACCTACCCTCTCGACAGTGCGACCAATCATCAGCGTCCTCAGGAACGCCGAGCTCCTCGACCAGGCTTTCTACGCGCTCGAGGATATGCACAAGGCGGGCGTTGCCGTCGACGTCATGGCCTTGAACGCCGTAATCGCCGCTGCGGAGCAGGTCCGCGACCTGGAGCGCGCGCGCGCGACGCAACTCGCCGCCGCCGATCTCGGTGTCACTCCCGATCTGGACACGTTCAACATTGTGCTGTCAGCGTGCTCGAACGCGCGTCATATGGAGCTTAGCACCATTGTCTTCTCCGAACTGACGGACGCCGGCCTTACCCCGAACGCAGTCTCGTTTGAGAACATGATCCGCACTTGCACCAAGCAGGACGACTACGAGAACTGCTTCTGGTACCTCGAGAAAATGAAAGGAGAGGGCTTCAAGCCCAGCCGCCAAATTTACCTCGACATTGGCAAGAAGTGCTTCCGCCGGAACGACCCACGCTACAAGCTTGTCGGCGAGGAGATGGCAACCATCGGCTATGAGGTGCCCAACTTTGAGGCCGAGGTCCAGAAGTCGGACACGGCCCTTGAGGAGCGTAAGCAGAGGCGCCTGGCACGTGGCACCAAGGGCTCGTCCACCACTCGGGGCACGAACAACCGGAACAATCGCCGCCGCCGCGACGACCAGGGAAGCAGCGAGTGAGGCTAGTGTAGAACACCACTCAGATGTATTGCATTGCATGTGACTTGAAGAAAGGCAGCCTAAACGGTGGCAGCCAGCTGGACTGCATGAGGTGTGCATCATGCACATCGCACATGTTAAGTATGTTTACGTAATGTTAATTTAACATTTATCTTGGGGGGTACAGTGATATTGCAGCAGAAATCGCGGCTTGCGGATACGTTGGTGGATCCGTGGTGCCGCCACCCTCGCCGCCATCACCCAACTTGCCATCAGTACCATCGCTCAGCATCTCATTCTACCCACTCCATTGACCGGATACCCGATCACGTAATGCAGTGAGTACCTTCCAGATCGCTGTGCGGAGGAAGGGGAGGCAAACGGAGCGGGCTACCCGGCCTCCGTTTTTCCTCCGCGGAGTCTTGGGACTGTTTCGCTTTTGTATGCCATCCATCGCCCACCCCAGCGGCCGCCCTCCAATCGGCCTTCACCTGGCGTTCCCCGCCTGACACCCCAGATCACTGGCCGAAGAGTGCACGGGACTCAAGCAGAGGTATGACTCGTGCTTCAACCTCTGGTTCGAGGGCTACCTCCAACCGGCGCTCGACGCGGCGGGCGGAGCGCAGCGCAGCGCGATCCCGCAGGGCATTCCTGAGGCGCTGGGCGGCAGCGCTCTCCCTACCCCATCTTCTCCCGAGGCTGCTACCGAGAGCGAAGCCGCCGCCACCGGTGCCGGCGTTCTGTTCCGCAACCCAGCGCTCGCCGCTGACGAGATGCCGAAGCGGCCGATCACGTCCTGGGCCTTCAGCTCGGTGTTCCGTACGCGCGCGCCGCTCCCCGCGACGCCGACGCATGTCGAGTGTCACATTTCGACAGGGGACGATATGGTTTCGGCCCCGCACGTGCACCACGTCCCGGACGAACAGGGCCCGTTGGACACAACGGGCATGACGCGCAGTCAGATCAAGGCCGCCCAGTACGAGCGGCAGTGCGGGCGCGTGTGGCAGGAGTACCAGGCGTGTTTGAGGGTAAGTGGCACCGGGAGATGGGGGTAGGTTCGCGGTCAATCAGTCAACGATTGGCCAATGGTATTCACTGCCCCCGCTTCCAGTCGCCCTCTTCTGTGCCTGTTCCGCTGACACTCCCAGAAAGCGATTTCGGCCAACCAAAACCTCACACAGCTGCTCGAGCAGGCACGCGAAGACCACCCCCTTCACTCGATGGACGGCCTCCAAGGGACGGCGTGGGACCCGGAAAATAAGGCCGAGTGATCTTGTTCTGGGAAACCGTTGGCCGTGGCGAGTCGGGGTGGGGGCGGGGAGTATTCATGGGACGTGGCGAAGCGAAGTGGGAGGTGGGGGTATTCAACTAAGAGGAAGGTAGAGGGCAGAAGACTCGGATTTGTATCGAAGGTCCATTATACCACTCATCAGCGCTCAACGCGTCTTACATGCAGCAAAGACATTAATATCATTGCGGGGCCGGCCCCCCACCCTTGGGAGATGCACGGACAAGCGGTCAGAGTGCAGGGATGGCTGATGATGCTACTAACGCACAGGTGGTGAGGTTTACTGTCCCCAGCCTGGATGGAGGAAGCGCATGTTTCCCGGATCACATTGAAACAACCGAAGGAACCAGAATCATGTCTATTGTAGGTGAGTGGTTCACACGGGGCTAACCATCGGTGATGAGATCCCATGCATTCAATCTCCTTCCGAGTCAGCATCCCACACAGGATGGCAATGACTAGGGTGAGCGGGTGTATATATTGTTCAAGAGTTGATGGTACAGCTGCCCGGCGTCTTGCAACGCCGCTACAGAGAGGGGTGTCTTCAGATGCGTTTTGTACTCTACAGTGCTCAGCTTGTCAAGCCTGAGTCCTTAGACGCCCGTGAACAGTCTAATGATGAGATACAGCATGGCGCAGATGAAGCGGAACAGCGCCATGGCAGCGACGAATACGAGGATGACGAGCATGTACACGGTTGTGCGGTCGCCGTTACCCTGGAAGCTGCCGCTTGGGTCAGAACCGGTGAGGATGACGGATGCCAAGAGAGCATTCGACAACGTCCAGATGAGGAGCAGGTCCGTGCGGAAGTTGGCATACGCGTCCTTCTGCCTCTGCTCCGCCCCGTCGGACCTCTTGGGAAGATCGATATCGTCCACTTTGTCGCGCTTGACACGGATATTGTCGAGCGCGTCCTGGTACGCTGAGTCAATGTCGACCTGCTCCGAGACGATGGCAGCTTCCACATTGTTGCCGACAACTTTGACGGCGCCGAGCTCATCTTCGACCGTGTCGGAGCCTTTGGTGCCCCACGACAAGTCATGCAAGTTCGAGTAGGCATAAATCTGGAGCACGTTGGTGTAGGTTGGCGTGAAGAGGATGTACTGCATGAAACAGGTGACGATGTGCCATGGGTCGAGAGCGAGGACTGATGACACAACATAGATACCGTACGTTGCGATTAACGATATGACAATTCTGCCGAAGATGGGCGAGTCGGTATGCTTGAGGCCTTGAACCACACAGAGGACACCACAAATGAGCATGCTGAAGGGGTTAGCCTCAGGTCGGCAGGAGACGAGCTCACTAGAAAGTCAAGATGGCAAAGAACCAGATCACAATGCGGTACTTCCACGGCGCTCCCTGGGGCCTGTTTCCAAGACCAAATATGAAGCAAGCGACCAGCGCACCGAGATAGAGATACTGCAATATTGTGTTGAACACCGAAATGCCCTTAAGGCCAAACTCCGGAGCAGCGAGCGAGTTGGTGAGGATGACGAAGAAGATGTAGAAGTTGCCCATTGCAAACCAGCCGAACAATAGATTGAGCGCGTTGTAGAAAAACTCGACCATGAGCGCGACACGGCGGGGGAACGAGTGACCAGAGCCCCAGATGCGCTTCACATGAATAAGGGCATACAGCTGGCCGGTAAGCGTTAGTTTGGAGTCTTTATACTTACAGCCGCGAAGAATGAACCGTTTAACCAACGCCTCCGCTGGCCGATAAACTCGGGAAAGGTGTCGGGACAGTCGGTTTCGCCAATGGCGCTCTTGACATACTTGAGGACCCAATTGTTCTTCGGCTTTGCCACAATCTCGAAACACAACACACGATCTTCAGCCAGGTACATGTTCTGACTGAACGTGCTCGCACCCGAGCCGTGGAGGTTCTCGCCCTTGAAGTAAGACGCAAGCGGTCCTTGGCCGTTGGCGTCGTTGAGGAGGGCAATGTACTGATTTGTCAGTCGACGGCGACAGCCTTTTCACTCACCCTGTATGCCGAGAAGGCACCGGGCAACACTGCACAGTATCCGAAGAGACTCTCCATCGGCTTGTCAAGAATGTTGGACATCTTGTACTCGAAGCACTGGGCAGCGACGAGAGGGTTGAGCAGCAATTTCCAGGCCTTGCCTTTAAAGGTTGCGATTTCACCGCACGCACCGCCGACGTTGGAGTTGAGGTCAAACGCCTTCCAGAGATGGTAGATGGACTTGGGGCCCGGCATGGTACCGACATCAAGCAAAATGCAGACATTGGGGTTTAACAGGGGCGCGAAGGCGTTGAAGAACCAGCGGTGTGAGTTAATCTTCTTGGCCTGGGGGGTCAGCTTGAAGTAACACATTGGCAGCCTACATTCTTCTCCTTCATGCAAAAAATGATCTGGCACGGAACAATGGTGCCCTTGTCCGGGTACTTGAATTGCAGGTCGGGGTCCAGGGCGAACGAGGTTGTGTACTCGAAGACGTGACCAGTGACCGGCTTGTCCTTGACCTTTGACGTCATTGCACCTTCCTGATATACACCGAGGGCTGCAAGACAGTCAAGAACACGAGGGTTGACGACCTTACGACCGTCGGCGACGATGCAGACCACGACCTTCTGCCACGCGTTGGCGCCCCAGGTACGCGAGTTCTTCCTGTGGCACAGGTGCGCAATATTCCGCATCACACCGTAGAGCGTGCGGCAGAACAGTACAGCGTCTTCGTTGTACATGGTAATGACGATGAAAAGCTCGGTCGTACGGGCAGGGTTGTAACGTTGCTGGCGGAGAATGCCAGATTTGGGAAAGTCGTTAGGATCACCAGTGACGGCCGTGTAGCTGAGATGTCAGAACTCTGCAGTCCGATTTCCAACTCACCGGGTAGTCCTCTGCTCGGTTGTACCACCCTTGACGGGAAGGAACTGGGCAAGACGGGTAGGAATCGGCATGTCGACCGCGAAGAAACCAGAATCGTCCAATGTAAGGTTCTGCTTGACACGACGGACACCCTGACCTCGTCGACCGATACGCTGGGCGGGGGCGGGGCCGTAGTGTTGCGTGTCCTGCTCGTCCTGGCCATCTACAAGAGGCACCGACTCAAAGTCCAAGGGCGGCTTGTAGAGCGAATCCTGCGACCCATGAGGTCCGCCGAGCAAGGAGATGTCGCCGTCACCACCAGTTGGTGTGTAGGTAGGGCGATCGAGGTTAGAGGGAGGGAGATGTAGGTCAGGAGCGCCATGTTGACCAGTGAGGAGGGCCTTTTCGACATCTTCACTACGGCCGTAGTTGATGCTCTGGTCGAACCCGGGCGAGGGCGAACGAGAAGGTTCACGGCCCCGGCCGTAGTTGTCCGCTGGGTACCGGACAGTCGACGACTGGGTGAACCCCACCGAAAGATCGGGATGATTGGGATCCGGCGGAGGCAAGTACGATGGCAGGGGCTGGTGGAGCGACTGATGGTGCGGTACAGGTGACTGAGACATAGTGGATGGGGGGATCGAAGGCGGAGCTTCTCCGCGGGCGCGGGCGAGGGCGGCCTCAAAGTGGGGAAGATGCGGTCGGCCCGTCAGTGGCGTTCCAAAGCTGGAAGGCGGAGGTGACATGATGGTAGAAGGGGGGGGAAGATGGGAATACGCCGGAGACGAAGAGAACGAGTTGTACTGGTGAGGAACAGGGCTCACAGCCACGTTTGGAGGCGGATACGGGGCTTGCAGCATCTGGGAGACATTGGAGTTGTTGGACGAGTAGGGTCCGGGACTGTGGGTGTCGTACGGGGGATCATAGGGAGGTACGGGGGATGGACCTCGAGATCTGGTGTAGCCGTTGCTGTTATTGCTGCTGTTGTTGCCCGACTGGTCGATGCCATTGGCATCCAACCTCGGCAAGCCAGAGTACTGGCTGTTGTTGCCAAACACCATGGTGGTGAGTTTTGGTTACAAACTGGGGATGATGCGAGCGAGAGTGGTTTGCGAGCAGAGTGAGATTGGTGCGATGGATATGAGGATGAGTCGAAGATAGGAAGAGAGAGAGAGACAGAGAGAGAGAGAGAGAGAGAGAGAGAGAGAGAGAGAGAGGTGAGAGACAGGTTTGTCGCCCTCGCAATGTTTGGTATCAGGCTTGGAGGCTGGATGTTTGGCAAGACGGAAAAATCACGTGATGTATACATGGAAAAGAATAATCAGGCGCGCCTTCCAATTCGACCCTGAAGGCTGACCGTGCACGGAAGCATTTTGTGGAGACCCCGCCTTCCAGTTGTCCGCCGCAGCCGTTCTCTGGAATGAAGTCTGTGCGTCGGCCCCGCCACATCCTCTGATCCTTCCACCGTTTTTCTCTTCGCACCATCTTATCATCTCTCAAACACAGTCATCACGACACCCGACAGTAACGTCATTTCATAGGAGCACTATCTCAAAATTATCGTTTCGCTGACTGCGGTGACATCCTCAAGAGGCGAGGCGGCGTACAATGATCAGCACCCCGTGCGTGCTCGTCTACCCCTCGCGGAGCCGTTCAACCTCGCGAGGGCGGTCCAACTCCTTGGCACGGTTCCGGTAGTGCCGCTGGCGACGGTGCAGAGGGCGACGCGGTGATGGCGTTCAGAGTGACGGGAATGGGGATGACACAGATGACGTCGGCAGGATAATTGTCGCGTCAAGACCATGATCGACTAGCCGGCACAGCTCGCATATGTCTCGAGGCCACGAGCCTCGGGGATTCTGCGACGCAAGGGTTTATCGGGCTGGGGCCGTGCACCGGGTTAGACGGAGATTGAGCTCTCCTCCCGCCACAGGTGACATAACTCTCACGACGTAACGAGAAAAGCAACATTGATCGCCGTCCCAGGAGCGAGAGATAGAGAGCGGGAGACCACATATGATTGCTCGCAGCGTTGACTATCAGGGCCTTCTACGGTGCCATCTCGCAAATAGTCCATTGATGGAGTGTCCAGGCGCCAGATCAATTCTGTGTGGGCCATCAACTCGCCAGTATGAGAGCAGCGGGTGCCAGATTGCTCAGCAGCAGTGACGGTCTGTGTGGATGTGCCCGCACTGCTCTGGGCCCATACTGCGGTATCACCTCCCTGGGTCTCACACCCTGTACAGAATCTATGTATCTACCTATCTATCTATAGCAACCAGCGCACACCATCATGACCGGGGGCGCAGAGCAGCTCGGCCCTCTTTCACGGAAAGGGGTTGCGTGCTTGAGTCGCCCAGAAGACATCATCGGCATGTTAAGCGCCCCCGAAACACTGTTCAATGCTTTTGCACACTTTCCGGCCCAGAATATGCTGCTCATAGTCGACATTGTTCCGTCGAGTTGCCACCCCTTGTCCCTGAAGTTGGCCTCAAAAGTGTTACATCCCAAGCATCCCGAACCGGAACTGCTTTCGCTGGTGCCTTGGCAAGCTGCATCCTCTCAAGAGAAACCGTTGCTTCTGCAATCGCTATCTCCCCAACAAGCCCCATGGCCTCAGTAAAGGACATGGCCACCCCGGTTCCTCGCTGCGGACCATCGCCCATATCATATCGTGCAACCGGTGGTGCCGAATGTCCCACCCCTAAATGGCCGACGGTCCACCTTGGGGAGTTAGTCTATCTCCTCGGCCACGGGTGCAGCTCCGATCCGCTTCCAGCCCAGCACTATTCGCTCATCTATCCATCCTATGGCTACGGAGCGCTATCTGCATATCCGCAGCAGTTGGAAATCCGCCAAGTAAAAACGCCACACCGCCTCGCGCCACACCACCCGTTTGTCCCTGGGACGTGGGAACGGTGTCGCCTCTTGTCGCCTCTGCTTGCACGTTGCTGTGAACGCGGTTCATGTGCTGACGCTGTGTCCTTATCAGTCTCATCTCGGTGGGCGGCCCACGGGGCACCGTTATATCGACGCCTGCGCCTGCATGGACGCCTACGTTATCCTTGAATGATGCATGTCTATACTAGCACTACTAGAACTATCAACCATAGATAAGAGAAACAGGAAGGCGAGCTCAAGGAGAGCGGTAGCGCGTGGTGGCCGATGGGGTGGGCAGGCTGGGTTGGCGCCGTTGCGAAACGCGCAGTAGGATGCGCTGGCGAAACAAAACGAGAAAAAACACGAGGCGAGGCGAGGATGCTAGGACACAAAATCTAAGGAGGGCGGGTCGATGTTGGCACACTGCGTACTATGACAAAGGAACTCTGGGCGGGATGGTGGAAGCTATGTGGCGTGGTTGTTGTATTCTATTCACAGGCTCGCGTCTATCAACTCGTTGACCCACATGAGGTGGGAGAAGCTCACGTAGAGCCACCTGAACCAGACCAGCTGAGACGAATGGGCGAGCATGGCCCGGATGGCGGTCACGTACTGCCCTGGCGAAGACACCAGGATGATCGGCAGCTTGTTTCTAGGGCTGGTCCTACCAAGGGCAGGGGAGGCGCCAGACACATTGGGCGTGGCGGTTCTGGGGGACTCGAGACGCGACACGGTATCCCGAACAGAAACGAAGAGCGCCCAGACCGGCCCAGTGAACTTGGTTGCCAAGCTCGGAGACTGTAGCTCGACAAACTTGGGTCGTGGCGAGGGGAGATGGGGATACACTTCGGACAGGGAGATGTGGTTAGGATGCTGCGAAACGCCAATGGAGTCGAAGGTGATCAGCTGAAGATTGTCAGCGATTGGTTCACAGATTGGAACATAGCGCTGCTATGAAGTGGTGGTATCCGTGACAGAGCAGGAACAGATCCACTGAACGGGGTTACGATATGCATGCAAGCGTATGCAGAGCACGCTTGCATGGCGCCACAGACATCGGGCGTGGAAGAACAATCCACACTCACATACGTCACGTCATGGTGAGCAATATGCGGTCCAATAATGTGTGCGATGCGCCGTGCGTCCCACTTTGCGGACATCGAGTCTTGCAGCTCACTGCCATTGTCAGCAGTGCGAGAGAGCCTGGGGACTGACAGGTCATCTACCAGGGTGACATTCTCGCTCGCGACACCGAGTCGTGCATAGCTCTCGTAGAGCTCCTGGGTGCGGACGGCACCGAGCCCGTCGGCGTTGCCTGATATTTGTTAGCGGATCGCTCTTATCAGACATGCAGGCACGCACCATTCGAGAGGCAGATGGCGAGGACACCCCAGCCTGCAGAGACGAGGCTCAGGATAGTGGGTGCGAAGAACATGACTTCATCGTCAGGGTGTGCGGTGAGCACGAGGGCGGTGGGGCTGGCAGTAGCCGTTACGGCTCCCTGGAAGTCGGCAGATAGAGCCGCGAGGCGGTGGAGAGCATTCGTTGTGTTCATTGCCGAAAACCATTGGAGCGATACAGCCAGGATCAAGGCGCCAAGAGCTAAGAGCTGCAGGGGGCGATTGAATGGTGTGGGAGCCGGAGCGGCTGGGAGCTCGGCATCAGTCTTCTTGGGCGACATTTGCCTGGACTCGAGGCCAGCGGTGAATGCCGAGGGGACCTCCCAGTCGTCTTCTGCAACCTCAACCTCGGGCTGCAGGTCGCGGGGTACACGGGGCGGCGAGCGGGGTACGCGGAGACTTGATGCCGAAATGTTAAGGGTACGTGCGATTGCTGCGGGGTTTGTCAGTTATGGGTTCTGGGTCGCACGTTTATGCTCCATCGGCATCTGAGGATACAGGTTGGCTGTACACAGAGGCTGCGACGGTGCTCGCTTTACTCTCTCGCCGACCAGACATTACTCACCGTATGCGATCAAGTCTAGAGCCACGCCGAACGCGAAAGGCGCGGCAAGCAGAATCGACAGTACCCGGAATACTAATGGGGCCTGAGGGGTCAGTGCGGGGTTGCTCCAGCTGTAACCTGGTCCGTGGGTACCATAAGGATCATGTGAATGACCGCCGCGCACAGCCCGGTTGCTGCGCTGCATTGTCTCGTGCAGTGACTCACGTAGCTGAGCGGTGCCGGCAGTTTTGGTGCGACAAAGAACGTCCAGACGTCCTGTGCGGACGGCAGGACGGACGACATGTTCGCGGGTGGGTGGATAGAGGTGAAGGACGAAATGGTGGGAGATTGTATACGGCGGTGGTGGAGGTATGAGGTGCTGCTCGCAGCGGAAATAAGAGGAAAAGGGGCTGGGAACGGCGCGCGGTGGATTATCGGCTTGGATCGGAGCTAGAGACGAGAGTGAGCGGCACGCTTGCCTATCTGCTGGAATATTAGGGTTTTCTGGGCTGGATCCGGATCTGGGGTCGCGGGTCGACCTTGGCGCGGCCGGTCGAGGGGTCGAGGGATGGGAAAACGGCACTGGTGGTGACAAGGAAACGAGTGTTTGGCCGATGGCAGTCGATGTGTATGATGATGGCTGCAGGCAGGGCTGTAGGGATGCGGTGGGAATCAAGGGGAGCGAAGGGAAATGAGATGGAAGACAAGAATATGTATCAACGACTGCAGAAAACAAGCCTTGGCCGTCTCCGCCGTCGCCCCAGGCCTTCCTTGGTCGGTCGGGTCCGTGGCCCCGCGCGGGCTGCGGCGCCGTTCGATCAAGCGCAAGGTAATCCTGTCCGTGGATGGGGACGTGCACCCGACGTGGCTCCTTGAGATGCAAAAAGGGTGTCGTCGAGCGAGATTAAGGTGTGAATTGCGGCTGCGTCGTTCTCTCCTCCCTCACAACAACGACAAAGTGCGCGATCATGTGCATATGCCTGCGACCGACTCGCTGCATTACGTGCTCGACAATGGACGGGCTCGCGCTGCCGTGCTCCGGCGCGCGTCGCAGTCAACCGTCAAACTCGCAGCACTTGGCATGCGACGCGCGGAGCGACGTCGCTACAATTCCAACAGCCTGATCACCTGAGCCAATGTGACAGCAGCATCCGCTCATGGCCGTTCACCAGCCAGCAGGCGTTGCGACGCGAGCCGGCACGAGTACGAGATAATCCCAGACCCGTGGGAGTGCGGGGACACGGTTACGTGCTCTGTGATGCATATCATTGGCCATTGGTCGCCGCCCGTCACCTCCCTGACGCGGCCTCGCTCACTCCGCATGCCTCGCCAGATCGCCCTCCGCATCCGACACCACGTGTGACGCGCCGCACCCGCCGCGGACGACGGCAAAGCCTGCGTATCTCTCTCGTGTCGGGATCATCATCTGATCTCGGGTCGCGGCACGGCTCGCGTCTTGTTTAACTCAACGGTGTCCATGTTCTTCTTCCTCACGATCCCTCCACCGGGTGCGCAGCACCATATATACTGAGAACCCCGTTTCTGCCGTGTTCGTCTATGGTGTATGGCGGCCGACAGTCCCGACCGCAACCGTGCCAAGTGTCGAGGGTAGTTTCCGAGTGTGGATCCGGCAGACTGGGAGGTGTTAGACTTTTAGCTACGGCTGTCGACCGCGGACGATTGGATCGGCCAAACGGCCATCGCGTGCCTGGGACGTGGGAATCAGTTCAGACCCGGGGGGGGCGCCACCGCCCGCCTGACAGATTACGTAATACCACATGGAAAATTCATGAAAGCGGTTTACACGTGACTTGAATCACGTGAGGATCCTCGCCATCTTCGAAAATGTCTTCCAATGCGTCCTTCCTCTCGCTGCCATCGGGGACTATGGTCATGCTAGCGCTCCCTCCGTAATCGCCATCGCACCCTCTCTCTACACCTCGAAAAGACCGTACTCGTCTCGTCACAGAGCAAGTTGCCCAAGCTGTCCCGCCTCCTCCGGTTCGCCCAGTCCACCCTCCCTCGCGCGTCTAGCACAATGTCCGCTGTAGCCGCCCCCGCCGCCTCCAGTGCGAGCAACAACAACAACCACCAGGGCCAGGGAGTGCTGGTGACGGCCTCTAAGGTCCACGTGCCGTTCAAGTCGGAGCTACTTGCCACGATCGCCGAGCCCCGCTTCCAGAAGCGCGCGCCGCACCTCGTCGGTATCCTTGCCACCAAGAAGGAGGACGCGCGCAACTATGCCGAGGTGAGGACGCTAAGGAGGAGCTGCCAAGGTGACGGACCTATCAACTGACACGTGCAGTTCACCAAGCGTGCCTGCGAGCAGATCGGTATCAACTTTGAACTCCGCTTCGTCGGTGACGCCCGCGAGGGTATGGACGGCGAGGGCGTTGGCATCGGTGTGGAAGAGGCTGTCATGGAGGTGGGTCAGCCCGTCGGAACTTCGGGACACGCAGCTGCTAACATTTAGGCCAACGATGACGACGATGTCGACGGCATTATGGTGAGTTGATAGAGCCATTGGAGACAAAATTGGACGGACGCTGACTCTGTAGGTCTACTACCCCATCTATGGCGATCGCCAGGTAAGCCAGACGCGCGAACCAAATATATTCTATGCTGTTTTTCCTGACCCTGGTTTAGGACCAGTACCTGCAGTCGGTTGTCTCGCCGGTCAAGGACGTCGAGGGCCTGAACCATCAGTTCCTCTTCAACCTTTACCACAAGTGAGCCCCATCAACTGTCTGTCCGCATGCAGCTAACGAGTCAGCATCCGCTTCATCTCGCCTATCACTCTCCGCCCGCTGCCTGCATCGGCGATCGCTGAGCCCATTGACCCCAAGGCCGCCTCGTCCGACGAGCCGCCCGCTGGCACCGTCAAGTCGATTCTGCCCTGCACGCCCCTGGCGATTGTCAAGGTCCTCGAGCACGTCGGCGTCTACAACCGTCTCCTCCAGTACGGAGATCGCGCCCGTGGGTGAGTGGAAACGGCGGCCCAGCCGCCGGTGTGAGAGGGATCACAGCGACGTTGCCCAAGCGTCTTCGCCCCTGTTTCCCAGCAGCATGTGCTGACCCCTCAGAAAGGTCATTACGGTCATCAACCGCTCGGAGGTCGTCGGCCGCCCTCTTGCCGCGCTTCTCGCCAACGACGGTGCCCGCGTCTTCTCCGTCGACATTGACAGTACGTTGCCCTCCCCGCATCGCGGGTCCCGCTGACCCGCCCCGCAGCCATTGTTGAGTTCTCCAAGCGCCCCTCCAACGCTTCCTCGGCGTACAACCGCCACCATATCGTGACGCCTATGACCACGACCCTTGAGGAGTGCCTGAAGGTCTCCGACGTCGTCATCTCAGCAGTCCCCGTCGACAGCTACAAGGTGCCGACCAAGTGGCTCAAGGACGGCGCTGTGTGCGTCAATGTTGCCGGTGAGAAGAATTTTGAAACCGACGTGCGCCAGCGGGTGAGTAATATTGAGAATAATGAACATGGAGGCTGACCACTAGGCGTCCATCTACGTGCCGTCGGTCGGCATGATGACGATTGCGATGCTGCAGCGCAACCTGCTTCGTTTGTGCACGTACCAGGACATGGTCCGCGAGGCCCTCGGCGGCCGCTCGGCTTAAAGCTGGGCATGTCACGCTTAGCCTCCCACCCAACCCTTGGGCACCAAACGTGGCGAGGACAGGGGCAGCGGACGCCACTAACTCTGGCCGCGCCATAGACACCGATAAACAGAAAGCCATTCCAAAAACAGACGCAAAAGCACAACAAAACCTTTAGGTTCGGCAGGTTCGAGCTGACATTTGAACCTTTATCTGTGTTGCTTGACATGTACCATATCCCCGTCCATACCTGGACGCAGATGCATGAGTCCGCTACTCAAAGCACTACTGTCGTTCAGTCGGTAACACAGCTCGAACAATCCAGACGCTAGAATGCAATGTCCTCCATCTCGGCGCCACCTCCTATCAATCTCTGAGTCACTCTATAGCTAGTATTCTGGTCTGGCTTATCCCAGCGGCTGCACGCGCGCGCGTCTAGTATAGCCAGTTCATGACCCACAGCGCGACACACACGAGACTGAGCTTGACGCTGTTGTGCTGGTCGGCGAGTGCGCCGAGGTTGCTCAGCACGCTCACAACCGTATGGTCGCGCCAGCGGTGTGATGGTGGCGCGTAGCCCTCGACGGCTGCTCCAGTGCCGCGCTCTTGCCGCGTCATGTCCATGAGGTTGGACCAGCGCCCCGAAACGCCAGACGTCTGTGGGTCACTTGGGCTAGCGCTGGGGCCAGCGGCATTATCCGCGATGGTTGAACTGACAGGAGCGACCTTGACGCTGGCGTCGCCATCGGCACCGTTCGCGTCGCCCTTGCCCGCCTCGCTGCGCTCCAGGAGCGCAATCGACTCTTGGTTTTCCTCCTTCGCAGACGGCGGCTCCTGTAGGGCGGTAGCCGGGGGTGGGAGCGTCTGAGGAGGCTTCTTCCTCTTGCCCACGGCCCAGTCGGTGATGGTACCAGTCGCACCCGACACCAGGTAAGAGAGCCACACGAAGCAGATGGACGAGACGACGAGATTGACGGGGCGCCACCGCGTGGCGGGGAGCACCATGAGGATCGCTTTGGTGTCTGCTGCGAGCCAGCCGTGGAATTGGAGGATGAACGTCTCGAGCGAGATCTGGCCGATAAAGCAGAAGAGCTGCGAGCTCGAGCTACGCAGCAGCGGCGTCGCATTACGCAGTGCGACAAAGCCGAGGATTGGGATGAACGAGACGCCGGCGTGGTATGCGTTGTACACAAACTTGGACTCGAGCGAGAGCTCAAACCAGAAGTACCACACCAGGGCCAGGGCGGAGGCGATGTAGCTCACATTACGCGCCATGGGCCACCACGGGCGCTCTGTGAGCTGGTACTCCTTGATCTTGATGAACGCGTAGGCGGCAAACATGCCAATCCAAACAATGTACAGGTCGAGGGTGACGCGGAAAGACCACTCCTTTGCGCTCCACTCGATGCGGAACACGGCATGCAGGAACTTGAAGATGTACTCCATGATCCATGTCTGGTGCATGAACAGGGTGACCGCTCCAGCGCACAGGAGGAGCTTGGAGACCATAAAAGCCGGGCGGTCATTGTACTTGTGGCCGATGGCCATGGTGGCGTAGATGATGAGGTACCACCATGATACCAGGGGTGCAAAGTAGTAGAACAGGTAGTCCGTGTTCATGGTGTAGGGTAGCACAACGGACAGAAGGTTGAGACGGACTAGGACCATGGCGATGCGCTGGAAACCGAAGTCGGCCTTCTTAAAATAGAAGAAGAAGTGACCATATCCCGTCATGAAAAGGTACGACGCAACGAGCACCCGAATGGGGTTGTAGATGCCAGAGACCTTGGACGCACCAAAGAAGTGATAGATGAGAATGGCAACTGACTGTCAGCAGAGGTTCCTTGTCCTCCCGTTTGAGACTCACTCTGCATCCACCCCTTCCACTCGTCCGTGATGTCACGGTTGAGGAATCCTAGATCTTTGCCCTTGTTCTTAATCGTGGCGAGGCCGGCGACGAGAGCCGCAATCGTGAGGCCACCAAAGATTTGTGCGTCATAGTCCTTCTGCTCCTTGTTGAAGATGGTCGTGCGATCCGAAAGGAAAAGGTAGGTCATCGCGAGGCCAAACGTGCTAATCGCGCTCGCAGCTTTGGATCCGGGGACGAGGCGGTGAATGAGCGAGCTCTGTTCCATGCGCGGCGCAAAGTATGCTGTGAGGGGCGCCCAGAGTCCGAGGAACAGCATGATCACGGCCTGCAACGGGCGGACAACATTGTATCGCCGGCAGCACGTGCCTTCCTGGCCCTCCTTGCGCATGACGTCCGCGCAGCGCCATGAGAGCAGCAGTTCAGCCTGCTTGTTCATAATGGCGTCAGACCAGTGGAGACCGTCCGTTGTCTCCGAGTCGACGAGTAGTTCGTTGAAAACGGACGGAATGATCACTGGTGGAGGGTTCTCGTGTGCTAGTCTGGCGTAAAGGTCTGCGTTCATGGCCTCCACATCAGTGTGGTCAATGGTCTTGCGCCTGTCGGCGTTGAGACGCTCCTCGACGGGGTTGGGCACAGGCAAGAAGAAGATGGCGTCGGCGATGCTGAAGTCCGATGGGCGCTTACCACGTGACTGCGATTGGCGCTTCTCGATCGGTGGGGGCTGTACAGACTCCTTGTCCAAGTACGGAGACCTGTCGGGAAGTAGACCAGGGAGGAGTCTGCCGTGGGTGCTCGACATGTCGTCCCAGGGGTTCACCAGGGGGGCCAAGGGCTGGCCCTGCTGATGCCGGAGGCGATCGAACGTGCTCTGAATCGTGTGCGTCCATGACCCCGGCACACCCGGGCCAAAGTTACGGAGGTACCACAGGCCTGAGCCCATAACCAGTAGGGAGGCGGGCGGGTTTTTACTCGAAAGCATGTCCAGCGTCTGCGTCGTGTTAAGATACGGGTCCCACCAAAAGTCGAGCGTCAGTTTGCCGCCACCCTTGGCTTGGATGACAGCCTGGCGGTCAGAGTGCTTTGCAGAGTCCGTCTCCCACGCCTTGGAGAACTGCTTGCCGCCAACCTGGCGCACAGCTCCGAAGAACAGCTGGCGAACATTCGAGTCACCAACAAAGATGGCGTGACGGTCACGGACGTTTCGCGGTACAGACGGATGCGTGTTCGACGAAACGGTCGAGAGACAGGTCGCAAGGTCGTCACTCTTAAGTGGAGCCTGGTAGCATCCTTGAAATGTCAGCAGGTAGTCTTATTTTACCCACGCTCTCCCCAAAGGGCCCGTGTCACGCGTCGTGCCCCAACGATCCACCACAACTCACCTTCGGGTTGCCAGTTCTTCCATTGTCCGGGATCCAGCCACTTGCCGCCGCTCTCCTCTCCTTGAGTGCCGAGAAGGGCAGCACAGTGGTACGGGTCTGCATAGTCGAGGAAGAGCCACCGGAGAAGGTTACCGAGGACGACTGCCGCGACGACGGTTCCGCACGCGTACTGGTACCATATGGGGTTCAGGCGCGCAGACTGTGCCGCGCGCTGCGACTGGGGCGCCATACTGACGCCTGTCGGATAATGAAAGGATTGGGGAGGGGGGAAGGGCCGGTTCCGGATCCGTGGTCGGGGCGCGCCAGCGTCAAGCGATGCGTGGGAGCCCGGCGAGGAGAAGAGGTGAAATGGACAAGTAGCGTTGGAGGAGGATTAGGGAGAGGTGGAGGCACTAAGGGGAGATGGTGCGTGGATTCTGGGCTCGCCAAATGCGGTCGCGATGCGGTTGATGCACCGCTGTGCCTTGTGCTCGCGGTCGCCGACGCGGTGGTAGCAGAGCCAGAGGGATGAAGAGTGATGGAGAAGATGCACCAGTTGCTGTTGATGCTGACGGGTGTAAACTGCGTGGCAGCGACGGATCTTGAATTGAAGTCGTGGTCGCGCCCAGGGACCCCCAATTGAGAATCCGGGGGTGGGGAAGGAGCGTCAGCTGGTGGACTCTGCGATGCGCGTGGCGGCCGTGGCGGAGAGCGCTGGTGTGGTGAGCGCATCGTTCATTGTGGTCTCTCTGAAGAGCAGTGCGCGTGGCCTCGGTCGGTGCTAGCAGAGACGCGAGCAGCACACGTACAGAACGCAAAGCAGACAGACTAAACAGGGGAAGGGGGGAGGGGTCCAAAGGTGCACAGGAAACGCGCGTGCAGTCCTCGTTTAAGACAGCCGCGTCCTACCTACCTGTCTATCTTCGTGAAGGTCCTTTCAACCGAGGTGTGGGCTTGGAACGTGTGCTCGACACAGTCATCGATACGTGCTGCACAGGTAACAGGTTGAGGGTGGGGATGGGCGGGACGCGGAACAGCTCGCCAGGGCCCAATTCGTCTCTGGTCGTCTGGATGCCACAGAGAGCGATGTAAATGTCGCACTTCGCTAAACGAGTTTCTGCTGTTGGCCCGGCTGTTGAATTTCTGGCGCAATTGGCAGTTTAGATGTGGAACGTGTCGCGCGAGCAGGGCAACACGTGTGGTGCGGCTTGGTTGTCTGCGGTCGCTTTCGCCCTTCGGTCCGAGTGGGGTAGCGAACGCAGTGCTATATCTGTCCAGTTGGGTGGACACTGAAAAATTCCGCAAATGGCAAAGGCAAAAAAGCGAGTAGTTGCCCGGGTAGCTAAACCTTGCTGCAATCGTCTTCGCGATCTTGTTGGCTGGGGGTGCAGGCGACGGCGTGGTCGGTGACGTGACTGCCTCGGCAGCTCGTTCCTTTGCCATTTTGCATTGTTGATCCGATCACCAACACCCTTCCAAACCCACAAACCTCTCCCTAAACTGCCACGACTCCGAAAGACATGGCACATGCATATCGTATAGACATGGTCACCCACGAATGTGTGACAAGAATAACCGTCAGAGGGAAAACATCTCGTGAAACTATGAACAACTACCTACGGCTACTAGCTATCAGTCAGAAGGAAGCTCACCACCTTGCTAACCTGTTCGCCGATCTTGGCCATGCCCTGCATCACACCCAGGCGGCGTTCCACCTCGAGACGCTTCTTCTCCTGCTCCTCCTTGCCACGGTTGAGGTACTCGAGCACTGTGGCTGCCGCGGCCATGGCGTCCCGGGTCTGCTTGGGGTATCGCTCCAGAGCACTGTGCAGCTCTGCTTGCAGGTCGGCGACGTTCTCTGGTGCTGACACGACGGAACCACTAGGCTCCGCCCCGTCCGCCGAGACAATGCCATCCAGCACCTTGAGAACCTTTCCGACAAACGTGTCGATACGCGCCGCAGTGAACCCACTCGAGGTCAAGGTGGTTTCGACATCACGGGAAGTGAGGGTCGCGTCGTCGGTGGCATAGAGATCCTCCTGCAGCTGGCGCCGGGCCTGGTCGAGATCCGTAGCAATTAGACACGTGTGGGCAATCCAGTTGCCAACGTCATGCTTGACAAACACCTTATGGACGAGGTTCAGTTGCGCGCGCAGGGTCTTGCCGCTCAGCTTGATGTCGTCTTGTGACTCAGTGGGAGACGTGGTAATCATGGTCAACGGCTGTTGCTGCGTGATGGGTGCTTCAGGGGACGCGCACGAAGCGGTCAGAGGCGAAGGAGTAGGAACAGAGTGAGTGTGAAGGTGAGAACGGTGAGAACCGTCAGGAGGGCCAGTGGCTCTGTTGTCAGCCAGCGGGGAGGCCTGGCCTGAGGGGTGGGACATAGTTGCGTGAGAGTTAGAAGCAGGCGAGGGAACTTCAGCGTTGTCAGATCCAAGATCCGTTTTACGCTTCTTGGGGGACGAAGAGTCGGTTGGGTGTCTGGATGTCAGCGTGCGTTCACAACAGACTAGAATTGCTCACGCTTGCTCATCAATACGGTCTCGCTTGCCAGGCTCGACAGAAGACCCGCCGTGACGCTGGCTGGTCGCATAGTCAGGCAAGGACGTGAAGTACTTGGAGATGCCCGGGGGTAGAAGTCTGTCAGAATCCGACTCCTCAAGGGTGAGGACACCAGTGAAGCCTTTCCAGACCGCAAGATGCTCCGAGTTCTGGCGCGCGAATGGGGTATCGAGCCGAACAGGCTGGCGGTGGAACATCTTGATAGCTAACGGGATTGAGTTCTTCGGGCTGGCATAGGCAACAAAGGCGAAACGGCTTTCCACATTAGGGATGGAAAAAATGTCGACCGCTTGGCTAAGGAATGTTAGTCGGGTACCAGCAGGCGCCTCCAGAAACACTTACATGTCACCAAATTGAGCAAACAAGATACCCAGGTCCTTGGCAGTGATGTGATCGGGGAAGCTTGCCCGTCAGCTCGTCGTCGCCCCCTCTCAACTTACTGGGTAACGCAAAGCGCTTCGCGAGGCTCGATCGGCTCCTCTTCCAAGAAGTCGTGAGGGAGAATTGGAGCAACTGGAGGAGTAACAGTCGGATTGGGAAGTGGTAGTGACTGTTCTCGCGGAGCTAGAGCTGGTTGTTCTTGCCTGGCAGGAGAGTGATGCGGCTCTGGCGTCGGAAGCGGTTTCGGGCGTTCGAAAGGCGACTTGCGGTGGGAGGGGTCGGCGTCTCCACGCTGCCAAGGTCCAGCTTCGGTGCTACCACTGGGGGCGGGGTCTCCTCCACCGGGGCGGTTGTAGAACTCGTCAATCGTCCGCTCTCGCCGCCGTTTTGCGTAGCTGTTGGTCGACGCAACATTGGCGATCTTCCTCGCGAGCACAAAGCCCTCAACCTGGCTATCGCTGGGCAGATAAACCAGGGTGAGGTGCGCGTGGAGAAACTCGATGCAAATATCGCGCCACCGCCTTGTAAACTCGATGCTTTCGCCACGCGAGGACGTGTCGATGCTGACGATTGCCGCAGGAGAGCTGCAGAATAGGACAAACTCGTGCGACATGGGCTTATTGTTGCGGATGGAATGCCGGAGCTGGTCGTAAAATCCTTCCACGGCCTTGTTGATCGCAGCTAGCTCGGTGCCGAGTGAGTCTGTCATCCCGGCGCAGATGCGGAGCTTTGCCCCCGACATGCCGGTCTGCAGATTCCACTCGATTGCTGAACCCCATCCCTCGCCAGCGCGATTAGAGCTCTCGGCGTACCACACAGACGTTGCTTTGCCACTCTGGCACAACGCACGGTGGATATCAATGGCGTCTCCTGGGTGAACGCTCACATACTTTGTAATAGGCAAGTGGGGAGGCGGGAGCGTGTAAACGGTACCGGTGTAGTTGCCAATGGTGACCGTTGTAGGGTCGGTAAGGAGAGGGAGGTCGGGTACACTATTGTGACCACCAGGGCGCGTGGGAGGGAAAGGAGGCATCGACGACTTGTTTCCGAAGCTGGACGAGCGAGCCGACATGGACGTGGCCGACATAGGGTCCGATATGGGAGTGGTGGGAAGATGGCTACCGCTGAGCGGCGTCGACATACTTGCTGGTGTACCCGCACTGTAGGCACTCGGTTGGTATGGGTCGTACACATCTGTGTCCACTGTGGGTTTGCGTCCAGGCTCGAATGGTGGAAACTTTGCAGGCGGTGGCAGCGATGGGGGACCGTTGGGGTCATACTCATCGTATGGTGAATGGTAGGCGTTCCGAGCTGGAGGTAGAGGGTATCCTCCAGGGCCTCCAGGTGGGAACGGCGGAAACGACCCAGGGGGTGGTGGTGGACCTGGTGGGAAACCAGATGGATGTGGTCGGAACGGCGGTGAGTCGCCATACGCTGGGGTCGAGGGGGAGTAAGACGGGCGACCGGGAGGATATCCTCGCCCGTTGTTGTAGCCACTCATTGTATATGTATGTGTTTTGACAAGATAGCACGGCCTTTCCAAGACGGTTAGACCGATGGCGTCAGATGAGACTCAAGTCTTACAATGTATGCAGAGTTGTGGTTAATCCGATCTTGGGCCACCTTTTCTTAATCGTTTCTCAGTAGACCTGGAAGACCTGGAAGAGAGTTTGTCAAACACAAAGACAATGGCAGAGATGGAGGGGTGTTAAACTGGTTGAGTGGAGGATAAGGAGTCAGAGACTGGTTGGGTAGTGGTGTGGTAGTTTGTATCGGCGCGGTATGTGTGTCGGTTGAAGGGGTGTAAATGTTATGAGATGGGTGACTCTTTTGCGGCAAACGTGTTACGAGTGAGTGGAAGAGGTACAACGCGCGAGCGCTGAGCAGGGATTGGACGAAACGGGTAACGGTGGTGAGAACGACCAAGGAGATGGAGAGCAAGAGAAAAACAACACCAGTGAGGATCTCACTCATCCTTGTCAACTACCAGGCACTCCAACGGAACCTTTTCCAGCCAATGCACCTCCGTCTGACTAGCCGCAATGTCATCTCCATACAAAGAGCGCCCAACGAGGCAGTCACCAGAATCTCCGCCCGTTCAGCATACTTCCTCGCAGACGATGACCACTACTGCTTTGTCCCGTTGTACGCAGCATCCCATCCTGAACGACTAGTTGATGAGCTTGCTGTGAACAATGACGTGAGTCACAGCTCGCACGAGCTCCGCCTCCACCAACAAAGCACAACACACCCAGGGTGGCCGTCATGACCTCTATTTCTAGCCCATAGCATGCGTGGTGCCATCGCACACGAGTGATGATGGAATAAAGAGACAAAAAATGATATATTTCAACAAACCATCATTCCTTCGCGCGCCTTCTCGGGAAGGGTGCTTACTGCTTAGGGGCAGGGAGCACCTTGGTGCCCGGGAGGACATAGGGGTTGAGCGAGTAGTTGCACTGCGGGAGGTGTTAGCCAGAATAACGAAGTCAGAAGCTGAGTTGCGATTGCTCGCACTCACGTTCGAGTAAGCGACACCAGCACCGAAGCTGTATGGGTCAGTATCGCGATTGTACGGGTATTCGACCGGCTTACCCAGTCGAGAGGGCGACGGGCCATCCACGACCTAAGAAGGGTTAGTACAGCGGTAAACTTGGGTTTCTGGAATCGCGGGATCGCGAGATCAAAAACGCACGGCGGAAGAGGATGACGGAGGCGACAACACCAACACCGAAGCCGATGCCGGCGTTAACGATGAAGTCGGCAGCCTGTAATGTTAGCGAGTTTTGCTCTAAAAGGATACCCGATCAGCCGGGCGTGCCAGCGGCGCTTGCCAGGCTTCTGCGCGTTTCCGGTACGTTGCACCGTTGGAAGCGGCGCGTAAACCGGGCCGACTGTGTTACAAGCGTCCGGGATGGGAGGGCTCCGTTCTCAATCTATAAGAAGGCTCCATTGCGTTTCGGGGTCGCACTTACGCAGTTGTCAAACTGCAGTGTCAGCATTAGTCCCTCGGAGAAGCTTCCGGGAAGCGTTGACAGGCGCGAGAACGGGCTAGTCAGTCACACCCACCTTGCGGGCAATGACGTCCTCGGACGCGACGGGGGCGACGGGAGCAGGAGCAGCGGGGGCAGACATCTCCGTTATGTTTTTGGGGAGGTTTTGAAGGAGAAGGTGAATAGTTTGAGTATGTTAAAGGGAAGGACGTGAGCGACGAGCAGGGTCGTCGCGATCGCGAGCGACTGACGTCGCACGGCGAGAAGACGGATGGGAGAACACTGCCGACGGAGACAACCGTGGGAACGGAGCAATTCGGAGATAGGCAGACCACGTGGATGTGGCGCGGGGTCCCCGCATTTTCAGCGGACAGCTGGCCTGCCGGACCAAGACGACGACATACCCAATGCATTGAAGCGGCTATCCCTCAATGTCAGAATGGAGAGAGCAACCGTGGAGGAGCGGGAGGGGAGAGGATAGCAATACTAGATCACTGATGGTCACAACACACTCTGAGCCCTTCTGACCACCCAACAGACCACAGCACCACCTTGCGGTGCTGGTCTTTGGAATGTACCATCTACAGCACGACGCGCCAACCTGGCATGTCCAGCGACAACGAGGGGGCACTGCTACCTGACAGTGCAGAACATATTCTTGGAACAGTGTAGGCCCGACTAGTTCTTTCATTCTCGGTCACCGACTGACTGGCATCCATGGCACCTTCAGGATTCTACACTTTCACCCAAGAGGATGAAGCCCTTCAGTCGCCTACTACCATTCTCCAACTTGATACCTCGTTTGGTGGGTCACTCGGTAAGGGCGATGGTTGCTGACGCCCTTGACACTCTGCGGCAGCAGAAACCCGCACGGTCATCGCTACCGTGGTTATGGTCTTGGCCGTAGGTGCCGAACACTCAGCGTATGCCTCAACCCCAAAGAAAGCGGATTCGACGCCCTTTGACCATCTCATGCGCAAGAGCCGCGCATCGTGTTCGATCCGTGCGCCCAGCTTCGGCCAGCGCCACTAGAGTGTCACTCGTGGCTACGCTGGTGATGGGCGGCTTGGATAGTAGTGGTGTCGGCTGGACGTATACCATGAGTGGAGGAGATTGCTTGTTAAAAGTGTACGATTGTTCCTGCGTTCTAGCATTGATCATGTGACGACGTGGCAGATGCACAAGGTCTAACGGTTGCATCTAAAATCGCCAGCTTCACCATTGATATCAGCATGCTCGCTCCGCTCGTCCATGCGGATACGCTGAGGTGTGTTAAATATAATGCGTGCCAGCACCGGTTGCTAACACCCACAGTCCCCCCATTCGTCTGTGTTCTATCTGGCGACTCTGCTGGGTGGATCTGTGGTTTGTAATCTCATGAGCGGGGTCATTTCTTCAGTCAGTATCGGAGACGCAGCAATGTGACATGGTCATGTTAGTCCTCGCGGTTAGAATCTTCATCTTCTTATGCGCCGGATGTCACTACATTGAGGAGCGCGGTTCGATAAACTTCACAACCTCGGACTGTACCCAATACGCGGATATCTCTAGTAAGCCAACGTCGTGTAAGTGCCCTGCGGAGTGTGGTCTCACGCGTACCAGTGTTCTTCACTCGTCCCTGTGGGTCGTATTCTACAGCGTGCGGGAATCGCAGTCTTTCACAAGCGGGCTCCAGGACGCGAGACGCGGTGGCGGTTTATCCGGTTCCGAAAACGAGCGAAGCTGTATGCCGACGCGTAAGTCCCCGCCCCTGAGAATGGAAACCTACTAAAACGGGTTAGAGCGGCACTTTTGCCGGCCTCCATAGACGGCGGCAGAATCAGATTCATGATTCTGTTGCGCCCCTGCGCCGCATGGATCCCTCGAACTCTTTGTGGAGGAGCAGTATGCATATGGAGTTGCAACAATGTTGCTTCCTGCTCCTTTTAGTTCCCTGCGTGTCGTGCTCGCACGGCAACATGACGACTGCCGTCCAATAAACGCCAGGGAAGCGAAACACCGCACACAGATTAGTCCTATACTCTTTTCGTTGTTGCCGGCACCGGCCGAGATTTGATAGTGCGGCGATGAGGCCATTGACCGGAGCTTTTTTGCCGCGACCGAGCCACGCTTCGTGCGCGCGTTATCTTGAACAGCATCCTTCTCTGCTTACTTGTTCTTTTACCTGTCCTTCTTGTCACCATATACCCTCTTCCCTTCACTCCCGGCTGTGTGAACAGAAACAACGCACGAGAACACCGGATCCTACCAGAAGCCGGTGACAACTGACCCACCACGAAAATCCAATCCTGCTACACCGAACACCTCTATTCCCGTTTCGGATTCTTCCGCAAAAACCGATATCAAAATGAGCACGCCGACATCACTCGAGGGCATCCCAACAGCGGATGCCACTGTCGACCTCACATCATCGTCCACAGAGGCACTCCAGGCGGCGCTGGAACCCGTCTCGGTGCCGTCTCGATCGCCGCTGGCGAGCTTCACCAACTGGGCACGCACGTTCGAGTGCCGTCCACAACGTGTGTTCCAGCCGACAACCGAGGTGCAATGCCGCCAGATCGTCGAGCTTGCGCGCCGTGAGGGCGCAACGGTGCACCCCGTCGGCGTGGGACATAGCCCGAGCGACCTGGCGTGCACAAATGGGTGGCTTGTGCGCATGGAGGGCCTGGCTGGCCTCATTGATGTGAGTTTGGCGACGCGCGGCGGGTGCGAGTGTGTGGTCAGGATACCCGCTTGCAATCTGGGCACGAAGGCCTGGTGAAAGATTATGAATGCTCCCAACGCCACGGCGGTAAAGACGCGCACTTCTACCTACTCATCCGCCTAGCATCATGTCGATATCGTGTCACGGATCATGGAGACATACCTCCAAGATCCATACCGTCTTCCCGCTGGTAGTGGCTGACGAAGCAGATTGACCACGTCAAGAAGACTGCGACGTTCCTGGCGGGCACAACGCTGCACGCAGTGCACGCGGCGCTCGCTGCCGCCAACCCGCCGTTGGCGCTGCGCAACATTGGGAGTATCAGCGACCAAACGATTGGCGGGCTCATCTCGACGGCGACTCACGGCTCGGGCGTAGAGTACCCCGTCATCTCGGCGGATGTGCAGGCGCTTCGCGTCGTGCTGCCGCTTCCGGGTGCACCCGTGGCGACCTGCAGCCGTGATGCCGACGCGCCGCTTTTCGCCGCGTCACAGTGTGGGCTGGGCGCAACCGGCCTGCTGCTCACAGTCGAGATCCGCGTCGAGGACGCGTATCGCCTAGAGGAGGTCAAGACGAGCTACAGTGTTGACGAAGTGCTCGACAACCTCGACACCATCAAGGGCTCGGCTCAGCACGTCCGTGTCTGGTGGTACCCCGCCGGGCAGGGTATGGTCGTGGCGCGCGCCAACCGCACCTATGTGGAGGCGCAGCCCACCGGTTCGTACCTGGACCACTTTCTCGGGTACCACGTCACGCAGTTCCTGCTGTTCGTCTCGCGATTTGCGCGCAACTTCACTCCCTACGTTGGGCGATGGGCTTGGGCACTCGCGCGCGGTGGCGGCACGGTCATCGACCATAGTTACAAGGTGTTCAACTTTGATTGTCTGTTCCCCCAGTACACCTCCGAGTGGGCGCTGGACGCCAAGGATGCGCGTGCGTGCCTCGAGGAACTGCGTGCATACATCGATGAGCAGGCTGCCGACCCTGCGGGCGTGCGCGTCCACTTCCCTGTCGAGATCCGCTGGAGCAAAGCAGACGACATCCCCCTCAGTCCGAGCTATGGCCGCGAGACATGTTGGATTGGTGTTGTGACTTATCGGTAGGTTGAGGAAACCTAGAGTGCCGCAAAACTCACACTTTCCCAGTCCGTACGGCCTCCCAGTTCCGTACCGCAAGTACCAAGGTCGATTCGCCGACATCTGCGCTGCGCACGGAGGCCGCCCTCACTGGGCCAAGGAGCACTCGCTCACCCCCAAAGGCATCGAGGCCCTATACCCACGTTTCAACGATTTCCGTGAG
The DNA here is from genome assembly GCA_023653615.1 of Apiotrichum siamense. Taxonomy (NCBI): domain Eukaryota; kingdom Fungi; phylum Basidiomycota; class Tremellomycetes; order Trichosporonales; family Trichosporonaceae; genus Apiotrichum; species Apiotrichum siamense. The sequence goes on from JALJEG010000027.1 coordinate 50,833, forward strand.
GTGATCGCGCGGGTTGACCCCAACGGCGTCATGCGCAGCGAGTACGTTAGGAGACATATCGATGGTGAAGACGTTGCGACGCGTCTCTTCAAGCGCCGACCATAACAATAATATAAAGAACACGATCTTAATACGTAGAATATATAGATACAGATCCCTGTTCTGAGCAGTTCATGGATGCTATTGTATTTGGGTGTTATGCTGCGAGGTGGGTAGTCATTTATCATTGCGCAGTAATCGTCGTATGCCGATGTCGATCCGACTCATAGTATCGGTGGTATAAGTCATATGCGGGTGATCGTCGCACCGAAGGGCATCCTTTACCTGCGTCACAGGGGAGTGGCTTAGCACTTCAACCCTCTCGTCCCTTCTCGTACTAATCATCGTCGAGGTCGACGAGCTTCCGGACAGGCCGACTCTTCATCTTGCGAGTCTGGAGGCGCGACTGCCACGGCGCCCTCTCCCCCTCCTCGACCACCTTGACCTTCTCCTTCCTGACTCGTTTCACCTGACGCTCACTCGGAAGCCGGACTTTGCCGATCTCGTTGGCAAGCATGTCGCCCATCTCAGGCATCTCCAACATGAGCTGCGCAGTTAGCATGACTGCCTGAGCTCCCATTGAGACATGCCTGAAGACCGCGCTCATAAATCTTACGTTCGTGAGGCGAGTCGCGGAATGCGTCATTGTGGTCAAGAGCTGCGGTGAGCGGTTGTGTATAATAATAGACTAACCCGACACGCCCAGCTTTGAAAGAAGTTGGTCCTGGTTGACGGGCTTTGACGACAATGCGCCACCATCAGACATGATTTCATTCATGAGGCTGTCTGTTTGATGGGCCTCCTCGAGCTCAGCCTTCTTGGCCTCTTTCTTCATTCGGTGTCGCCGCATTTCCTTTCCCGCTTCGTCCTAATTCGTGAGCATTGCGGACTCTGGTATGACGTACCTCATCGTCGTCCTCTGACTCTGATACCAGGGCTTGCTCGAAGATGTCTTGTTGAAGCTGGTCCTCGGTCATGCGCACACGTTCGAGCTGTGTCCGGGTTAGCAACTGCACCGCTGCTAACCTCTCACATTCCCCTTTACGTAGCCCTTGGGATCGTAACGGAAGATGTTATGTACTCCAAAGAGATCGCCCTTATCGACCTTTGATGTCGCACCTTCGAAGCCCTTGTGAGTACGGCGCTCGAAGGTGCCATCGTTGAGTTGACGGGACCGCTGCTGCTTATAGACTATTAGGTTAGGATGGCCCATTGACGATCACGTACTTTGTCGTTCATACATCACCTCCTCAATGGTGCCTTGGCTTACGAAGCGGTAGACCTCGCTAAAAGTCAGGTAAGGCACGCGAAGAGTCACTCACACATTACGCTTCTGGCCGAAGCGGAAAGCTCGATCCATGGCCTGGAGATCGTTGGCGGGATCTGAGGGGGTCAGAGGCTTCCGTTACCTGCGTTTGGCAACTCACTCCAGTTGGGATCGAAGATGATGACTTTGTTCGCCTGAGAGACCTCAGTTACTGTTATTATTCTCATCTACGACATACAGCAGTGAGGTTGAGGCCTACACCACCTGCCATGGTGCTAACAAGCATCAAAAACATATCCTTGTTGGGGTCCTGAAAGTTGTCCACAATCTCCATCCGTTGTGCCTTGTCTACTTCACCAGTGAATACGCCAAACTCAAAGTTCACTGTCAAGTCAACGTAAGCTTCGTAGACACCGTTGTTGGATGAAACACCTACAGTCGTTCGACAAGTTTATGAAGTCTTCGATATACTTGAGGAGGCGGACAGAGTTTGAGAAGAGCAAGACTAACAGTCAGCCAACGAGAGCATCGCATGCGTACCTTTGTTCTGTTCTTCGGGTTTCGATCTCCACTCTAGCAACATATTTTGAAGCAGCTGATCGGTTAACGAAGAACCCAACACAGACAGTTTGGCACCTACTGTCCACTTTCCACAATTGCGTTGGTCACTGCGGGTTAGCATCATACGAGCCGCGATCTTACAGCTCGGCTTCCAAGCGGTTATGTTGGCGAGGATCGTAAACTTGGCCAGTCTGACGTAATTCAGCTCGAGTCCCTCTCAAACATCCGACATACACAGAACTCGAACACTCGTCGGTTCACGTCCTGCTGTCTAGGCAGGTCATCATTGTCTGTAGTGAGTGTTTGCGAGCTTCTTGGACTTACTGGAATAGAGTAAGGCCATATGCTGGTACGTTAATGATGGACTAGAGCGACAGACGTACGTTAGCTACACGTCCAAGAGCATCAAACCTGTTATTAGATACTCGCAGCCAGAGACTGAGTCTCACATTTTCAGGATAGCGGTCCGCACATCGTCCCCCACAGAATTTGTGAGATAGCAACAGTCCACGCGCTTCTCTCCCGACTTGCAATCGCAAGGCTCCTTTGCTCGAAGGATAAATGCAACGTCTGCAAGTGCTCAGCGACATAGCAGTCCAATCACTCACCATCAGATTCAATAATCCTGCGATAGACCGCATCCTGATGTTCGGCAAGAGGGCACAAGACGACCATGTCCCGCTTTTGAGGCAACTGGCATGTCAGAATGTGACATGCCAGTTAACACCTTACCTCATTGGCAATCTTCGACTTATCACGGCGAATGTAGAAGTGTGGCAGGATACCATCATACACCTGCGCCAACCGAAACTGACCTGGTCAAAGGTAGGTATTGACTGCTACATACAATGGACGTGACAACTTCTGCGATCTTCCCATCATGACGGTGGCCGCGGTTGATGGGGTTAACCACATAGTTTCTCCATTCCCTGAGGGTGCCCGCCCAGCCGCGTTGACACTCGTCGTCAGAACAACGAATCTGAGTGCCACTCACAAAATCCATGACGCTCCACATTTCGTCCATTCGATTTTGGATCAGTGTACCGGTCAAGCCGAAACAGGACCGGCAAGGAATTTTCTTGATAGCAAGACTCAGACGTCCTTTGGGGTTCTTCATGCGATGGGCTTCATCGAGGATAACAACGCTAGGAAGTCAGAGCTGAGAATGAGTAGATGTGACGAACGAGAAGGGTAGTTTCTTGAGGTCATCAGCAGCCCGTATAAAGAGGTCTATGGAGATGAGCACTGGCGTCAGCGTGTGCGGGATGAAGTAGCCTACCAATGTCCAGATAGCCACCAGCCATGGACTTGAGAGTGTCGGCAGTAGTCTTTGACGTCCAGATCTCATACTCGAAATAGCCCCACTGTGCACAGTGAGCATTCTTCACGTAGAAGCACTGACAGTATCAAGCTCTCGAGCCCACTGTGCCGGTCAGCATCATGACTCTGCATGGAACTAACGTTAGGAATGAGAGAGGTCGGGCACACCAAGAGCGCTGTAGCCCACCTCTGTGGTGACATTTTTTCGCCGGCTTTCCGAATCTGGGCCTTGCGCCGTCCGCCATCTACTGCGGTCCCGGTCTTCCGCATGATCGCGGAGAGCTTATGCGTCAGTAGCGACGACAGGCGGTACCCACGAAAGAGATTACTTGAACTGTTTTGCCGAGACTGAGTCGTAAGCGCACTGGACAAACAGGCAGTGAGACACAGAACGCACCCCATATCATCACCAAGGATTCCCCCCAAGCCCTTCTTGTACTTGTCATGTAAAAACAAGACTCCACTACGCTGGTATGGACGAAGAAATCGGTTGATGCAGGCAGGAATGACAATGCTCCTATCGTCGGGATCCACCTCATATGGCTCTATAAGCCGCTGTTCGTCGGTACACGGGAAACCGGGTCGCTCAATGGCGGTCTCCAGTGCCTTGGGGTCAAGACCTGGCAGCTGTTCGGACAGAGACTGGTATTGGGTCGTCAAGACGCTGTTCCGGAGGGCTGTCTTCAGCTCAAAACCTCTGTCGTTATGAGACTTACAGTCGAAGAAGACGTCGTCGTCATCAGGGTAGATTTCATCTTCCTCTTCTGTCTCGTAGCTGTCGAAGAGCTCGCTCTTGACTCCCAACTCCGGCTTGACATCTGGCTTCTCGTCCTCAAGCTTAGATGATGCGAGAAGTGGGTTGACTTGTTGAGGTATAACAACGATGTCATCGTCCCCGTAATCTTCCTCCTCCTCGTCCACTTCGTCCAGAATCGTTGATAGATTGGGCTTCCTGTCAACATCTGGTTCCAGTTTGACGACATCGGACTTGACAGTCAGAGTGGATAGCAGGCTTGATACCCACTTGGACATAAGGTTTGATGCTTGATGGGGTTACCGTCTTGATGTCTCCCTGGACAGCAGGCTTGATCTCAGGCTCGGTATCGAAAGACGAAATGCCAGGAGCCGAGATCCCGCACGCTTGGTCGGGTGTGATACACATGGTCGACTCGGCGCTCGCAAGAGCGGTCCTGCAAGTCGTGCCTTGAAGCTCTAGCGGGAGTTCCAATTGCATCTCCGTATCTTCGATAGCCATGGAGCCGCCATTACCCGTCATCTGTTGAATGATATTGTCAGGGTGGAACTCCTCCTGGCGCAGCTCTGCGAGTGAATTCAGCGATTAAGTTCTCATGTACCAAACAACGTACGAGCAAGGATGGGGAGAGGATCAAAGCCAAGACGCCTCTCTATACAATCAGACAGCGGAAGATTATTTTGTCACTTACGGCCTTCATAGACGAACACCCGCGCGTCCACGATAGACTCGCCAGAAAACTCGTCGCTGTCACTGCCTCGGCGCCGTTTATGGGACACGAGGCCACTCTTGGAAGGGTGCTTCTCCCTCTTAAACTTTGGAGGCATCTTCAACACCGACTTGCCCTCCTTCTTCCTTTGAGCATTCTGCAGGCGGGTCTCCATGCGTTCCGCCTCGTTATGCCGTTCAGCGGCATAGTCGTTGGCTTCCTCGAAGACATCGTCATCGAAGTCGTCCTTTGGTGCTGGGAGGCTTGATAAGGACCACGGCTAACATGAGACAATCAGGGAAAGACCTACCAGGAGACGCGCGCGACCTCAGCCTCGGCGTTGGCTCATCGTCGGACTTCAGCAGCTGCCGAGGAAGCTTGCTATGACGCCGGTCTGGTGGTCAGTTGAGGCGTACTTGGAAACATCGACTGCTCACTGCCTCTAGTCGACGACTTGGAGGAGCCGTAAGACCTTTGCGCCATAGTTGATGAGGCTGAGGCATGGAGAAGTGGATGAATACAGGGTGGATGCAAGACGCAAGACACGGTGATGCTCCGAGATATGGGATGGCCAAACCGAACAAACAAATCCATGGCGGTTGACATCATCTGCCTCATCCTGGGATTTGTTTTCCCACGGTGGTCCCAAGCCTCCACCTTGATTTCCGAGATGTGTAGCCAGTAGACGATCTTAATATCTCTTCGCTTGCGTATTCAACCCATCGGCTACCTTGGGTGCAATGCTTCGGCTTCTTCATCTGCCTGTCGCGCGCACTTCCCGGCTCCCGGTGTCGCTCCCCTCAAGCGCATCATATGGGGCTGCGGTCCGCACTGCAAGCACGGCCGTCTCTCACAAAGACAAGAAGAAGGCGTTTTCCGCGACCCTGTTACTACCCAAGACGGACATGCCGCTGAGGTTGAAGAACGCGCCTGTTGCCGAGAAGAAGTTTCGAGATCGCACAACGCACGAGCTGTACCGGGAGCAGGTGAGATACGGGCCGCCTACGGCTCCAGTCCTGGAACACAAGCTGAGACGCGTAGTTCAAGGACAACAAGGGTGATGTCTTCATCCTGCACGACGGACCTCCCTACGCGAATGGGAACTTGCACATGGGTAAGCCATACCGCATCTAATTCTGGATTCTACTGACCCACAGGTCACGCCTTGAACAAAATCTTGAAAGACATTATCAACCGATACAACGTTATTCGTGGACGCAAGGTCCAGTGAGCTTCTTCGTCTTGGGCCATGCAAGCTGACATTGAGCTACGTCCCCGGATGGGACTGTCACGGACTCCCGATCGAACACAAGGCGCTCGCAGCTCTCGGAGTGAGATTCGTCTCTTTGCATGAGCTGACTCGTCGAGAAATCTCACACTGCGTTGGATCCTGTCAGCGTCCGACAGGAGGCGCGCAAGTTCGCTCTTCAGGCCATTGACGTGCAGAAGGAGGAATTCAAGCAGTTGGGAATTATGGCCGACTGGGACATAAAAGAGGGTGTATATCGTTCTCTTGGTGAGTGTCGAGATCTTACACTGCTGACGGCCAAGACCACGACTTTGAGATCCGCCAACTCCAGCTATTCAAGATGATGGTATCCAAGGGCTTCATTACACACCGTCATCGCCCCACCTACTACTCGCCTTCTTCACGTACTGCTCTTGCCGAAGCTGAGCTTGAGTACGCGGACCTTAAATCGACCTCAGTCTACGTCGCGTTCCCTGTCCAGGAGGATGACATGACCCCGAGGGTCAAGGAAGCTCTGAAGAAAGGCCAAGAGAAGCATTCTGACGCGCGGCTGCATCTCGCTATCTGGACCACCACCCCTTGGAGTCTTCCCGGCAACATGGTGAGTAATATTGCACTGTTGGATTCTAATTGCCAGGGTGTTTCCGTTCACGAGGACATCGACTACGTCGTTGTTCTTAACGAGAAGAAGCAGCTCCTCGTGATTGCCGAGGCTCGTCTGGATGAGCTGCAGAAGCATCTTGGATGCCTGGAAGTCGTGGACAAGCTCTCTGGTGAGCTCCGTGAATCTCCTGCAGCTAATCGTTAGGCCAGGATCTTGTTGGCGTCCGTTATACCCATCTCTTCCACCCGGCGTCGTCTCGAGCTTCGCGACCCGCTGTCTTCTCTGCGAACTATGTGACGGCCGACTCTGGTACTGGTCTTGTTCACTCTGCCCCTGCCCATGGTCACGATGACTACGACGCGTTCAAGTTGGCGGGTGTGTCTCTTGATGACATGCGCTGCCCGGTTGACGACGACGGATGCTTCACGGAAGAAATTGTTTCATGGAGCGGCAAGGAAGGTGCCAGCGAGCTTGTCGGAAAGCCTGTTCTGGGACAGGGCTCCAAGATCATGGTCAAGTTCCTTCAGAGTGAGGGTGCGCTGCTTGCCCAGGAAGACATTGAGCATCGTTACCCCTGCGACTGGAGGACCAAGAAGCCTATCATTATCCGGTGAGATCAAGCAGTGCAAGCAAGATCTTACTGACTCAAGTGCCACTCCTCAGTGGTTTGCCGATGTTGAGTCTCTGAAACACTCCGCCAAGGAGGCCATTGAGAGTGTCAACTTTGTGCCTACTACTGGTGCGTTGTTGGTTATCGCTTCATCTGACTATAGGTCACAACCGTCTCTCGGCCATGGTGCTATCTCGCTCAGAATGGTGTATCTCCCGCCAACGTAGCTGGGGAGTTCCCATTCCTGCCCTCTTTAACGCACAGGGCGAACCACTACTGACTACTAATTCCTTGGAGCACATCATCACCGTCCTTGACGCTAAGGGTGTGGACCACTGGTGGTCTGGTCCCACCGAGGACTTCATTCCTCCAACCCTCAAGGGCCAGGAGTTCACTCGAGGCTTTGACACTCTGGATGTCTGGTTCGACAGCGGAACCTCCTGGTCCCTCATCGACGCCACGAAGCTCCGTTCCCCCGAGGAGCCTGTCACGGACGTGTACCTCGAGGGTTCGGACCAGCATCGTGGCTGGTTCCAGTCGTCCTTCCTCACTCGTCTTGCAGCGCTGGAGGGAACAGGGGCAAAGCCACTTGCACCATACCGCAACCTCATCACCCACGGGTTTACGACAGATGAGAGCGGGAACAAGATGAGCAAGTCACTTGGCAATGGCATATCGCCCATGGACGTTGTCAACGGCACGAAAGCAACAACTGCCTACGGGTCTGACACGCTTCGAGTGTGGGCAGCTGGAATCGACTATACCCGCGACGCTTCAATCGGCCCTACTAGTATCTCCCATGCAGCTGAGTTGCTGCGAAAGCTGCGAAGCACATTGCGCTTCATCCTTGGCAACACTAGCGCTTCGAAGTCCCTTCCCTTGGATCAGGTTCAACTTGGTCCTGTGCGTATAGCTCAGGTATCACGTACTAACGTGCTCGTAGGTTGAGAAGTATGTCCTCCATGAGTTGAGTGCAGTAGAACAGTCCGCGCTCGAGAATTACGATGCGTTTACTTTCAACAAAGGTACGAGTCAAATACTCCTCCGCGGCTGACCACATCAGTCCTACAAAGTGTTACCATGTTCACCTCCTCCACCCTTTCCGCTTTCTACTTTGATGTTGTCAAGGACACCCTATACTGCGACCCTGTGGACGGAGCACGACGTCAAGCAGTTCTTGCGACTCTGGACCACGTGAGGATCATCCGATGAGCTAGGCCTAGTACCTAATCCTAACTATTTCAGGTCCTAGGTGTCATGACCAAGATTGTCGCTCCAATTGTGCCTCACATGGCCGAGGAGGTGTACGAATTTGCGCGATCGAGGTCCGACGACGCAGCAACCCGGTTGTCATCAGTGTTCCTGGAGCCGTGGGCTCCGACTGTAAGCACAGCCCCAGGGGTTCTTCATGCTAACACTATCAGGAGACCCAATGGACCAACTCGCAGGTCCAGGCTGACATGTCAACCCTGTTAGAAGTCCGCTCGGAAGTTCTCAGCCTCGTGGAAACTGCGCGCCAAGCAAAGTAAGCAATTCCGTCTACAGAAAGGCAGGATATTAACAGATATCGATAGACACGTCCGAGTGCCGGCTGAGACAGAGGTTCATTTGAAAGGCACGACAGAATTGTTAGCACTTTTCAAGGAGAACGGTATGTCGATCACTTTAGCGGCTAACGACACTTACCCATTGCTCAGAGACGCTCCTTCCTAGCATTCTGGGCGTCTCGGTAGTAAACCTCAACGAATACGCCTCGCGTGGCGCTTCATGGTCCCTTTCGAAGGAGCTGTCCACTTGTGAGTTCATATGCGCCACGACTTCCAAGACGCACTCGTCACAGACAAATGATGCTGACGGAATTCTCCAAGCCCGTGGAGACGCCACAATTACATTACGCCAGTCTGCGGCCCAGCAGTGCCCCCGCTGCTGGCTCTACACTGCTGAGGTAGAGGACAGCCTGTGCGTCCGATGTGAATCGGCTTTGGCGTAAAACGCCATACCGGTTCATCCGTAGTACCTTGTTGCCGCTTAGGGCCGCGGTGGCACGTACATTTGTTCGTCATAGCCGTGTCTCAGGCGCATCTAGAAACGGTTAGCATGTCTCGGCCATTTGTTGTTGCTCGGATACTCTGATTAGCCCCCAAGCATGCATACCACCACCATTCAGTCGCGATTCCTGCAATATTTAGAGGCACCAGTTGCACCCGAGGCCCAGGGGGCCTCGGCATTCTATACGGGCGAAATAATAGTGGCGGCTTGTGGCAGCGAGCATCGAAGACTTGGAAGTATATTATCGACCACTAACGACCACACGACTCGTCAACGTTAGTCAATGTCAACACCTGAACTCCTTGTAGCTCCTTTTGTGGGCCTTTAGCAGCCCTGAACCCGTGTTGAACATGGATGGTGGCAGCAGTTTGTGGCATGGCTGTCCCTTTTGGTGACTCAGCGACTGGTGCGGCAATCAATCTTGCCAGATCAGGAGCTAAATGAGATGGCATGTGTGCCCCACATACTGGCCCCACGTACATGCACCAAGAAGATATCTCAATGTGGATTCCTGTGCACGTCAGCAGTTTATTTTATCTGTAGAGGAGTCGCCGCCAAGTGAGTACCGACCAAACATTCGTCAGTCTCTTACGACGCGTGCCAACTAGCGTGTCTTGTAGCAGACTAGGCATCTGTGTCCGTCATGTTTACAGTAGTTTGACTATGTCGTATCCGAGGCTAGTGTGAGTTTTATGTCAGCGTCGATGTGCACGAAGTGAGATCCGCATACCGACAGGATGAGTGGCGGTGGCAGCAGCACGGTTGAGATTGGGCTGCCACATCATGAGTTTGATCGTCATCACACGCTACCGTAAAATAAGTCTTCTCGTAGCAACGGGTTGGAGTTTGCGAGATAAAACATGGATTTATTCCTTGCCCGTGAGCCAACAGCACGGGCACTAAACTTACCCACGGACGATGGGTCTGGGTCTATGTAAAACGTAAGACCCTAGCACACACTGGGTGGATTTTGAGTGCTTACGAGATCGCGCCGAGGAGACAAGCAAATCGAGTGTAACACCGAGGGAAGCGCGATGTTCGTGCAGGAACGCCTGTCCGTTTGGCGGAAAGGAGAGCCGAGACCCAGCACCTTACCATGGAAGAATCCGTTCTCAGCATCGCTGTCCACACTCTGGCAGGACCCATCACGTCTATGTACATGCCATCCGTCTTTGCCAGTGGGGTGAGGCTACTCAATCGCCTGCGCGGCACTCAACTTCGCGGATGTGGTGCACGGGCCGACCTCGTTAGGGTACAACTGGCCAAGTCCGTGTTTAACGAACAAGTCGCCGAGCCCCGGCGGCGTCAACAGAACATTCCATTCCTCTTCCCCTCTAAGCATCCTTGCAAACAAGAGAATAGCTAGAGGGAGGAGCGTGGGGGAGCTGTTAGAAAATGGAACAGAAATCATTATCGTGAAAGAACAAACTTGAAGTCATGCCATCGGACGAAATACGGGGCCGATTATGTTGTAGACCGTGAGCACCACATCACGCCATAACCCAAGCCTCCTGGGTGATTTACTCATTACGAACTGCGCTCTGTGATTTGTGCGCAATGCTTATTTCTTAGATGGATATCTCTTTCTTAAATGTAGGATGGCACTTACAGCATCTTAGGTCCACCACCCAAAAGTGCAAGGTCGTCGGCCGATGTGACGTGTCGCTCATCGTCATTGACAGTATCAGCTCGTCGAGAGGGAGAGGGAACAAAGACATAATACCACTGACGGCTGCAGTGTGACATAGGTCTGGCCTTCATTCTCACTCTCTCTCTCTCTCTCTCATCCGCTAAGTCCACAAGGTCAGTGTGGCACTTTTGGCAACAGACCCTCCTTCGTTTGGATTCCCAGGGTTTTCTCCAGGTCCCCATCTTCCATGTCGATAGTATCACAGGCAAGTACTGCCAGATCCTCGTCTCACCTTTCTGGTGCTTGTCAGCATGTCAGGTGCATGTCCACGACCGCACTGCAGGATTCCCACCACAGCTCGGGCATTCGGACGATTAACTCGCGATTCCATGCTCCCAGCCAATGAGACCCAGGTCTGGGTGTCTAATAACCCCACCCAACCCTACTTTCAGATCCTTCACAGCTGCGCCGCGGTCATGTGTTATTATCTCTCCTGGTGGCGCCCGCCTCCAGGGTTCAACCATTAATGTGTCGGAGTTGGACGGCAGTGCCGTGATGCCATGTCGCCACGGCGCTCCCTGCGTGATACATGTGCTGCGGCGTACACAAACGGCGAACAGCAAGGTCAGCGGTCACACAACTTCATCAGCAGCAACCCCGAGACTGCCGCGGGCCGGTATCGGGAAAAATATGCGTCCTTCCCTCTGACAGACCGAGGACAAAACCCCTACCGAAGGGGGCGGACCGCGACCAGGAGTATGATCTGGTATGTGGTGGAGACTGAGACTCACCGTAGCGATTCATCACTGTCTGTCTCGGAACAGTGCCCATGACGTTCAACGGAAGGGCAGCTGGGCTCGGACGCCAGACAGTGCCATACTCACAAGCATGGGTATTATGGGCGGACCTGCTGGAGGCGGTCCGGGTGCTTACCCCAGATCGGCCTCCGACAACATCAGCAGTCCCCTAGCGACAACTGTCACCCCCGTTTCGTCAGGTCGTCGTCAGCAATTCCTCCAGAGTGCGCTCGTGCCTCCCAATTTTCACTGGAAATGACCCGTCCCCTCGTGTCACTCCTGTCTTCCTTGCCTGGAGGTTTGTTGGGGGGCTGGGGGCAACCGTCAAGGAAAAACAGAAGTCCTCCGCCGTCCCCCGGTGAATACCCGAAGGCACCGGCCAGTAGCGCACGGACATTTATGCGTCGCTTGGAGATTATGACAATCCTGTCTCGGTTGCCTCCTGTCTGTTTGCCCCCCGCCACCCGCTAGTCATCCAGAATATTTTCCGGACGGCGAGACCCGAGAGCTGAGTACGGGAAGAGAGAAACAGAAAGAAGCACTAGAACCTGAGGTGGCACTACTCGCGAATAAAGTCCGACTCAAACCAGCCACTTGGCACTTGGCATGTGGCGCTCGCCATTGTGACGCGAGTACAGGGTTGATGTCGGATCCTTTTACTCACTGGATGCTACGAGCAAAGGTCTGGGCAATGAGTAATGCTGACGTTTTTTTGGCTGAGATCTTGGGTCTTGACGTGGGTTGCCGGGGCTGCATTATTCACGGTGTCTGGGGACGATGATGAAGGGTCGAGAACGTCTGTTGGGCGGGTGTAACGAGCGCCAAGGCGCACGGCGCACAGATACCTGGCGCGTGAAAGACCTGAGACACCTGCCCGCGCCAAGTGATGTGGCCCTTTCAACAGACAGCCATTTCCTGGGCATGAAAGCCCAGTTGGAAGCCAAATACCACAGAAGCCGACCAGACAGGGACCCAGGAAACGCATCAGAACAATGGCACACCTGGGTTCAGAGTCCTGTTTGGAAGTACCCTAGGCGTTGTTGCAGCTAATACCGCCAGTCGCCGAGGTGATCCCCGCCCGAGTCTTGGATCTCTCCGTGGCTCTTGAAGGCTGGTTGTGGCATTTGGACCCCTCCATCGACCACCTGCGACTCGGCTAAGAGGTGAGATGGACCCCTTTGCTATTCTGATCCTCGCCTTCCCGACTCAAACCCAACGGCATGGGATGCGTCCGAGGTGTACCGAGGACAATAATGTTTCAAGACAACTGATGGCCTACCCGACGACTGATGGCTTGCCACGACGACTGACGGTTGACCACAAAGTGACTGCAACTCCTGTACCGCGGGGCTGCCGAGGCGGCGTCGATATCGGCTGCGCCGCTTGTGCTGCGCCGTTTGATTCTCCAAAGCCTGGTGGGCTTGAAAGATAAAGCTCGTGCTGCCAGAGTGTATGTTGTTGCTGCCCTGTGTGGCATGGCATGGCGACCGGAGGTACGATGCCACAGACGGGGCTCGGTAACCTCGTCTGCCACGCTGGTGTGTTAGGGCGGAGGGATGTGACGGGAAGGGCATGTATAAGAGTGAGATCGGTGCCTGGCCGAGTGTTTACTGGAATCGGACGGTCTCCCGCTTTTTTTCTTGTATGCCGTTGCTGCCGACCCATGCTGTGCGATATCTTTTGGCTTTGCGGCCGTCTCTCTGGTAACGGTATCTGTTTCAGACAAGCTCATCAGCTGGACTCGACACCAGGCACCCGTTGCAGCCCCGGTGCATGTCGGCGTCCATCTGCCCTTTCCAACCTTGCAACGCCCATACTAACCCCACCACCCTCCAGTACCAGCGCGGTCCTCCCACCTCTCGGTACCGATTTTTTTTCTCATTCCATGTGTATGGTGAAGGAAATAAACCGACATAAGGTTAGAAACGCCACAATCTCGTAGAGGCTCATCTCCTCATCCGTAAGCCTTGTGCCGCTTGCCATCGGCGCTAATGCTTGGCGAGGAGTCGACTGTGTGTCGCCAAGCGCGCGCAAGCATGCGGGCACTCTACTGGCCTACGCGTAGTGTCAGGGGATCGATGCTCTTCGGTCCCGGGCACTAGGTCTGTGGCCCAAGGCAGCAGTCCACTGCCGACTGGCCGGCCCACTGTCTCTGGCTTACGGAAGCTATGCTAATTGAATTAGTGGAATTCCTTGTCAGTGTCAGTCATCATCCCTTAGCGCCGGCTCGCCATTTTTTTTTTTCGTTCCCTCGTTATGGCAGGAGGTGTTTACAAGGGGAAGAGGCTGTCCCCTTGTGCCCATCTGCTGTCGGCCACCGGCCGGCCGCACAGCAGGCTGCGGTGCTCCCGGTCATATACTTGGTGCCATGCTGCCTGTCGCCAACTGACAGCCAACCAACTCACTTCACCCCGTCGTGCCGCCAAGTTTGCAACCTTGCAAATGTGCGGCTGGTGAGATGCGGCCGCGATATTCCCATATCGCTTGCATCTGTATCTTTATTGCTTGTTTCATTTTCTCTTCCTTCGGTCCCTCTGCTGCAGCTATTCCCCACTCTGCCGCAGTGCCTTGGCCTGGTCTACCGTTCCCTGTCTGGGAAATGCCACCCCCCCAGCCTCTGGGCCCTGCCTCCCTTGTGAACCCTGTGCAGGTCCGGTTCCTCTTTTCGCATCTGACAGCCTCCACACTGAAACTCTCCTTGATAGTGCCCCGAAGCCCTTGAAGCTTTCGCAGTGCCCGATCGACCTGCCTCATACCCTCTTTGCCATATTTGGACCCCACAACCCACCACCACGACAACCCACCACCACCACACCATACGGCCCCTGCTGAGACACCACGGTGGCACAATACACATCACTCTCTTCTCTCTCCTTTTCTCTCGCTCTCCTTTGTGCACTCTTGCCCTCTCGCTTCCGCCGACGCACAACATAACGTCAGCTCGCACCTAATCCCACACTTAATCGCCGTTGCCTTTCCCTCCGTTACCCATCTATCTTTTCGAACGCCTTGTTCCATTCTCGCACAGCAATCTTACGTTTATTTCCTCATCGAACAACACAACAACACATACCCATTCACGAGCGCAGATAGTCGGACTGCGAAAGCCGAGGTCGACCACGAGGTTGGCAGTGCTTAGTTCTGTGACAACGCACTCATCATGTGCCGCCACTAGAACCGACGTCCTGGACACATTTCAAAAACACGCCCGTGACAAAGGAACATCGACAACTGCACTCACGATTGCCATGCCCTCGCGTCCTAGGTCGAGTCGCGACCGCTACCATCACCCCAGTGGAGCGGCAGCAGGATCGAGGCCAGGACCGTCAACGGTCGCCGGTTCGTCGTATAGCATGCCGTCTCCCCAAACGACAGGGGACCACAGTCGTATGTGAAGACAATGTTTCAAGACTCACACCTTCAACAGCCGATGAACACGGTGACCATACGGACTGGAACGGACAGGGCCCTGTGGCACAACACCAACAAGGAAGTCCCAGTGATGAAACCACTCAGCGGCGCCGCGAAGCCAACCGCCTCGCCGCTCAGCGGTTTCGAAACAAGAAGAAGGGATATATCGAGCACTTGGAGGGCAAGAATAGAGCACTCAAGGAACGGAATCAAGCTCTTATCGCTCGCGTTGAGGCCCTCGAGGCAGCGCTCCGTGCTGACTCCCGCCCGCCATCACTAAGTCACCATCATCCGCGTCGTTCGGCGGATCCTTATCCATACTCTGCGCCCTATGGACGCGGCTCACCACCACCATTAATGACATCGGAAACGGATGCCCGGCACATCGCAAACCTTGAGGGCGAGGTGCGTGGGTTGCGCGATGAACTGCAGCGCATGCGAGGGGGAGGTATTCCTCCACCCGAGCCCCGCGACACACTCCCTCCACCCCGAAGACCTGGCATTCAACTGCCTCCAATCCGTCTTGCCTCACCACCCATGGGCTCAGGTATACCTGGTTCATCACATAGTCTCTCGACACGTCGCGACAGCAGAGGGCATATACCACCCCCGCTAGCATCGGCCCATTACCCGATGCGGTCCCCTTATGACGAAGGCCCCTCGCGGTCGCCCTACGATGAAGGGCCATCTCGGTCACCTTACGATGAAGCTCCATCTCCTCACTGGCCCATTCCGCCTCCACACCCGTCGCAGCACCCGTCACAACACCCGTCACAGCCACCTATGCACCACCCGGGACCGCATCCTGCCACGAGGCATCCCCACGAATATCGCCCTGGGCACCGCGCGACACACCACGCCCACGACCCTCACAGACATTAGACATGTAGAATATAATTCCCTCTCCCTTCGATACTTATCGAAGTAGCTTGACCTCCCCGTTGCCTGTGAGACCGCAAATTACCACATATTAGTGTCTGCGGTGTGCAGCTATAGGATGGTCCATCCGCGCAACTTTGGAGGGCACCGACGATTCTATCACACAACACACACACAAGTCCCAAGCGGGCCGAGATTGTCCTCGAGGCTGTCATGCACTCTGTGCGACTCATATTGGGAGCGTAATTCCTAGGCCTATTCAAGTTCCTATAGTTCATATTTGCTCTCTGCATTATTAAGTCAACTCCATTGAGGTACCAGCAGCAGCGCCGCGTCCACTCGTCCTGTGCCACGCATGGTGCCTAAACAACATATGAACAATGATACTGTACATCTACATTACCCATCTCTTACACTTTCCCATGGGCCGTGGGCGAGCGACATATTTAACCCCTAGGTGGATTTTGCCCTCTCGGTATTGCAGCGAATACCGTCCATGGTTACCCGTTCATTTATCGCGTCCAACACGGCTACAGAGGCCGATTGCTGTTCCAACTACCAGCTTGTTACACATTGCTTCCGTCCACATAAAGCTAGGTCGCAACTGGGGTTTGGGCCTTGTCATGCTGGTATGCCTGTGGGATAACGGCATGTCACTGAATCAGGCCAAGTCACGCCGAGACCGTCACTCTCATCGTGGGTTTGTCTTGGGGTTTTGCCAACATCGACACCAGGATGTTTTTAGTCCATCTTCTTTGCTCTATATGCCTTTAAGCGATGACTTTCTTGGAATTGCTGTCCCTATCAGTCGTGGCAGGGCCGCGTAATCAATTATGACTTGACCTCGGCCCTTGCACCTGGGAGAGGGACGATGTGGCGGTACGGTGCTACGATCAATCACCCGGTAGTTTTACCGGCTCATACATCTCGGGTGCCACGCCCAGCTCTATCTGGCCTGAGTAATTCTCTGCATCATCTCTGCATCATCTCCGCATCATCCAAACTGTAACAACGGGTCGTATTCTTACTGGCCGTCGGCTGTCTTCGATGATCACGACATGGCAACAGTCTCCCCGCCGGTGTACGCCGGTCACCACCCTCGCCCTGATTTTGTCTAGCATAACGGCGCCGAGAGGGACTCAAACGCGTCGGAACGACAGGGAAACATCGAGGCGGACCACTATCATGTTGTAAGCGTCCCATTGCCACCGCACCCGCTACGGGGCCTGACCCTGTCTCTCCCATTTGCTTGGGTGGTATGCGGGTTCGAGGCGTTTCTATTACTTCTATTTTGAAGGCACGTAGATCACGTTCACACCCCCTTACGACATGGCACTGGCGGATCCCGGCATGTACGTTGTGTGGACGACGTACTTCCCTCACGATCTCACTAGTGGGTGTCAAATGCCTGGCGAACGATCATCGTGCTCGTCGATCATCGTCAACAAACGCAGAGTTGACAAGGACCTGCTTTTTTGCTTTCCGAGTGTGGGAACAAAGAGGATCAAAGAACAATGTGTGACCCAAATAAAGCTCTCTAGGAGCGTGTCCGGCACGGGAAGGTGAATGTCCGACTCTCGGACGCAGACCTGGGCTGGGGTGACAGGCGCGGAAGAGCACCGACCATTGTTGTTGGGCACCAAGGGCAACTGTCGGTGATGTCCGGGTGCAAGCCGCTAGGCCCCAAGGCTCCAGATCTGGGGGGGCGGGTGCAGCGTCCCGGTCAGGGGTGTCCGGCAGAATTATTTCGGTTTGGTCCTTAGCTCCGGTGACGCTCATCAGTTGCGTCGTCGGCGATCAGGAACGGCGCTATCCGAACCTTGTTTCCCGTGCGCCGGCCATTGTGAGCCATCGAGCGCATCGCCTGCCATGCAACACCTAAACGAACAACCACAATCCACCAATCCACAATGTTGGGTGGTCTCAGTCCCGAAACACGACAGCAGAACCCCCGATCGTGATAGCGTGACTCCTTACCCTTGAGTGAAGAGGATGCTGGAGAGCGAACTCGGCGCCCTCCGTTTTTCGCATGGACGGCGGGCCGCATCTACAATGGTCCAGCGGCTCACAGAGCGACAAGTGAACCCCCCAAAATACGGCCGACTCCGTCCACGATGGAAGCAAAAACTCGAAATTTTGGTTCCGCACTTCTCCACAAAAGTGGAGGCACATATGAGGGCACATGTCATACTCCTCGAACTCGTCACCAGTTCTGGCGTTGTCCAGTCCATCCATCCATCAGCCATTGCCACTCCCATACCATCCAGCACGCCACCATGGACCTCGCGGCGCTGGAGAACCAGCAGCGTGCAGACAGGTGTACGTGGTAGAGGCTGCTGGGCGATCCTGACCGCACAGGGGAGAAGGGCATCAAGATTGGTGAAGGAACCTTCGCCAATGTCTACAAAGGTGCGTTGGGTGCTGCCTCTGCTGCGAAGCGCAAAGGGGTGTGGGGGGGGGGTGTGGGGCTGAGCTTACCGTGCAGGAACGGAGAAGGTGACGGGACGGAAAGGTACATGCAGGAGACTGTAGAGTGAGCGCTGATGACAGTCGCTATCAAGAAGATTAAGGTCGGCGAGATGAAGGACGGGCTGGATATGACGGCTCTGCGTGAGGTCAAGTTTCTCCAGGAGCTGCACCACCCGAACATTATCGGTGTGAGTAGACACATCCATCCTCTCAGTTGCCTGCTCACACACCCCAGCTGCTCGATGTCTTCTCGGTCAAGCAGAACGTCAACCTCGTGCTCGAGTTTCTCGATACAGACCTCGAGGCCGTCATCCGCGACAAGAGTCTCGTGTTCCAAACCGCAGATATCAAGGCGTGGACTGCCATGTCGCTGCGCGGTCTCGAGTACATCCACCGACACGGCGTGTTGCATCGTGTACGTGGCGGGACAAGCTAGATTCCTAATGACTGACGATCCAAGGACTTGAAGCCAAACAACTTGCTGATTGCGTCCAACGGCGAGCTCAAAATTGCAGATTTCGGCCTTGCGCGCGAGTTTGGCGACGCAGCGTCCAAGATGACCTCGCAAGTGATCACACGGTGCGTCCTATCCATCCTCACCTCCGCTGACCTTCTAGATGGTACCGCCCGCCCGAGCTGCTGTGGGGAGCGCGCTACTACTCGCCAGCTGTCGACATGTGGTCAATCGGGACGATTGTCGTTGAGCTCGTGCTGCGCGTGCCGTTCCTTGCGGGTGACAGCGATATCGACCAGCTTAAGAAGACATTCCACGCCCTTGGCTCGCCGACCGAGCAGGACTGGCCGGTGAGTGAGCAGCGCAGCTGCTGGCATGTCAAGACAGCAGCTGACGATTTCAGGGCCACACCAAGCTGCCTGACTACCACGAACTCGGGAGCTATCCCAAGACGCCGTGGTGGAACTTCGTCGCGTCGCTGGGCAAGGATGGGCAGGATCTCTGCCGTGAGCTGCTGCGCCTCGATCCCGCGCAGCGGCCCTCCGCCAAGCGCGCGCTCTACCACCGCTTCTTTACGCAGCCACCACGTCCCACGCCACCAGTGCTATTGCCCAAGCCGCTCGCTGAGTTGCGGCCGCGCGACCTCGCGCCGCAAGACCTCGCGGGTATGGGTCCGCTGCCACCGTCTGGGGCCGCCAAGCGCAAAGAACCGCCAGAGTCGCCCAACCACGTCAACAAGGGCGCGGCGCGGAGCGTGGCGAGGCGGCTGTTTGTGTGAGAACGTCGTTGTTGTACAGTATGCATCTTGTGATGAGATATGATGTCTTGGTAATGCAGGGTATATCAATGTATGAATGTAGTGATTGTCATTTGACGCTCGCTCAAATGCTTGTCCAGTACGTCTCACCCCAGGTACCACGGACAGCAGTGGCTACTGCAGTCCCCAGGCGCGCGTCCATTGCCACCCACACACGGGCGACGTCGAGTCCAAGGCGCTGCGTCTTCTGCGGCAGCTTAGTCCACGGCCCCTCAATTGGCCCCTTGGTCGGGTGCATGAAATGGAAGAACGGTACGAGCTTGCTTGCCAGCCCAGCAGGACCAAACGCCGCATCAGGGTCAATGAGGGAGAAGGGCTTTTCGAACGCGTTGTCGCGCATCCCGAGGTCAAGGAGGAAGCGGAGAAGCGCATCGCTAGCCTCAGAGTCCCGGGCCCCAAGCTCCCATAGTGTCCTGGGGACGCTGGCGATCCATGATGTGAAGCCTGCCCGTGCGGTCGAGGACGTGGGTACGAAGAAGGGAAGCGTGGAAAAGCGGTCCTCATGCGCCCACAGTAGAGAGACGAGGAAGGCGTCGGATGCTCGTCGCTTGCCACTCGTGCTGGGCTGCCGGAGAACAGCGGGGAGGAACGACTCGAGGATGGAACCGGGACGCTGGGCTAGTGTCGCAATCACTGGCAACAGATCGGCGTACGCTTGCTGGCTGATTGCTGGCGCGAGAGCGTCGGTGCTCGGCTCCAGACACTCCTCGATCCACTCGGAGGCGAGGCGGAAGGCAACCTGGTTAGATGCCGCCTTGCTGCTACTACTGTTGTTCTTGAGGCCAGCCCACGCGGCATCGATCGCGCGGACCCGGTGACGCCAACCGTCTCTGCGCTTCTGCAGGACAATACTGGGGGCCTTGGGCGCGAGCGCGGCTGCCAGCTTAGAGTAATTGAGTGAGAGGTTGAAGAGAGTTCCACCCGAATCGGATGCGGCCTGGGAAGGCCTGTTGAACGGGAACCACGCAGTCATGCGCTTGACGAAGTCGCTGAACGAGGCTCTCAACTCTGCTGCCGTATCGAGCGTGTCAAATGTCTCAGAGTTGAAGAACGTGCGGGCGAAGACCCAGACCAACTCGACACATATGCTGCAGAGGTTCATTGACACATCGTCTGCGGACGTGGAGGAGGCTGCTGATGAAGGAGGAAAGGCGGATGGTGCTGATTCCATGAATGTCGAGAGGAGAAGGGAGTGGAGCGCCAAGTAGGTTTTCTGAACCGAGTTAGTGGACTACGCTTGTGTAGATTCAGTCCACACTTACCGAAAGCTCCTCCATCACTCCATCACCAGCAGAGAGATCGGTTCTAATGGCCTTCTTCCCTCCTTCAACAATGCCCCACTCGTCATGTGTTAACAGTGACCACTGGTCGGCAGGCAGAGCGTTAATGTCGCTCAACGTCCACTCGCCAAGCTTGACAGTGGGCTGCATGGTGCCCGTCATATCACTGTACTCCGTCGAATCGAGTGCCCGCGAGATAAAAGTCGTGATCGTGCGCAGGATGACAAGCTTGTTCGCCGACGAGAGCTTAAACCCGCCCTGCGTGCTTGCACCTTTCTCCTCGCCGAGGCCCGCACTGAGACGAAGCCCGTCGAAGATGATCGAGCCCGAGGAGGGTACAGCCGATGCGGCCGCACCCTCCTCAGTCGCCTTGGCGGGCCAGTCCGCGACCACATCCTCTGCGTGTGTCTCCAGCAGCAGCTCGACGAGCTTGCACGCGTCGATGCGGACCGCCGGGAAGATGTGTGACAGCGCGGAAGAGATTTGCAACTGCAGCAGCGGGAGGTACGGCTGCAGCGCCAACCGCGGAAGGCGGGGAAGGTACCACCCAAGAAACTCGTGCAGGCCCTTTCTCACTTGCGTGTCCTACACCGTTAGACATTGCCAATCAAAAGCCAACTCACGTCGTCCGAGATGAGCGCGCCGAGACTCCGCATGACCTTGGCTATCTCGCCGTGCCGTTCCCCGAGCTTGACACCACGGTTGACACCCGCAACTAGCACCTCCTTCAAGTATCGAAGAGCCTCCTTCCTAACGCCGGCATTCACATGCCGCACCTGCACGAGCACGTCGTCGAGCGTCAAACCAGCAGCGGTCGTGGGCACCGCCGAGGTGGAGGGGCTCGCTTCATCATCGGGAGCCGTCTGGAGTGCGCGTGCGAGCGGCTTCTGAGAAGGGAGCGCAATAGCTTATGTCTGTTAGCATGTCCTGCATCAATGGCGCCTCTGCTCAGAGGTCTTCCCCAAACACACATCGCGCCTTGAAGCTGGTGTCCGTCGCGTTGTTGGCCGCCTTCTTGCCTTTGCCCAGCTTGAGCTTGGCTTTCTGGGACATGTCAGTTACGATTCCGGGAAGCGACCCGCTTGTTTTCACCTTGAAGTCTGCAGCCTTTTCCGCCTTTTTCTTTGTTGCTTTGGGCATGGTGGATTGGATGATACTGCTTGGTATAATGCTCGTGAACCTTCATCGTCAACATTTCTGTGTGGAGTGGAGGCACGTGACCTTTGATGTGTGCTTGCCTATGCTCAGAAGATTAGGCCCGCCATTGGATGTGCAGCCATGCTGAGATAGGCGTGATTAGGTCAGGGCTCTGATGGGTAGCGGTGACTGGGGCTGTCCGTGGGTGGCGGCGGCCGGGCAGGGCACAGCTTGATGAAAAGGATACCACGGCACGCGTGGCTCCTTTCCTTGGCTGTGACTGAAATCATCCAACACTTTGGAGTGATCGCCTCTTGACTACACTCTCTCCCACATCCACAATGGGCCTCTTCAACAGAAAGCACAAGCAGGAGCCGTCAGAAGTAGACCCAGACCAGCCAAAGGAGGAAAAGGTCAAGTGGTCGAAGCGGCCAGCGAGTAAGTAGTAGTATACATCTGCAACCTGTCAACAACAACCCCTGGTGGTGGAGCGCAGGACACGCACGTCTGCCCCATACCTCCTTCCCATTGTCGCTGGCTGCAGCTTACACATCCAGACACGGCGTTCAAGCAGCAGCGTCTCAAGGCATGGCAGCCGATCCTGACGCCAAAGGCCGTCCTGCCGACACTGTTCATCATCGGGATCATCTTTGCACCGATCGGTGCGCTCATCATCTGGGGCAGCGGCAAGGTCACGAACATAACGCTCGACTACACGCAGTGCGACGTCGACGCGCCCTCCGATGGCTCGTTTGGGGAAATGCCTGCCAGTGCATGGGACTGTGAGTGTCGGAGATCGGGACTCATGGCTGGGAGTGATCGATGCTAACTCTTCAGATTCGTTGTCAAGCTCCTCGAGCGTGAAGAAGGCGATCCTGCCGCCCCGGTGGTCGTTTTCGCAAAACGACACCCGTGAGGTTGGCAAGCGCATGCAGTGTAGCATCCAGTTCGATGTGCCGTACGACCTCGGCCCTGGCGTCTTCCTCTACTACAAGCTTACAAACTAGTGCGCTCATCCGATCCCATTCTTGCTGACTGGCAGTTACCAGAACCACCGTCGCTACGTGCAGAGCTTTGACTCGGATCAGCTACTCGGCAAGAAGCGCCTGCCCAAAGACCTGGACAGTGGCAACTGCAAGCCGATCACATCGCGCGACGGCAAGCCCATTTACCCTTGCGGCCTGATTGCCAACTCGGTGTTCAACGACACGTACGAGGGTATCCAGATGCTCAACTCGAACAGTGAGTACTTCCGTCGAGGCGGACATAACCCGTAGCTCTATGAAGGCGGCGCTCATACCCCAGACGGTGGCAGCAGTGCGGCGTACAACTTCTCCGAGAAGAATATTGCGTGGCACGGCATCGCCAAGCACTACGTCGATAAGCCGCAGTGGCCAGAGAACGCGTCCGACGTCTTCCCCCCGCCCAACTGGGCTGAGCGCTACCCCGATGGCTACAAGGATTGGCCCAACCTCGCCGAGGACGAGCACTTCCAGGTTTGGATGCGTGTTGCCGCACTCCCGACGTTCCGCAAGCTGTGGGGACGCAACGACACTCACGTCATGGAAGCTGGCCGCTATGTGGTGACCGCTAACATGAACTACCCGGTCAAGCAGTTTTCGGGTACAAAATCCATTGTCATCTCGACCGTCTCGTGGATTGGCGGGCGGCAGCCGTTCCTCGGCTGGGCCTACGTCGCAGCCGCTATCCTCTGTGTCGTGCTCGCCCTTGCTGGCCTCATTCGCCACGTCGTCAAGCCCCGCAAGCTCGGAGACATGTCTTGTGGGTATCGCTCTGGCCGCCAACTGCTCTTGTACACGCACTAACCTCCGCAGTGCTGTCGTGGAATCAGCCCAATGCTACGAGGTAAGCCTCTCGTAGCATTAAGTCGATATGTAGAGCTATTCGATGTAGGTTAAGTGATGCTAGATATGTCTTGGCCCAAAAGATCGGTACAGTCCGTTCTTCTAGTACCAGAAGGACACGCTCCAGCACACGCCCTCGCCCTCGCCGCGCATCGCGTGCCACCACCCCGGTGGGAGCACTAACAGGTCGCCTGGGTATAGCACAGCCTCCATTGCACGCGGAAAGACGTGATCGACAAAACGCGGGAAGCGCTGCGCAAGCGCGGCGAAGTCACGATCCCTATTACCGCAGTCACCGTCGTCTCTGTCGTCTCTGCGAAAGATGGGCACGGTGGACGTGTTGGTCATGTACTCGCCCGCCAATGTGTCCTCTCCCTCCTCCTGGCGAGTAGGTGATGGCCGTGGTGTCTCACTACCATCGCCATCACTATGACTCTCCGTAGCCGTGTCACCGCCGCCGTACGCATACATGTGGGGACCGCAGTCTGGCGGCGCGACCCACACGCGCTTGCTCCCAAGCACCTGCGCGTAGCAGTTGAAGTACGGGTCCTGGCGTCAGTCGAGCCTTCACCCCCATTGGGTCCTCGCCCCGCTCCTGTCACCCACCGTGTGCGCAGGGCTCACGATCCGCCTCCCACCCGGTCCAATCCACACGTTCACCAGCACGTCTTCGGGGGCTTCGTAGCCCGGCATGTCGACCGGTGCCGGCGGATCGGCCCACACGTAGTCGGGCAGCGCCGTGTCGCGCTCCAGCGCGGGGAACTGTGTGAAGAGGGTGTGTTGGCCGAGATATAACGGGCGGTCGTCGACGGGCAGCTCGGCCTCAGGCTGTGGCTGTGGCTCAAGGACGTCGATTTCCTTCCAAGAATCTATGAGGGCGTTGTCGTCAGTCCCTTCCGCGTCCTCCCGCTCCCCACCATAATCCTCGTCCCCATCGTCCTTCTCTGGCGCCACATCCCACCCCGCAGCCCTCAGGAACTCTTCAAACGATACAATCCGCTGTCCCCACCCCTCCTCATCATACCGTCCCCCAACTTCAACAGGCACAACCCTGCCCCGCCCCACGGCCTGCAAGAGATATCTCGCGGCACGCCATCGCTCGAGGGCGGGCCAGGGTGGATGCGTAATGCCGTCCAACAGGTAGCCGCGCAACACGAAGGGGCGCGCCGAGAGAGCTGGATATGCTGCTATACTGGGCGGTATGATAGTCGGAATTGGGAAGGGCGCGAAGAGGGGCGTGAACGGTGGGGCCTGTTGAGATGCTTCTGTGGAAGGGGACAAGAAGCGACTGCGTTTTCGTTGGGGCATATCGTCCTCCGTGCCCTCATCCGCGGCGCCGAGTTCACACTGCAGTGCACCAATAAGTGAATGCACGAACGCCAGTCTCCCTGGCCCCACAGCACCAGCAACGATGATCGCCATGTCAAGTCGGCGGATACCAGCCAGCACGCGGCGCCGTTTCCGTCTCCCGTCCCTGCCATGCGGCTTGGCCCTATTCGTACCTGCACCAGTCCGGCAGCATAGCAGCAGTATCAGGGTCCCAAGCAGCATGCTCGCGTCCGTGTACGCTCGCAGTGTCGCTGCCGAGACGAGCTGGAAGGGCGTTGTCTTGACGCGCGTGCACGCGATGGCGAGGATGGTATGAAGGGCGGTAGCTGCGCGCGAGGCGAGACCGCGGCTGGCTGTGTCCATATCGGACTTGGAGTCGGCGCAGGTAGCTTGGGAAACAGCAGTGGAATCGCTGAGGGCAAGCAGCTGCTCGCACTCGAGCTTGTGTTCGTGATTCCCCCGGGAACCTTGCTCTCCTCGGGGCAGAAGGGCCGTCATATCTTGCACTGCGCGCCGCAGAGTCTGGGACACCATCACGTCCGCATACGCACCTCCGCCCCCGTCGCCCTTTCGACGTGGATGGGATTGGTGCGATCCTGGAGAGTCTGGAATGAAGTCAGCCCACCAAAATCGATGACACCATCCATCCTTGTGTCGCCAGTGGCCTAGTTACCTTGCCCGCTGTCGTCCAGCTCCTTTTGCATGGTGAAGAGAATGTCGCGCACGACATCAGGGACAGAGGACGCATCCTCAGCGATACGCATATGTTGCGCCGACATGATGCGCGTGATCTGTGGACGAAAATGAAACACGGATGGGAGAGGAAGAGAAAATAAAGTGTCGAGGGGCAGCTGTGGACAACCTCCACTACGGTTTCATCAAGCCACAGAGTGCTTGCCATCTGCAACTGCCTCCATGCTTTCTTCTCGCGCTGGCCATGTTCAATGTCATACATATGAATCAAAAGTGGAGCAGCAAGAGAATATATGCTGCAGCTACTGACGGTTACTACTAACGTTAAAAAGTGCTATCAACAAGGGTGCGTGCTCTAGGAAAGTGCAATGTTGTTGTTGTTCCCCAGTTGTTCTTCTGCTCTACCATCTTCTCTCCTCCTTCCCACGATCCCTCACGCCTCAATAGCCAGTGGACGGTCACCCTCCTCCCAAGCCTCAACATCCCCCTCTTCCCCGTACCCCTCCTCGTCGCCCTCCTCGATTGCCTCGAGATCTTGCCCCATGTCGCTTTCCGCCTCGTACGTGCCGTGGCGCCATCGCACACTCCGCGGCGTGCCTGCGGGGCTGCTGCCGCACATGCTCGGCGGCGGCGACGAGTAGAGCGCGGGATCGTCCATGCAGCGGCTGCACGCAGCGTCCTTGTCGTGCCGACGCGTGCACGGGCGGCACACCTTGATTGGCTGGCACATGAGCGGCGCTGGCGGGCGCTGCAGGCTCGCCAGCATCGCGTCTAGGTCTTCAAAGTTCTTGGAGGAGGCCGCAAATCTGCGGTGTTTGCGTGATGCGACGTGCTAAGAGAGTTAGCGAAAGGGGCCATGTGAGATGATCAACCGGTCGACTCACAACAGAGAGATCGTTGTAGCGTACACGGCAGTTTTCGCAGTATCCACTCGCCGTGTCCTGGTCCTTGCGCTTGTACCCAGCATCAACCTGTTCGCGGTTCTGCAGCCTCTCATCGTAGGACGGTTTGGCCATGTTAGTCGGCTCGCGCAGCTGCCGGAGCATGGCGATGACCTGCGGCTGCGCGAGAAACTCCTTTGCTGGCGCGGACGCAGGCGCGTCAAAGCCGGTGGAGCGACGGCGGGGATTGTGGCTGCCCGATGGTGTCGACTCTGGAACGCCATAATCGCTGCCGCTGGTCTTCTTGACCGATACACTTGCAGCCAGGCGCGCATTGCCTTTCAGCACCTGCACACGCTTGCTGAGCTGCATGATGGCGCGATCCTTGTTCGTACCGAGCTGCGGGACACCAGCAGCAAATGCATTGGGTGTGAGGTTGGCGGTCGATGTCGACGCAATGGCCGAGGTGATGACAACCGAGTTGCCCGACGCCTTGAGGTACGGGAGCTCGTCGGGGATGGGGGTGAGAGGTGGCAATTGGTCACTCGACTTGGAACGAGGCTTGATCTCGGGTGCGGGTGGCAGCTCGCCTCGATACGGAACCTGGTCGACAAACAGTGCAACCGCACGCGCACGGAGGTCCTTGTGGAGGTTGTGCGAGTTTGAGACTGATGCGGGCAGTTGCGAGGACGACGTGACACGAAGAAAGTGGTCATGCAGCACTGGCCACGCGCGCTCCTTGGCCACATACTCCTTGACCATGATCGGGCGGTTGCGTCCCGTGGCGTCCTCGATGAGTAGATACCGATTCCCGGGCTTGAAGTAGTAGTAGTCGGTGCGTGGGGCGTTCATGTCGCGCTCTCGCGTGCCGTTCACTCTTTCATCGGCCAGCAGGTGCGACAGCGAGTCGCCCGTCGCATTGCCAATCGGCGCGAGCTTGTGGAGCATATCCGCAAGTTCTGCGTGCGTCAGCTCCTGCGTCGCACCAGCGTTACCCACTCTTCACGGTCCACACTTTGATGTTGAGTGCCTTGGCTTTGTCGACGAGGTCTGTCACACCCGTCTTGTCCATGAACGGGTTGTCGCTCGCCAGGCCAGAGTAGGTGCCTTTGCGGTTCGGCTTGACCTTCTGCGGCGTCCCCGCGCCCTTCACAATGAGGTGCGAGACGCGAGCGGAGAAGAATTGGTCGACTCTCTGGACATGTCAGAACGACAACGAGACGCTCGTCCACGGCATTCACTCACAGCACCCATGTCAAGCACGCGTTTGCGCAGCCCACGGCCGCTGCCCTCCTCGGCGCCGAGCTCAAAGTGGAACACGAGGGTCGGAAACGCCTTCTGCCACTTGAGCAGCCACCGGTCCTGTTCCTCGCGGTGCGACTTGGCGGCGGCGGCGGTCGCCTCGGCGCGCTGGCGTTTCGACAAGGTCGCTGCTGGTGTCGGCACCGCGTCGCGCCCACGCTTGCCGAGAAGTGGCGCGCCTAATGCGGCCATCGCGGTGCGGTGGGACACGGCGGGCTCGGGCCCAAATACGTCGGGCGCAGCTGAGGGCTTCGGGATGGCCTTAACACTGGCCGCGCGCCCAACCGTGCCACGCTTCTGCGCGCCAGACGCGTGGGTAGGATGCTCCGATGGGCCATTGACGTTGACGTTGACGCGCCCAAGCACTGTCCGCGCGTCGGTGCCCGCTGCTGTGCTCGCGCCGAGCGCCTGCGACCCGCCACCTCCCACGCCCGCGCCGACGCCAACGGACCCTGCCCCTGCAGCTAGCCCTGGCCCTGGTGCGGCGGCTCGCGCTTTCAGGTTGGTGCTGCTGCGATTGTCAAATTTGGCGGTGCCGCCGGGCAATACAAACTCATCCTTGAGGGTGGCGGAGACTGCAGACGCGTGGGTGCGCGGCATGGGGATGGGGATTACTGGCTGCTGCGGCGGGGCATGGGGTTGTCGGACGGGGACGAGCTGGGTGCGGGCGGTAAGGGTCGAGGTCATGGGCCTCGGGGCAAGTGATTGTGCGGATGCGCGTGTTTCGGGCTTTCCGGACTATGTGGACGGGAAGGGGAGGGAAGGGGTATATGGAGAGAAGAGACGGAGACGGAGAAGGGAGGAGGAGGAGGCAGATGATGTTGGTTGTGGCAGGAGGTGATGATCAAGTTGTGGACAAGCGAGCAGAGTAGGGCTCGAAGCCAGGCGCGTCAAACAACGGCAGGCGGAACCTGGACAAGGAGGAGCGAGCCTCGCAATGACGACGGAACCAAAAATGTGGTGGTGTTTGGCTGCCAGGCGGGAGCAACTCCCCGAGACCCTGACACGACTGTCACACATGACGATTACAGCCAGCCACCGAGTCCAGTCCAAGACGCGTGCTCTTCCGGCCAGAGGGCGAGACAACCCATGGCGTGTACCAATGTTGCTGTCTCTTTGTTTGTCCTGCCATACTCGTCGTCGGTTCAGATCCGTTAGCGCGCAGTTGCCCAGTGCTTCTGAAAACTACTATTGGGTTCGAATGTTTATATTGGCATAGTGTATATACTACTGGTGCCTAGTCAAAAATGCAATGGAAGATGGGGAAGAGAGGGACAAGGGAGTGTCCGAGTGGGTAGGGAGAGGGCGCTCTCCTCTTATCGATTGTTTTAGAGCTCGTCGTGCGAGTAGGGGATGCCGTCGTCCTCGACCTGGGTGGCGTCGCCGGACGAGCCGTACAGCTTGGCGGTGATGGGGCCAACGGTCGACTGGAGCTCGGCGAGCTGCTCCTCGTAGTCCTCGGCCTCGGCCGACTGGTTGTCGTCGAGCCAGTCAGACTTCTCCTTGACGGCGTCGAGGATGGTCTTCTTGTCCGCCGCGTCGAGCTTGGCACCGAGGCCGTCCTTGTCATTGACCTGCGACTTGAGAGAGTAGATAAGGTTCTGGAGCTGGTTCTGGGCCTCGATGCGCTTGCGGATCGCAGCGTCCTCGTCGGCATACTCCTCGGCCTCCTTGACCATGCGCTCAATGTCCTCGGGGGTGAGGCGGCGCTGGTCGTTGGTGATGGTGATCGACTCGCTCTTGCCAGTGCCCTTGTCGGCGGCCGAGACCTTGAGAAGACCGTTCGCGTCAATCTCAAAGGTAACCTCAATCTGAGGAACACCCCGAGGAGCCGGAGGAATGTTGGTAAGATCAAACTCGCCGAGAAGGTTGTTGTCCTTGGTCATCGAACGCTCGCCCTCAAACACCTGAATCTTAACAGTGGGCTGGTTGTCGACGGCGGTCGAGAAGATCTGGGTCTTCTTGGTGGGAACGACCGAGTTACGCGAGATGAGCTTGGTCATGACACCGCCAGTGGTCTCAATGCCGAGGGTAAGGGGGCAGACGTCGATCAGGAGAAGACCTTCGTTGTGGGACTCGCCCGAGAGAATACCAGCCTGGACGGCGGCACCGTAGGCAACGGCCTCGTCGGGGTTGATACCCTTGGAAGGCTCCTTGCCGTCAAAGAACTCCTTGAGGAGCTGCTGAACCTTGGGGATACGGGTTGAGCCACCAACGAGAACAACGTCGTCAATCTCATCCTTCTTAACACCAGCGTCCTTGAGGACCTGGGCGACGGGCTTGAGCGTCTTGCGGAAGAGATCCATGTTGATCTCCTCAAACTTGGCGCGGGTAAGGGTCTCGGAGAAGTCGTTGCCACCCTCGAAAGACTCAATCTCAATCTTGGTGCTCATCTGCGAGGAGAGGGTACGCTTGGCCTTCTCAACCTCGCGGCGGAGCTTGCCCATGGCACGCTTGTTGGACGAAACGTCGACGTCGTGCTTGCGCTTGTACTGCTTGACGAAGTAGTCCATGACACGGTTGTCAAAGTCCTCACCACCAAGGTGGGTGTCGCCGGCGGTGGCCAGTACCTCAAAGACGCCGTCCTCGATAGAGAGAAGCGAGACATCGAATGTACCACCACCAAGGTCGTAAACGATGATCTGCGTCTCCTGCTTGCCCGTGCGGTCAAGACCGTAGGCGATAGCGGCGGCAGTAGGCTCGTTGACAATGCGGAGAATGTTAAGGCCGGCGATGACACCAGCATCCCGGGTAGCGGCACGCTGAGCGTCGCTGAAGTCTAGACTGTTAGTGACGTGGCGGGTCAGGCGGCCTCGGTCAGACTTACAGGCAGGAACGGTAACAACGGCATGGGTGACCTTTTCACCAAGGTAGGCCTCGGCGGTCTCCTTCATCTTGCTGAGGACCATAGCCGAGACCTCCTCGGCCGAGAACTCCTTGAACTTGTCCTTGGCCTTGACAGAGATCATGGGCTTGTTCTTGTGGTCGACGATCTTGAACGGCCAGTGCTTCATGTCCTTCTGAACCTCAGAGTCCTTGTACTCGCGGCCAACGAGACGCTTAGCGTCGAAAATGGTGTTTGTCGGGTTCTGGGGTGCCTGGTTCTTGGCGGCCTCACCAATAAGACGCTCGTCATCGGTGAAGGCGACCCAGGAAGGAGTGATACGGTTGCCCTGGTCGTTGGCGATAATCTCAACCTTGCCGCCCTTCTGGACTGTGGGCGTTAGCTTCCGCTGCCAACGAAAGGGATTCCTCGGGGCGATGAAGTCTGAAGCTGGAGGGACGATCTACCATGCCGCGCTCCCTACCCCGCAGCCCAGATCCTTCCATTGGATTACTCACCAGCAACACACGAGTAGGTAGTTCCAAGGTCGATACCGATAACAGTGCCGTAGTTGTTGTCGTCGGCAGGGGCGGCATCGGCCTTGACGAGGTTGCCAGCCGGGAGGAAGCAGATGATGGCGAGGAAGACGAAAAGAAGGAGGGTGAGCTTTGAAACGAGCGAGGACGACTTTGCCGGCCTCCGCTGCGGCCTGATAGTCGCACGAGGATACGCCATGTTGGAGTATTGCCTTGTGGGTGGTTGGAAGAAGGGAGGAGAGTGGGTGGGTTGAGGGGAAGAAGGAAGAGTCAGCCGAGGTTGGGCAAGTCCTTAAGAGGGCAGCGCCTGGCAGTTACTGACGTGGCACCCACCGAAATTGTCACCATCCCGACTGACGACGTGGCGCGTAACATTAGGAAGCACTCCTAATGCCCATCCCACGTGTAATAACGTAATTCTAATCGGTCTTCGGCGCGTCTCATTACAGCCGCAAATGTCGTCCCCCCCCCTATTGTCATCCCTGGACGTCTCCGTTTCTTGCACCGCCCAGCGCATTCCAAACTCTAATGCATGCCAGTCCAGCACAGAATCTCAAAGACATGCATCCCCGGGATCTTCACTTGTCTGCCCGGTTAACGCCGCAAGGAAACAATGATTTTGCCAGCAAGGCCCGCACCCGAGGCTCCCACAAGTCAGGCGGGACGCACCTCCACTCTGACGGGAACGAGCAGGGAGTGAAAAGAAGGTACTAGAAACCTGTATCCAGCCAGATCATCCCAGATCACCGGCCAGCACACGGGCAGCCCCGAAGGGGAGCTGTTCCGAAGGCGATGGCATTGCATCAACCGCATGGTCGACGGTGACGTGCATGGCTGCTGACACATCGACTGACACAGCGTCAGCGCTACCTTACACGTTGCACCCGCCCCTGCTCTCTCTGATATTCGACTGAGAAGCATGGAAGCTGAGTCCCGAGCGTTCCGTTTGCCACCCGGCTCCTACATAGGACCAATCGATGCAATCAGGGAAGAAGAGAGGTCGTGCATGATCGTCATTACAGCGCGACTACCACTGAGGTGACCCAACCCAACAGTCATGATGGAGCTGTCGTTCAGACCAAAGGGGAAGTGGCGCCCTCCAATGCCGTTGGAGGCACATGTCATTTGTGTTGCTATGTGCAGAGCCACTCGAGGAAGAAATCTTGGGAACGCTAGGAGGGAAATCGAGGACGTGACGCGACCTCGGCAACGTCAGAATCGATCGGCCCGGCTTGCGACAGTTTATGCTTGGATGGCACGCGCCGACAAGTGGCAATGGCCTTGTGGCAGGTGTCGCAAACCGTCCAGCGCAACTCCTTAGTCTTCATGGTCGGATCGTTGGCAAATGAACATGCATGCTCACCTACGCATACGCGCTGTTTTGCGCACAAGAGGCGCGTATGGCACAAAGCGCTGGATCGGGTCTGCGAGTGCCAGGGTGGCAGTCGGAAAGCCTTCCTTGGCTGCCGTCCTGTTCGCGATCGCCCGCTGGGACTAAGTGCCCCTATTTTCCAGCCAACTTCCCAAACACCCGGACACACACACTCTGACTAAGATACTCAATACTCCGCCGTCTTACCTGTCAATGGACATACCGTACCTGCATCTAAGACGGAAGAGACTCCAAAGAAGGGCAAAAGAAAAACGAAAACGAAAGACACAAAACAAGCAAACCATGGCCATAATGGAGTAAACGTCTGTACGTGGCGGTAATGCGGAAGCGTTCCAAACTATGGCCACGATAGCAAGAGGAGATGGGGACGGCGGTGCCGTCAGCACGATGGACTGGGGAGACACGAGTTGACACGAAGCGCCAGTCCCCACCAAATGAGCCACAGACACGACAGAGCGGGTGTCACGTCAGCTCAACCACGAGCAAAGGCTGACCCTCCGAGCCTCATATAAACCGAGCCAAGGAACTCGGCAGCTACCCTGGGCCTCTCCTGCTCCTAGAGACTGGGTTTCAGATGTCACACGTGGATGAATGTTGGAAACGAAGCACTTGGTGCGTCCTGTTGAAGTCCGTAAGCAACAGTGCAGGCCTATGCTAGACCGGTCTATTCCAAGGTCAATCGGTGAGTATGCGTAATCCTTCCCCTCAGATCAATGCCAGTGCTCTATGCATACAAAACCCAAGACTGCAGTGGCCCAAAGCAACCACAGCCAGAGTGGTGAAACTCACTCCCATGGTGACCTACTTGAACTCGACGCGCGCACCGATGTGCTCCTCCAGCTCCTCGGGGAACATCTCGACCGCAAAGCGCGGGCGCGCGTCATCACCCTGCGTGAGCTTGCGGTTCAGGCGGCTGCCGCCGAGCTCGCCTCGCGCGAGGCCGAGGCCGGTGTGCGTCGGCGCAACGCCAGGGAAACGCTCGCCCGAGAGTACGCGGCGGCCTTCGTGCGGCTTGGACAGGCTGTGTGCGCGGAACGAGAGGGGCTTCTCTTCAACAGGGCGGCGGTGGCCCGTCGTCAACTGCTCCGAGACCAGGAGGGCCTATGGGTCAGCGGGGCCACTGGAAAGGGCTGGGAGAAGGGGGGAGATGAACAAAGGACCGACTGAGAGCGCGCTACAGTGCGGTATTGCAGTCGACACTGGCCACATCTCCCAACACCGCACTATTGACTCACGTTAAAGTGCTTCGACAGCTTCTCAAACTCCTTCACACCCTCAGGACCACGGTACTTGAGCACCTTCTCGACATTGCGGATGGTGAGGGGGCTGGACCCCTTAAAGTCACGAGGAACAGCGGCTGAACCCTTCACACCGTCCTTGTCGCCAACGCGGGTGAGCACAGTCGCCTCGCGCGCAATCGTGCGCGCGGTCATCTCAAACTTGACATCGCGCGGCCCGTCAACGAGCGACACGATCGCAACCGGCGCATTGTCACCGGGGCGCTTGCCAAACTTCATGATGCGCGTGTAGCCGCCGGGGCGCTCAGCGTAGCGCTCGGCAAGCGTGTTGAACACCTTGTGCAGCAGCGTCTTGGGCGGGGGGAGGTCGCCCTCGAGGCCGGGCGGCGGGAGCGGCTCCTTCTGCTGAGGCACCGACGACTCAGCGTAATGGTGAGGCGCGTACAGGTAGGCCTGGGCCTTGGAGACGGAAGGGTTGGTCCCCTTCTTTCCGAGTGAGATAATCTTCTCGGCCATGCGCGCGGCCTCCTTGGCCTTGGGGACGGTCGTCTTGATCGTCTCATGGTGGAGGAGCGCTGACACAAGGTTGCTGGGATTGTTAGCGTGTGCTGAAAGCGCAGGTTTGCAACAGCAATGGTCGGCTCTGCGGTCAGAGAGACGCACCGAAGGAGTGCCTGTCGATGCGACGAGGTACGCTGCAGCTTCCTGAGCTTGATGCCGTGCTTCATGGTGTCGGCGGCGTTGGTGGACGGAGTAGTGCAAGCTCAATCTCGGACCTGCTGTGCTCGGATGTATGCAGGCTCTGCCCGACTTTTGCAGCCCCGTCTGCCTCCGTTGCCGAACGGGTGGAGGTGGAATGGGTGGGTGCCACGGCGGAAGTATTTTGCAAACGCCGACAGGCAGTGACCGCTGGCTGCACGCTCACTGGCAGACTCGCTCGCCTCTCGGACCTGGACTCCTACCTGCAACAAGCTCACCACCTCCATCATCTGTTGCTCGTCGCTAACTGCCCACTCCGCACCTCACGCCCCGTTCGTCGCCGCAGCCACTACCACCCCTTACCCCTCGTCTCCCCCGCCGCCATGTTCCGCCTCGCCCTCTGTGCTGTCCCCCGCGCTCTCCCCCGCGCAGCTGTCGTTGCGCCGCGCGTCCCCGCCTTCCGCGCCTACTCCGCCTCGGCCCTCTCCCGCGAGGACGTCACCTCGCGTGTCCTCGACGTCCTCCGCTCCTTCGAGAAGGTTGATGCCAGCAAGGTAGGTGCAGCGCACAGTGCCTCCCCCTTCTGCGTCGCGCCCTTCTGTCACAAACAACACTGCGCTCGGCTCCGCACCGAGGTCGCCGAGTCTGGGAACACGTTTAAAAAAGCAGCCAGAAAAGACAGCAGCGCCGGTTGCAATGTGGTTGGGGAAGACTACTAGATCTTCAGAGATTAATGCGCGTCTCGGCACGTGCACATACCCCTCGTGCCGAGACGCGCATACCCCGCGCGCCGCTACATGTCGCGTCGAACCTGCTGTTCGACTCTACTGTGTTTCCCCGTTCCCACGCTTGCCCGTCGGCTTGAATAGGACTGTCCACCTCTACTCCCCATGACTCTTGACAAGTGCACTCACACACGCAGCTCGCCGCCACCTCGTCGTTCACGACCGACCTCGGCCTCGACTCGCTCGACGCCGTCGAGGTGGTTATGGCCATTGAGGAGGAGTTTGCCATCGAGATCCCCGACGCCGAGGCGGACGCCATCAACTCGGTTGACCAGGGTGGGTACCAATGGAGAGCCAGTGACGTGAAGCGTATGCGAGGCGCAGTGGCAGCGGCTACAGCAGCAGTATTATGCGGTGGAGGCGGAGGAACATGCAGGCGCAAGCATGTGGCGTCGGCGAGAATTGCCGCGTTCGTGCTGCAAGCCGCCGTCCCTCCTCCACGCAGGCTACTGCTTTGTTTACCTTCCTCCCTATTCTCTCCTTCTTCTCGCCAGCGTTCTATATGTTGACACATCCAGCGATCGAATACGTCGTCAAGGTTCGTACAGCTCTCGCTGCCGTGTGCAGCACCCTCACCTCCGCAATCATGTTCAATGCTGACCACACCGCCTGGTACAGACCCCGGAGGGTGAGTATTTTCGTCCCCTCTACTCCTCCAAGGGCTCTACCCTCTGGAGGCCTTCTTGCATTGATTTAGAGAGCTGACGCTACCAGCACATTAATGACAGCAAGGCCGAGAGTGTGTTGGCATGCAGGATTTGACATAGGAACCGAACCCGTTTGGGAAGTACTGACCGAGACCGAGACCCGGTGCCGGGACTCCCTCTCTACTGACCCAACCACTGTGTATCCATCCGCCAGTGGGTGCAATGTGTTGTTTGGTGCATGCAGGGAACAAACATCTCCACACTACGACTGCTATATCCCAAACCGCGCCAAGCCTAGTCCACCTCGATAGGATCATGCTGCGTCCCGTTGACGTGGTGCCCGTTGGCATGGCCGTCTTCCACGCGGTCCGGGACCGATGCCGGGCCCGAAGCTACAGGGCTGGCGTCGGGGGAAGCAACGGCACTAGCGCGCGGACTCGTGGTCGCAGACACACTCGCGCCTCCGCCGTGGTCGCTGTCCTCGTTGAGGCCGCTGGTGCTGCCCCCGTCGTCTTCCAGCGGATTACGTCCACGCTGCCGCGCCGACCGCCGCTCGCCAGGGATAAGAGGACGAGCAGGCGGAGCGGCAACGTACGCCGACTCGCGCCCCCTGCGCCCTCCACGCCGCGGCTCGTCATCGTCCTCAGTATCATCCTACTGTGTCAGGACGCATACTAGCTAATACCTGCTGCACTCACCACGCCCTCGTCCAGATCACGATAGTTGATCACGCGCGTCTGCCGCCGCGTTCGCGTCGACCGCAGCTCGGCGGCCTGAAGGTTGGCGATCCGCTCATACTCCTTGCGGCGCGCCTTTGCAATGCGTTTGTCGTGCGCGTCGACCTTGGGCAGTACCTTCTCGCGCAGGTGCTCGGCGAGCGCGCGCTCATGCTCTATGCCCTGCACGAGCGCGCGGTGCGCCTTGCTCTGCGCTGGAGTCATCTTACCCTTGGGACCCGCGCCCTTGGGCGGCTTGGGCACCGGTTGCGCGCCGTGCGCGGCGTACTCGGCAATCTTGGCTTCGAGCTGCTCGCGCGTTGTGGTGATCGCCGCCAGGGGACAGGGACGTTTGAATGGGTTGCCCGACTGATACAGTCGCGCCGAGTCTGGAGCGGGGTTAAAAAAGAACGAGCTCCCATTGGTTGCTGGGACACAGCAATGCCACCCACCATCAAGACTCCAGACACGCTTCTTATTACGGTCCATCCCAATCGGCTCGAGCTTGATGGACGTCTCGGCCTCCTTTTCGGCCTGCTCAGCCGTTTGCTTGGCTGGGGGAGGCTTCTGGTCCTTGATCCTTTCACGAATCACGTCCGAGTGGGTGACTGCAGGGATCAGCAAGCTACACCGTATATGCTGTTACTCACGCTGCCAGTCGACTAGCTGCCGCAACAGCCTCGCGCGCTCGTACCAGTCGAGCTCGAACAGTCCGCCGCCGCGCTGCTCCATCTGCTTAAGTGGATTGCGCTTGTCTCGCGCCACAAGCGGGTCCTCCTCATCGGCATCGAGCAACCGCCCAATATTCATGCGCTCGTTGAAGTCAAGTTCCGGTCGGCAACAGCTTCCGCGCATCTCCTCGTTTGGCACCCACACCGGGTCCCAAACAGTAAACTCTTTGGACGTCTGCAGCATCTCGGCGATATATTTCGACAGGTGGTGCTGGATGTTCGTGCAGCTAGAAAGTTAGAGAGAATCTGTAGACCATGTCATGCTCGCGGTCGGATGTCACACCCCCGACGCTACGGGCACCGTTGCGCGTATGCGCGTCGACTCTGCTCCGCAGGGCATATCCTAACTTACTCTAAACGCAGCGTAGGTCGCAGATTCTGTAGAAACCGCACACACACGCCCTCCAAGACGTCGTCGGGACGGTTCGCGACGGGTTCCAACAGGCACCGCTCAAAACTGTGTAGCATGCGTCAGTGTTGTGTTCCAATACGTCTGATCCAGCGGCGGGGTGCGGCAACGGCAGTTTTGGCAGTTATGGCCGGCACGGCGTCATGTGGACCCGTTGACTTCAGACCCCGCTGAACGGGTGTGACTAAGGTCCCGCGGGTCCATCGGGCGATTGGGCGTCTGTTGCCTGCCCACACAGCCATCACTTCCGCTTTCCTGGCCGCACCATCCGCTGCATACGCACTCATCCAGACATTCCAGACCGCGGATCTTGCTCAGAAGCCCAAACTTGACGATAAACGACCATGTGTACGCGACTTGCCAGCTGTGGGACGTCAGTTAGATTGAGAGCGCCGGGGCGGAGGTGGCGATGTTGGAGGGCGCGAGACGGGGACGCTCGCAGCTCTACACCAGCACGATTGGCCAGCCGGCGCCAAGCAACGCGGTACACCCCCGTGAGCGCGCCCTCCGGCCGGGCCAGACGCGTCGCGCCTGCGCCCAGCTATTGGCGCAACCGTAAAGTGTACGGGGACGTACTCTTCCTGCACGCTTGCGGGCCTTTCGAGGGGCACGTCGCTCTTCGCTTTGCCCTTCTCTTCGCCATTTTGTCCCGGCTGCTGTGACATGGGCACAGCTGGGAGCGGGGTGGAGGTTGGGATTTGTTGTTTTTGGGGGGTGCGGCCGCCTGGGCGGGACGGGTGAGGTCTTGGGATGGAGGGGTGGGGAGGGAAGGATGGAGGGATGCAAGACGGAGTGGTTCCTTTGTGTTGATGCTCTTTGGAGATGGAGGGTGGTGGTCGTCGGCGGTGGGGAGAATGAGGGGAGAGACAAGGAGCAGACGACCTGCAGTGGGTCGCTCACCAACTGCAACGGCAGTCACCCTAGGCGCTCGTCTCTCGGGCATAAGGAAACGGGGCAGCAGCTGATAAGATTGGAGTTCAAAAATACACGTGTAACAGGATTTATCCCCGTGGGGAACCATCATCCCCTTCCGAATCGCGTGCACAATTGCGTCATCAGCGAGTGACTGGCCACGCTTGCCACCCTCACATGCGCTCGAGACGCCCGCTTGTGCCAACAGACACTACTCTTTTCCTCCAACCCAACAATGGCAGCAAACACACTCAAGGCAGGCCAAGAGGGGTTCCCTATCCACCGCGGCGAGAAGCTTCTGACGCCCGGATACGTTACCGAGCTCGAGCTGCACATCCCGCCGACGACCAAGGGGCCGAAACGCACCGAGCATGCAAACGGGCGAGTGTGGTTGACTGACGAGCGGGTGAGTGGCAGCCAGGTGGGATGTGGACGGGCGCTCCTCTGCCCGATCTATGATGTGATTTTAATATCCTCTGTAGCTACCGAGAGTGACTGACTGGCCGCGACTCCTACTCACGCCCAGATTGTGTTTATCTCTGCCAAACCAAGTGCTGGCAGGGACGACGGCCTCTTCCCGCACCGCTGCGACTCACCGAATTTCACATCGCTGATTATCAGCTATGTAAGTGCCCTTGCGGACATGTCAAGCGCAGAGAGTGCTCCCCTACTCGACAGTCTCCTCGCCTGATATCTCCCCCGTCTTGGCCACACTAATCCCAACCCCAGGCCGTCCTGCGCGACCTTGAGTTTAAAGTTCCCCTTTTCAGCACCAACCACCTCAGCCTCACGTTTGGGCCCGACTCGGGATATTCAACCACCAACCTGCCCGATCCGGGGCGCGATGCGCACCTGACCGCGCGCCTAGTGCTGGCCGATGGGTTGGGGCACAAGTTGTTCAAGCGCATCGAGAAGGAGCGCGCGGAGTGGGCGCACCGCCGCCGCCAGGACGAGCCGCTGCGTGAGTCTGGCCTGACGGGGCCAAGGTCGAGATCGAGTGAGGCGGGGACGGAGACTGACTGTACACACAGCACTGTACACTCCCGTTACAGCTTCGGCCCCCCCGGACTACACAACGCCCCCGGCCTAAGGGCCATACCGTCACCCCCCGTGGTAGGCCCCCTATTCCACCGACCTTCAGTCCCCTCACCCCTGCCTCTCCACCCATGGTGGTGCCGCTCCCTCTGATTGCCGCTCTGTATTAGGTTTTATCGTGTGTGTTGAAATGAACTGAATCGATTGTCTCTTCCGCCCGTTGCCTTGTCCAACCGTCTGGCTTTGGTGATGAATGGCGTGTGGATCATGGTTACCAACAGGTGCCCACTGCTTTGTGTCCACTGGGAGGTAGTTTACTAACGTGAGTGATTCTCAACTCGCATTCGACCTTCGTCAACGTCTCCTGTCATCTTTGTATTGCCGCACTGCCGCCCTTCTGGTATTATTAACATTACATCTTACATGGCACCTGGTCCCCATTGCTCTCCAGGCCGGGGGTCACGCGACGCGGAAGTGACCCGAGACTCCACTCCGTAACCCTTTTACCGATGATTGAATTGACGATACGCGCATAGTGTCTCCCGATTACTAACTTGCGGTGGCGGCAACGGCGTGCACCTTCCTCGGCGCCTTACGCCCACTTCTCCATGAATTGGGTGTGGAACTGCTCAATCTTGGATACGTACTCCTCGACACCGGGGCAAAGAGCAGTGACGCGGAAGTGATAGGTGCCGGGCTCCTGGCCGAAGCCAGAGCCTGCGACGGCGCAGATGCCAGTGGCATCGAGTAGATCGAGCGTGTAGATAACATCAGCCGGCTTGCCAATGCGCTTGGCCTCCTCAATCGCGCGTTCCGGAATGTCAATCTTGGGGAAGAGGTACATGGCGCCCTCGGCGGGCTGGCAGGTCATGCCAGGGAGCGCGTTGAAGCGCTCGCACATGAACTTGGAGCGGGATGCGAGGTTGTCGTGCGTGAGGGTTGTCTCAACGAGCCACTGGTCGTACGACGCGTCTCCGGGCTTGGGCGGGTTAACGAGGAGGTCGACGCCGATCTGACCGGAGACGGGCGGGCAGAGGGTGACGGACGCCATCTTGTAGATCTGCTCGACAATGTCCTCCTCAATGTTGCAGAGCTCAAAGTAGCCTCCACGGCGGCCGCACTCGCCCGAGACACCCTTGGAGATCGAGTGGAACGAGACGAGCTCTACACCGTTGGCAATCTCGGGCGCCATTGACTTGACGACCGACTTGAACGAGATGAATGGCTTGTTCTCCGGGTCAAAGATGTTGCGCTGGTACACTTCGTCAGCGAGCAGGAGGATGCCCTCATCGTAGCACAGCTGGACGACCTCCTCGATCGCCTCGCGGGACAGGCAAGCACCCGTTGGGTTGCCTGGGTTGATGACGGCGAGCGCCTTGACGGGGGTTCCCTCGGCCTTGGCCTTGGCGACACCGTCCTTGAGCACCTGCGTGTTCATCGACCACTGCTCCGTCTCCTGGAGGTAGTAGGGCACGGGCTTGGCGCCAATGTACGAGAGAGTGGCGGTGTAGAGGGGGTACTGAGGGATGGGGATCATGCAGCCCTCGCCGTTGCGGAGCGCGAGACCGAGGATCTGGGCGACACCGGCCGAGGCACCGGTGGTAAGGAAAATGTGCTCGGGGTTGGCCGGGAAACCGTCACGCTCTGGGCACAGTCAGCGCTTGTCGCATGGTTGCGAGAGCGATAGAGAATGGGGACGGGGCGATAGGATATGTTGAGGAGAGCTCGGGCCTAATTCATCTGCAAATGTGGACCTTGAAGCAGCGATTGGATCACAGCGACGGCCATCCAATCAGTTGGGCGGCGCCCAATGAGCCTCGCATCAACCCCAGCATTGTGTCACAATCATGATCCGCGACTGTCAGGTGCCAGAGGAGATCAGGAAGCGCCCAAGCTCGGACGCTCTGAAACAAGTGTGGTGGCGGACCGGAGTGGCTGAGACTTTGCTTGACAGCTCAATTTCCCTCCGAGCCTGGCCACCTCGTTACGTGCGAGGCACGAGCTCGTGCGCGGTGCTCCACCTCTCTGGAGTCTGGGCACGGCTCCCCACGTCTCCCGACATGCGCCGACGCTCGACACAGCAGTGCAGTCCACCCTTCGCCTCGTCCCCTGACAACCAGGACTTACGCTCGATGAACTTGGCGACACGCTGGCGGATGCCGAGAACACCCTTCGAGTGGGTGTAAGCGCCGACCGAGCCAATCTCCTTGTAGAGCGACTGGGCACGAGCAATGACGTCCTCGGGGTAGATGGTCTTGGTGACCTCGAGGTGCTCCTCCATGAGCATGGGGTTCTCGAGCAGCGAGATGACCTGGCGCCAGAAGGTGATGGGGCGCTGGTCGAGGCCCTTCTGCTGGGGGTTGCCAATGTTGGCGGTCACGACCTTGTCAAAGGGGAGGTTGGCGCCCTCGCCGCCCTGGAGCTGCTGGACGTACTTGTCCGCCTTGAGCGCGAGCTCGCCGCGGACGGCGTACTGCACCTCGAGGACCGCGGGGTTGATGGTATCGGGGCGGAGGACCTTCTGGCGGGCGGACATGGTGGTAGAGAAAGTGCGGGGGTGAATGGGGGACGATGCGAAGGAAAGGAGGGCGGATCGGGGCGTCTGGAAACAAGCGTTAGCACGGCTCAGTGGGCGGCGGATCGAGTGCATGGCGGAGATGGGACAATTGGCAAAGGGTGGTAGGGGAGAGGGGGCGGGGAGGATGCCCGCGGCAACGGTGATGGGAGAAGGTTGTTGTTGGTGGTGGGCAAGCGGGGATGCTGGTGGTCGTGCTTTTTTTCTTTTTGTGCACGCTGTGGATCGACATGGCGTAAACTCTGGATTTTGGGTGGTTTTTTTTTCAGCCTGACTGAGCCGCTGCAGCTGCCGGGAGACTGTGGCACGCCCGCCATGCTCGCCGTCGTTGATCCGTCCGCAGCGCCGCCTGTCAGGGGGGGGAGGGCGGGGTGGGGCACGAAAACGGGCGAGCCGAGGTGATGGATAATGTCGGTGGCATGCGCGTGCATGGTGGCGCCAGACACGCCTCGCACGACCAGCGGCGGAGACGCCTCGCGCGACCAACGTTCGGCGGTGGCACTCACCAATGATCTGAATGGAGGAAAGGGGGATTGAAAAGGTGCGGGACGATTGTACCTGTTGGTCCTTTTATAAAAACACAAGACCAGAGAGCAATAGTGTCCTCCCAGACGATGAACCCAGAGGACGGCATGCGGCGTGAGCTCGCGGCTCGTGGTCAAGGGACGCTCGTATGCGCTTGCCCGTCTGCAAGGCGCAGAGCGCACGGCGCAACAGCTAGGAGGTGGAGGCTCCGTGCGACGCCCCGCACAGCCAGGGGCGGCTCGGACCATGGGAATGCCGTCCTCCATCTGCGGCGTGGGCCCTGTGATCTGGCCCGTGAGCTGCGACTCATTGGGGCCCTTGTCATCTCCTGCCGACGATGTTGACGGGCGGACCGCGGAGGGCCCTCCCCCCAGGCCGCTTCGGCGCCCACCCGCGCTCGCCCCCCGCCGCGTTCGCCCCAGCGTGCGCCCAGCGCACGCCCCGCATCCGTGCCGTGCGCCGCCTCGAGGGTCCGGTTGCGGCTATCAGCATACGGCACCCAATGCATAGGCATGGGAACAATGGCTCTGGAACTCTGCGACATACGACGCCGACGTGGTCGGGCTCAAGCCGCTCCGCCGTTCTTTCTGATCTACGTCGGCCTCGGTCCCGTTGTTGCCCACCGTCGCCTCCACCCGTAAGTAGCTCGAAGGCCTCCACCGCGCTCACTCAAACTCCGGATGGTAAGCGGCGGCAGCAGCTGGGACGTGTGCTGCGCGGCGGCCCATTGGCCAGCTGCAACCCTGTCCCGGGGATTATCCGGTTCGGACGGAGTTGGT
The DNA here is from genome assembly GCA_023653615.1 of Apiotrichum siamense. Taxonomy (NCBI): domain Eukaryota; kingdom Fungi; phylum Basidiomycota; class Tremellomycetes; order Trichosporonales; family Trichosporonaceae; genus Apiotrichum; species Apiotrichum siamense. The sequence goes on from JALJEG010000027.1 coordinate 94,743, forward strand.
GCTGGTGATAACAAGGAGATTACAGATTTACGAGAATGGAAATGGTTTCATGCTTTCTGGCGGCAACTGCTGGCGGGGCGGCGTGCCGAGAGTGGATTGCCGACTTTGAAATGAAAATTACGTCTGGATATCTGGATGCACCTGGGCCATGTCACCGCGCGAGCAGCACGAGTTGAGAGCTCTCCATCACCGCCTGCCTCATTAACGGGCCTGACTTGCCCGACAGAATCACAAATAAAAACAAACGTAGGCAGTGCTCAAGTAAAATAGACCGAATAGGGATGAGATACAACCAACAGGCACGCGCATGTACAACGCCACCACAAGCGTTTCCGCGACGCTCTGTCCTAGTTCCACTGTCCCGAATCCTGCAAAGTCAGCATATCGTTGACGACTTCGTATTAATATCGCCTCCTTCAATATCACCTCCTTCATAAGCGAAGAGAGGCTCGAGGAGTAGGATAAGCGGTCCGTCCTATGACGCAGCACAGAGCACGGACATCCTTGGCGCCTCGCCCATCGCATTGGCACGAGACGAAGCCCGAGGCAGCAGTGATTTGGCCCCGATACCCCACCTTGCGAGCGAGCGGGAGAAAGGGGCAGCCTCCCCTATCAGCAGGCAAGTGTACGGTACAGCGAACCCTTCGCCCTCGCGTCGCCGACACCCCAGAATGGGCCAGTGTAGTGCACAGTGTAAACACCCCCACCTCGCAGCCCGCCTTGACCTCCCTTCCCCATCCAGCTGCTCGAAACCCGGCAGGCAGATAAATGCTTACCATCATGCGCTCGTTTCCCTGCTGCTGTTGGTGGCCGGTGCTGTGCTTCTGGGCTTCGAGCTTGGCACTCAGCTGACCGGCTTTCGGGTTTGCAGATGAGACGCCTTTCTGCGATGCCTGTGGGTTAATGGTGAATTGCAAGGGTAAGGATCAGGAGGGGAAGGGGGAAGAGGGGGACACCTCGGGAGCTGCAGAGGAAAGGTGTCGCGGGCTGCGGGCTATACGTGAAGTTGTAAGACCGGCCCCAGGACAGCAGGACAGCAGGGAACAATGCTCCGCGGCCCGAATCGATCCAAAGACAATGGGTTTCTGGATATGCGCTCCGGCCGGTAACCGAATCCTTGTATGACAGAAGATAACAATTGGCACACATATTCCTTCAACGGCAATCCGATCATTGCAGCCTGGCGGGCTCGACCACCTCGTAAGGCGACAGCATTTGGAAAATCAGTTTTTTTCCCCTTCTACGCTTGCAGGTGGAAGTGTGGGACAAAGTAGGATAACGTGTCCGTCCTACCGCGTGCGTCCACAATATCCACCCGTCCGCTTCCCCTCTTGGGAACTGGTGGCACACAATTCGCAGTACATCACGCAGCAGTGCCCGGTGTTCCACCTCCCTCCTGCTTGCGGACCAAACTTTCCCATCCCCAGCTCAGCTTCCATAGGCCATACTCACGGTCTTAGCCCTAGCCTCGGCAGCAGCAAGTGCCGCAGCACGTGGATCTGTGTCCCCTCCACCTGGCCGCCCACCGAGCGTCTGCGGTGGGCTCCCAGGGGTCACGGCATCACCAGGCCCGCGTCGCGGCCCAGAACCAGCGGACGGCACGGCGTTCGCGTTCGAGTCCGCAGAAGGGGGACCGCTGCCCAGGCGCTGGCCTTTGCCCTTGGGCTTGGATGGGTCCGAGAAGCAGTTGCCCATCGTGACGGGGGCAGAGGAGAGTGTTGGAGAGAGATGAAGAGCGTGAGGACTCAGGGAGGTTAGGTATGTAAAGAGAAATGTGCTTGTCGCTGTTGCTTGAGATGTTCCCGTAGTAGCCGGGCGTTGGTACTGCAATCCGTAAGGAGTGATGGACGCGAGTCGATGGACGATACGAAGACTGAAGCGGCTTACCAGCTGTGAACCCGTCCGCTTGTGACCACATCTGCCCATCTTGAACGTCACAGCCGTTGGATCACGTGATTTTGCACGGAGTCGGCGGCCATCTCCGCACTCTCGATTATTTGCGTCGTCGAGAAATGTCCAGGACGTGACGCTTTAAGCATCAACAACCACACTCACGATGGCTAACAACACTGAGGCGGCGCTCACCGAGGCCATTGCCCAGCTCGAGCAGGAGTCGACGCTCCGCAAGGTGACTATGGCGGTCTGGGTGCTAGGCGAGGCTTCTTGGGCATGCGGCTCCTATAGAAGCTCGCACTCTCCCCGAATCGCCATCCGAGACTGACGTGCCCAGACTGTCCGTGAGGCCGCGGAGCCTATCGAGGACATTGTCCGCCAGGCGGCAGCGGAAATGAACCGCCTCCACTCGGCGCCTGCCGACCAGCGTGAGTGTCGTGGCCTGGCGACAGGGCTGGGACTGGGACAATGGCTAATGGACAGACGAGGCGCTCGCCAACAAGGCGCTCGCGACGATCGCGACGGCGCACCCTCACTGGGTCAAGATTGCCGCGCTGATCCCCAAGGGCGAGTTCTACCGGTACGTCTCGGAGGCGGGTGGACCGACGACGGCCACTTGCGAGAGAAGCTCCTTTATGCCAGCGAGTGTGTTGGGAACTGACTTTGCAGTTACCAGTTCGCTGTTGCGCCGCTGTTCAAGTCGCTTGTCACATCGATCGCTCTTGCGCGCTTTGTTCTCCTTGACGAGCTTGTCCCCGCCTTTACTGTTGCGTCGCTTATGGGCCGTGAGTATTGTTGAAACAGATGCCCTTTTGATCCGTGCCGCTGTCGCTGGCACTACCGTAAGAAACACGGTGATACGATTGTGGTGCCAACTGTCACATCCGAAATCCCTGTGTTACTAACGATGCAGTCACCGGAGACGATGTTGGAGAGCTCCAGCTCGTATCGGACGACTACCTCCAGGGCGTCATTGGCATGGTCAATGAGCTGCCCCGTCTCTCAGTCAACGCCGTCACCGCCCAGAACTTTGCGTTGCCTCCCAGGATAGCCGCGTTCGTCAGCGACATCTTTGCCAGCTACTCAATGGTAGGTGATCCACGTAATGTGCACACGGGCCCCGTGGGAGCTGCCGCAGGGCTGTCACACTGGTGTCCCTCGTGTTTTTGGCACCGTGCCACATCGTATCACATCTTATCACATCTTATCACATCTGTCCACGCCTGACGCCTACAGCTCAACCTCCGCAACGATGCTCTGCGCCGCAAGTTTGACTCGCTTAAGTATGAGCTGAAGCGCTGCGAGGACGTTGTCTACGACCTGACACTTCGTGGTCTCGCGGCTCCCCCTGCCGCGTCCAACTAGCTGGAACACTATGGGTTTCCGACTAGGTGACACGTCACCAATCACAAAAGCAATCAGCGCGATGACTGAGACAACAATGGTGGATGCTAGATGGCACGACTGAGTCTTTTGAACGAGACATTGAATGCATAGGCACTGTACAGTAGCACAGAGGACAGTGTGGTGGAGGGCAGGGTGCCACATGTGCGGAGGCTAAAAATATTCCCGATCCGCCACCCAGCAAGCTGTTCTGCAGTGCTGGGTGCGGGAGTCTCCCTTTCAATCCCATATTCAGGCCTCGAGCTCGTTTCTTCCTCCCATCCACGTTCTTCTTCAACCAACCACCACCCGACCCCATCCAGCACCATCACAATGTCGTCCATGGACATCGACAAGCCGCTCGACGAGGTCCGTCTCTCCCTCACCTCTATATGCGACCACACACGCTGACATGGCCTCGCTTTCGTCGTCTCACATCGTTTCACTTACGCGTCGTCGCCACCCGTCTATTGACGCGTCTTTTTCTTTCCCATTCCAACGCTCGCCTGTGCTCCACATCCACCTCCTACTGCTCTGCTACGTACTGGCCACCTGTAGCTCATCTCCGCCAAGCCCCGTCGCAGTGGCCGTCGCGGTGGTCGCGCTGGCTCGGGTCGTGGTGGCGCCGCCGCTGGTGCCGCAACCGCTGCTGCTACTGGCGGCGCGCGTGCGCGCTACGCCGGCGCGGCCCCCCGCTCGGCTGGCAGCCGTGCTGCTCCCGCCGCGCCCGCGCCCTCTGCCAAGCCCCTCACCGCAGACGCGATCAAGATTATCATCTCTAACCTGCCTGCGGACGTGACCGAGGTGGCTGTCCGTGACCTCATGCAGTCGACTGTCGGCCCTGTGCGTTCCGTCCAGATGAGCTACACGTCGACCGGCAAGAGCACCGGTGTCGCCACTGTTCTGTTCAAGAACAAGGGGGACGCCAACAAGGCGCACGCTACCTGTAAGTGGGAATGGTCTCATCAGATGCTGACACATTCGCGCAGACCACAACAGGATGATCGACAACCGTTAGTGCTTCTCCCTATTGCTGATTCACGTTTTCTTCCCACGCACCCTTCCCTTCCCGTTCCCGCGCCGCTGCCCGCTGCGGCCTGGTGGCGCAAGAGATGCGCTGGTAGGCATCAGGCCGTGACTGTGAACTAGGAGGACAAGACCGCAGATTGCCATTCGACCAGCGCATAACTGGCGTCGCCGCAACACGAGGACCGGATCAGTTGATACAGCCTCAACGAGGTGTTTCCCCTGTGACTCAAGGCCTGTGATTCAAATCTTCCCCAAGTTGCCTCGGGCGCACCAGACCGGTTGTAGCGACAGTCCTGGCCGGCACACCATGACCACGACGGCGCTCTGTCGCGATGTTGCTGGACGGACGCTGCTAACCGCTCTCGACCGCTGGTGGGGTTCGGCTCGCGATGGGCGAATCCACTTGTCTCAGGTCCCTTTGCAGGGGGGCGTCGACGACTAGCGCTGGCATGCGAAACCTGCTGGGGGGCGATACTGAGGTATACGGCATCTCGCAGCTAGTCGACGACGCGCACTTCCAGGCAGGGGCATTCGGCTGGAAGCTGCACTTGACGTGTCCTGTTCACTTGTCCTCCCTGTTGTTCCTGGCCGCAGCTCGTTCCTCGTAGAGGACCGCATACCGCGCAAGGCCGACGATGCAGAGGCGAAGCGCGTACCGCGATCATCGGATGACGCCTGCGTGCGGCGCTAGCTGCGTTCCAACACGCGCGCGCCAGAGAGTACTGCCTTGGCGTCTCTCTCACGGTATCCTGATGGCAGAAGGCAGCTGCAATAGCCGCAGCGCATGCAGCGACGCCGACTTCGGTTTCCTGCTCCGTTCTCCTTTCCTTACCCCAAATCGACACCTTTGTTCAAGCGCTGATCGCGCCACCATGCTCCAACTGTATCAATCTTGCACCGTCCACATTACACGACATGTCATGATCCGTAACGACCCCGACATCATCGCTCCACACGTCAAACATTCGACACCATCACACCACATACCCAATCCCCGAATCCTTGCCATCCATACCCGCGCCATTGTCTTCACGTATACATCCCTCCCGTCCGGTTCCACCAACAGAGCGCCCCATGCGCGTCGAGATTGCCATCGATCCCAACGCACTCCAGACGCTTGCCTCGCGCGTCGCCCCCGTCGCCCAGCCTGCGGCTGCCAACGGCGGTGGACGCCGTACCGGCGGCGGCCGCGGCGCTGCGCCTCGCCAGCGTGCCCCCCGTGCTCCTCGCCCGGCAAAGAAGTCGGCCGAGGACCTTGACGCGGAGATGACGGTAAGTAAAACTGGCCGGAAGGGCATGGAATGAGCACCTGCTAACAGCCAGGCCTACAAGTCGTCCGCGACCGCCTAGTTAGAGAGATCTGATATGTTTCCCGTTCGTAGCCAATGATGGATCGTGTAGCCTGTGTGGGCATCATTCTGGTGACGAGGGTGAAAGGGTGAAAGTGGGAGACATGATCCGTAAATGCGCCATCGCGTTGATTGTGACTGTCTATTTGAGGGCTGGCGACCAGTGTGCCTGTTTGTTGAGCTTGATACTGCACCGACTCATGTACTCTTCCGCTGGTGCATTACCTTCCTACAAACTGATGTACGTTGCAATGATGCTATTTGGAGTAATGGATGCATTGTGAGTCATGTGAGTCTTGGGTGCATGGTGAGTCATGGGTGCATGTATTCGGAGCCATGGGTACATCCGGACGAATGGGTGCGCCAGCCCCATATAGTCTCTGGCGTAATGTCTGGTCTGAAGGACGGCACGCCACTGGCCACTCGACGCACGTGCAGGTCTCCAGAAACCGCGCCCGTCATAGCCCTGGCTCTAAGATATCAATAGTTCCATCTCTGCTGCTACTTTTTCTCAATCGTCCATTCCACCCAGCCCCTCATCACTCTGTCCGCAATACCGACTGATCTAGAATGGCCTCCGAGGTGAGTCGCGCGTCGACACTTAGGCCGGTGGGTATGTAACCGTGGTGGATGGGATGGGTAGTGCAACGGATCCACAATAGTCCCGCGCCACCCCGGCCCAACGAGCACGAGCACCTACAATGTCCCACATCCTGGATTCCAGAGGTGGTTGGTTATCGTGACTGCCAGAAAGCGCCCTTGCATATCTATTTCCCCATTATCACAGCCTGTTCATGTCGCCCGGGCTGCTGGCCGCCCACGGCCCTTACTTCTGAGGGCTGTCGCCACAGTACTGATACCCCAGACTACCCCGCTCAACCCCACCACGTCGTCGGCGACACTCACGCAGCCCGAGTCGCGTGGCGAGTCGTCCACGTCGCCCATGAGCCGCGTACTGAACGATGTGTCTGAGCTGTTCTGGGAGCCGTGAGTAGAGAGAAAAATGCCGAGGTGTGGGAGGGATAGGCGTAGAGGGAGGTAGGCAGGCCAGGGATTGGAGATCATCTCCTGATCTCTAATGATGCGTGTTCTTCCAATCTCTTCCTTCCACCCGTGACACCCATCGTCGAGAATGTGTCGCTAACAACAACACAGATTCTCGCAAGGCGCGCTCAAGCTCCTTCCCGCCCGTGGCGATGGTATTCGCGCGAAGAGCAAGCGCGGTGACAACCTCCCTGACGAGTGAGTACCAGTGGGACGAACAGCTGTAATTAGGAAGGAGGTGACATCGTAGAGAGAAGTAGAGCTAGGGGCAGGTGACAGTGGTGACCGCCTGAGGGGCCGCAACAAGTGCGGACCCAGTGGGAATGACCACCTAAAAGCAGAGGAGACCCATGGCTTCTTTCTTCATCCAGGGCTTTCAAAGCTAACTGTGCAGAGATGCTCGTCCGCTCCTGACTGACTACCACTCGATCAACGACCCAACCATTCGCGTCCGTGTCCCCAGTGCGTACCCCATGTTGTCAAAGCTCATCTCCATGGTGCTGACGCTTTCTCCCCAGAGAAGAAGCCCACGCCTGTCAAGGTCGAATCCAAAGTGTGGTTCGCCAACGAGCGCACTTACATCTCGTACCTGTCAATGGGCCTGCTCATCTCCACCATTTCGACGTCGCTCTTGTACGCCGCCAAGGACCGTGTGGCATTCTGGTTTGCGGTCGTCTATTCTCTCATGTGAGTGCGCTAGTTCTGCTGTGGCCCGCCCGCCCCGTTCACCCCCTGACACTCGCAGCGCCGCAGCGACGCTGATCTACGGCTATGTAACCTTCCAGAAGCGCCTCACGATGATCGCGGCACGCTACCCCGGTAGCTTCGACCAGCTGTTGGGCCCGCTACTCATCTGCGCCGCGCTCTTCTGCGCCATCCTCGCCAACTTCATCATCCGTGTCACGGAGGCGCGCAAGGCCCACGGGGACGAGAACCCGCTGAGCTTTGCCAAGGCATGGGCCGCTGGCAGCGTGCAGACCAGCTGGTAGTTCTGGACTGCATGTCCCCGCTGTTGTGCACATCTGGGCGGCAGCCTTTTCCTTGCCCCAATGGACCACCGCGCGGTGCGACTGGACGCGTCGGGAGACACAACCCGCGCCGCGTCCGAATACACATATTGTTTTCTCTCCATATTCCTCGAGTTTCCTTTGGCCGCATGGTCGTGTGGCAGATGTATCGTTCGTCCCTTGAGTGTCTAACAGAAGGAAGCGGACTCCAGAGGTTTGGCTTCCGCTGTTGGTCGTTGGGTCCCACTCGCCTCTGGCTCTTTCCTCAGCCAACTGCAGCTACGTACACCGGGCTGTGTGCTTTGCCACTGCACTCCGAGCATCGTTATTAGGGTCATCGCGCGTTGCCAGTCGCACTAGCAGCATGAAGAATGCTCCCTTCGCAAGCCACACGATCGGCAATCTGTGCATCTCAGACTCGCACTCTCCGAGGACCCCGGCCGTGAAAGCGGCGCGAATTCCACACTACGCTCGTTTCTGGGGCCATTTCATTAGAGAAGAGGGTGGCAGGCCTTCGAGGCGGAGTGGCGATCGGTGAGCCTGTACACGAGCCCTCCATCCTACTGAGCCCTGCCCGCCGCCACAGTCACACCCACTTGCAGACGGCAGCAGCAGCACCCTTGGGCGGGAGCAGACCCGACTCGTGCCAGATAGAGAGGTCTGAAGAAAGCTTGGCGACAGGATGCTGCCGCTCGATGCTGACCTACATACACAGGTTCGCGCGCTGCTGCACAAAGAGCGAGGCCCCGAGCGTTCAGTCCCGATCCAACTCTTGCCAAGGCTGCGCCAGGCGCGGGGCAGCGTCGTCAAAGCGCAATCGCATAAACATATCAGATACTAGCAAAGCTACACACAGGAATGGGCATCAGATCGCTATACCCCAGAGAATACTTGAAAACAAGAAAGGTTCAAACACTGTTGCGCCAGCTGCGGCGCGAGAATATGTACAACGTGATGTGGGAGCAGTTTGCCGCCGTCTCCCGGCCTGCTAGAGCATACCCGTCAGGCGGCGCGTGAGGCCGAGTAGCACCTGCCCGCCGTTGTGCTCGCCCCATACGCCGGCCGAGACTTCCTGGTAGCACCTGTCGAGCTCGGTCGATGCCGCCACGTCGACCCAGTTGTCGCTCTGCATATGTTAGTCCCGCCGCGTTCCAGCTTGTCCCCCACTCACAACAAAGTCCATGATGGCCGAGTGCAGCGTGGGAAATTCGTGCGTGGCCAGCAGCGCCGCAACACACGTCTCGGGCGTAAGGTTGCGAAGCAGCGCATCACGCGCAAGCCCCTGTAGCTCCTCGAGCCCGTAGCGGTGCGCAAGGAAGAAGACGGCGAGGGGCGACGGCGGCGGTGGTCGCTCGGCGGGGTGCGCGTGCGGGTCGAGCGGGGCGTGCGAGCGCCGCGGAAACGTGCGGGTTCCCGCCGGTGAGGTTGGCGCTGTGGGCGACTTGGGAGGCAGGGCGGGAGGCTTGCGCCGACCCGCGGCTCCGGTGCTGGGTCCCGCGCCAGTGGTGACGGTCAGCCCCGTAGACCCGGGGGTGGTCGTCGCGCGGCCAGCGGTGGGGCGTGGGATCGAGGGCCCAGGGGCGGTGGCGCGCGACGGGCTCGAGGACTTGGGGCGGGGTGCGGCAGCACGATGTGTCGGGATCTGCGAGGAGCGCGGCGAGTCGGCCGGGCGGCGGGGAGGAATGTGCGGCGCCGACGTCGTGCTCGTGTTCGACCTTCCGCTGGGCGAGCGGCGACCAGTGGAGGTCGCGGTGCCGATGCTCGAGTTACTGCAGACGGTGCGGAGGTCCTCGAGGCTGTTGTCGGCGTCCTCCTCCTCGAGCGGCGCATAGTCCCACGACTCGAGGTTGAGGACCTTACGTGCTGCACTCTTGTCAATGCGCACCTGCGCCATGACAGCGCGCACGCTACCGCTGGTGCTGAAGATGATTTCATCAGTATATAGCCACAGTAGCACCCAATAGACCGTGTTGAACGCTGCGTCATCGACGACAAGAGTCGTTACGGACGACTGCTGCGACTCAGAGAAGCCACCCTTGAGGACCGATTTGAAGTAGTCCGAGTGGACAAGCAGCTCTGAGTGAGCATACACCACCCTGCGGCGCACCATCTTGCGTCCGCCGTCTTCGTCTGGTGTGCCGGGGCCAGCGTGCTCGAGGCACACAAACTGGACGTCGCCTGTGCGGAGGCTGTCGAGGAAGCCTGCGGCCTGGCGTGTGATGCGGCGTGAGATGAACTGCTGGTCGCTGTGCACCATGGGTGGCAGACCGGGTTCGGTGGCATGTTTGACAACCACACGGATCGAGAAGGCATTGAGCGCATCCACGTCTGGGATCTCCAGCAGCGTGCTCAGTGGCGGGAGCGTCACCTCATAGTACTCTTGCCGCTTTGAGAACTCGACGAGCGATGAGGCAGACCAGAACCAGTTTGGCTCACCCAGTGCACGTGCACCCTCCCTCTCGTACGGCTTCAGGCCAATGAACACTGTGCGCTCAAACATCTCATCAGGAGGCAAGTCGGAATATTTGACCCATAGGGCGATGACCATGAGTGTCAAGGTTGGGTCAGCAGGTGCGTTCCTGCCGTCACCGCCGCCGTCGTCCTCGCGTGAATCAGATCCCACATTGGACTCGGGCGAGCGCTCTAACTGTCAGACACCAGCCACACAGCGAGAGATATCCCATCCACATCCACAGCCACGGGTCTGTCACACATACCAATGTGGAGCTTGTACGCTAGGTCGTCAAAGTACGCCCCGTCGTTGGAGAGCGCCTCGTGGCGTGTTTCATCGTCGGCGTCCTCTGGGTCCTCACCCGCCTCTAGCTGCGCCTTGAGGGCGCGCACGCCGCGGACCGGCCACTCGAACGCCGTCTGCTTCGTCTCGCACATGCCGTCTGTCCCCCGGTGGTACGGAGGCACACCCGAGGTGCCACCGCGAGTAGCGGACGCCGCGGCCATGATCGGGATGCGTGGAGTACCGGTGGCGCCGAACACCGAGGACGAGAGGTTGCGACGCGAAGGAGTGGGGGTGCGCGTCGCCTGGAAGTAGGTGGAGGGACTAGGCGAGAATGACGCCGAGCTTGCGCCCGCGGTGGGGTTGTCCGGGTTCCATCTGGATGACATTGGGACAAGTGGGGGATAGTTCACCGATGAGATGGCGACAAGAGGGGTGTCGTTTGCTGATGACCACAACACAGAGAGAGAGGGTGGCGGGTGCACTGGGTGGGGGTGGGACGCGCGGGATGGCTGGTGGCAAACAGAGGTGGTCGTGTTTGTTGATGTCCGCCGCACTAACCCAATGACGTAAGGTCTGGTTGTATGATTACGTAAGTAACCTCCCCTCCCCCCCCCCCCCCCCCTGATTGATCCGCGATGTCCGGCGTACGGGCGTCTGGCGGCGTCGGATGTTCGGAACGGCGGGTCACGGCTCGGGCCCTGAAGGACAGCCTGGCCCCAACTGCGCCGACCCGGAGCAGCGTCTCGGTCCTCAGCCCCTCTGGCCACAGGCTTGTTACTCGTGAGTGGGCGCGGCGGATCGCTGTTACAGATCCAACTCTAATGCGACACAGGCACACAAGCAGCAGCGGGCATGTCACGCACGTCCGACACCGTTGTCCAGCCTCCCGACGTGGACAATGTATTCCTCGGGCGTCCCCTCATGAGGCCCGGCTGCACCCCGCCTCCTCCTCGTCCTGGTGCCTCGTTCGCGTCGGCCCTGATGCCCTGGGGACTCGGGGGCCGGTGCCGGCGTGGTCCACATGGATGAATGCATGGCTGACCCAGAATCTAAGGGCGCGCTTGGCCGAAAGGGCACCGGCGCGCCGGCGCGTCTGCTGTAAGGCGTGTTGGCTGAAGAGGACGGCGTAAGTGGGGATAGGTCGGAGGCGGAGGATGGAAGAATACTTGCCGCAAATGAGCAGAGCGTGTTGACATTGGGCACGATTCATCGACGGATGCGATGGGACCCAGGCGGCCGGGGGGGGGGGGGGGGGGGGGGGGGGGGGGGGGGGGGGGGGGGGGGGGGGGGGGCGGGGGGGGCGAAGGGGTGTTCACATCTCTCCAGTCTCCCGCTTCCAAGGATCCAGACACGCCAGCTCCGAAGCGAAGAGGACGATCATCATATGCGAGAGATCTGCAATCAACTGGCGGGTCCATTGCATGGGATCAGGCGGCGGCGATCACAACCCTCCCAAACCAACAAGAGCCCAATGGACGGTCCGCCACCACGAGCCACCCCATCCGCGGATGCTGCCCAAGTCGCGCGCGCGCGGGGGTTGCTGCCCCAGCCGCGGATGCCGTCCCGGTGTGTCTTCTGTGCATGGTATCACTATTTTTAGTGTTCTCTTCTGAAACGCCAGATCCTGCGTCTGGCCGCTGACCGTGTGTCGCGATCTCTCGTCATCCATTAAGCTTGGGGTGCACCAGCGCCGCCCGCCCCGCGGCCATCGGCCCCTCGCTTGGCGTCGTTCCAGGATCCCGCCCACCGACTTTTGGGCCCAGACTAGCTGCTGCCGCACCTGCGTCCTCTCTCTTCTGTGAACCGACAACATCGCGGCGTTTACTCTCCCCTTGCCAGCTGCGCCTTGCGGTATGCTCTCGAGCTGCGGATCCCACACCCCTCGTCATTAAATTATAGCCGGGTTCGTGTACGGTCGTCTGGCGTGTCGGGTGCTCCGGGCAGTCGGACAGGTTTCTACAAGGCTCGACACTCGGCCCTGCAACGCTCTCGCCCCCCCCCTTCCCCCAAAGAGACACCGACAGGCCCCCCGTTTCCTTCATTTCGCCCCTGTGTCGCGCCGCGGCAGCGTCCGCGTGCATCTCATCTCATCCACCCACCCGCCATTGCTTTCATCAACCGCCATCACTTGCTATCTCCCCTCTTCATTTGCTTTCCCTGTCCTTTGCTTTTTTTCCGCACTCTGTTCCTCTCCTTCGTTCTTACCACCCCCGCGCTCACCAGCGCTGTCTCTCTCCTCGTCGCCGCTCTCGGCCCCGTTATTTCGCGCGCCGGCTGTCTCTCCGCGCACGCCGCCGCCTTTTTTCGAATTCGCAACCTTAACTCGCCTCGTTCCACTTTATCGGTCGTCCTCCTCAACGCTGGTGCCTTGTTGCAACGAGCACCGACTTGTCTCGCAGCACATCGCCTCCGTCACATCACAGCACAACCACCCCAGCAACGTCCCCTGCACCGCTATCGCCCGCAGCACCAGTGTTCTGTAGCACCGTCGTACGTGCATCAAAAACTCAAAACGAAGAGTCTGGAAAAAAAATCCTCGCTTCCCCCTCGCTCTGGCAGCGCCGTGTAACCCCAGCAGCCAACATCTCGTTCTCGTTTGCTCGCGCTGGTGCTTGTCCGTGCGCTCGCTCTCGTCACTCGATTCCGCCTCCTTTCTGCCTTTTGATCACCGCACACCGTTCTCACCACGCAGCCGCCTGCGCCAGCTGCTGAACTGTGCGTATCGCAGCCAACCATGAGCGCACTGAACCATATGGGGCCGCGCTTCCGCTCCCATGGAGCGGCACAGGTGCCTTCGGGACGTGGAGGAGGACCCAACAGCAACTCGTCTCTTCCTTTTACCCACTCGACGTCAGACGTCCCACCCCGACTAGCCGCAACAGCCATGAACGGATCGTCCGCTGCTGCATCGCTCGCACAACCGCCACCCATCCCAGCCCACCGTCTCTCGTCCCAGGCCACCGCCCACAACCTCCGGTACGGCGTCGACCACACCCTAGGCCCCGTATTCAGCGAGGAGGAAGACGGCGACGACTCGGACTTTATTGCTGCCAAAATGGCCTCGTTGGGGCTCGACTGCCGCCAAAGCAACGGTGGGAACCGCTTTGTGAGTAGTGGGTGCTTCATGGTCGCCACGCAGACCATGGGAACCGATATCATCTCGTTTCCAACTCATGCTTACGCCCCCCCTCCGCAGACCCTGGGTGCCGACATGCAGCGGCGCATTCACGCTCAGCAGATGATCCAGTTGCAGATCCTCAAGCAGCAGCAACAACAGCAACAGCAGCAGCAACAGCAGGTGGCAGCATTGCAGAGCCTGCTCATGTCCAACGACTCTCAGCAACTCCGTGAAGCGATGGCCCTGATTGAACTGCAGCGCGCGCAGCTTGCCGCCAATGGACCGCCAGTCCATCACCACCACAGCAAGCGTGCATATGCTCAGCAACAACAACAGCAGCACCGAGTTCTGTCTCAACAGCAGCGCATTCTTCTCCACCAGCAGCTCGCTCTTCAGCAGCTGCAGCACCAGCAGCAGCAGCAGGCGGCGGCGGCGGCTGTCTCGCACAACCACAGCCAGGCCCCTCGACACAATCTTGCAGCCCAGCTTGAAGCTGGCACTCTCCGTCGTGAGAGGGAACGGGACCGTGAGCAGCGCAACAGCCGTTCGCTCAGCCCTGAATACGACCACTCGCGGCTCCGCATGGCGTTTGAGAGTGCCGGCGCGCCGACTGGAGCCTACTTCTCCCCGCTGTCTCCGCCCGTGGATTCTGCCGCCGGTGTCGGTTGGACGTCGACACTCAAGTCGCCCGCCACCGAGTGGCCAACGTCGACTTGGACCGTCACCTCGGCGTCACAGCGCTCATCGTCATCGGGTTCCAACTCGAATAGCGCCCGCGCGCCGTCGCCTCCTACCCCCGCAGTGGCTGCGCCCGCAGCGTCTACACCGCCCATCTCGGTACCCATCTCGCAGCCCCAGCCGCAGCAACCTCTGGGACGCTTCGCACGCGCCCGCCAGGACATCGCGGCCGCCCAGGCGGCCTCGCCTGGAACTGCGCCTCTGGCAGCGCTCCTTTCCCGACGCCGCCCACCGCAGGTCGAGGACGACACGCTGTCAACGACGTCATCGTTCCCCGAGACCTTTGCCACCTCGCCGCTGTCCGAATCGTACAACAGCCGCCCGACGCCGGAGCGCAAGTGGTCGAACGAGTCGGTGCACAAGGTTGCCTCCGAGTCGAGCCATACCCTCAAGGAGCCTGCGACGTACTTGGAGTGGGGGTACCGTCTCCCTGCCGCGCCGCGCTCGCAGTCCTTTTCGCTCGCCCGCTCGCATGACGACCGCGCAGCGCAGCTCATCTCGCGCCAGCCTTACGGCCCACCCGGGTCGCCCGATGGCCTCAAACAGAAGAACTTTGCCTCCAGCATCCGCCGCCAAGCAGGACTGAACCTTGGCATGCTCAACCGCCGGACCGGAACCGAGAGCACTGATACATCAGCCTAAGCGACGAAGCTGCTGCCATTCCCACGATCTGGACGCGAAACTTGTAACGATAGTATTTGTGAATCCAACCTACCCACGGCATTTGCCTCGAGGAGCAAGAATCCTCCCCATTTCTTTCGTTATCGTCTCATACACCGACTCTGCTGCAAGTCACATAGTCGGCATTACCCCACGGCTAGACGCCGTACGCCATTCTCATTCCCATGTGCGCAACGCGCACACCGATACAGTTGATCTTCACCAACATCTCGTTCCTTTCATTTTAATCGACATACCATCATACTCTCGATCGACGGTCGCGCATTTCCTCGGCCAGCTACCTATACCCGCGTTCTCATCTTATGGCTCTCCAGTCTTATGACTCTCCTCGGTGACGTCTTCCAATCCCAATGGACGCTGAGCTCTGAACATTCCCTCTCTCCGCACCACCGCAGCCATTTTCAATTTCTCTCCCATTTCCCTCTCATCTTCTCTTCGGTCTATTTGGTTTCTTTTCATTTCCCGTGGCACCAGTCGATTTGGCGCGTGTCCTCTCCAGAGGCACTTACCTTACCCTACCTATCGGACGTATATCCCATCCCTTCTCGTCGTCGCCGTAACCGTAGTAGTAGCCACAGTAGTAGTGTGCGAGGCGAGTCGAGTCGCGGGCGCATCGCAACACAGCATGGTTGTACAATATAATGCAGAGAGCGTACAACAGGTATGAGGGAGCATACATCAAGTGATAAGAGTGGAGAGGACAGCATCCAAGGCCATGCATGCCATGTAGCGCGATCTGGTTTTGCTCGTCTGTGGATCACTGTGAAGTACGTGTTTACGGAACCAAATATACGTCGCGACGCGTCTTGGATGCTTTCATCATCACTGCTAACCCTGCTCTCGTCTTAGTCTTCTTTGCGATTCCCATCGCCACATTCATCTCCATTTCAACACGACGTCGTGGCGCGGCAACCTACACCCCACCGCCCCATATCTGCAATGCCTCCGCGGAAGCGACGCCGCGGGGGGAGCAGCGCTCCAACACTTGCATCGGCATCCCCAGCGGCCGGCAGCCGGCAGCCGCCGCCGGTGGGACCGTCGCGGCGCGACTCAATACTTGCGTCGGCAATGGGCACGCCAGCACGCGTCCTCTTGACCCCCGCCCCAGCCTCGTTCCCAGTCTCTGAGTCTCCGCCCTCGACCTCGCTCGCGTCGGCTGCCCCAACGCCGGCCCGCACGAAGCGCCGCGCGCGTAGGACAGCCACCGCCGCCACCGCTTCTGGTGCTGGTGCTGGTGCTGGTGCTGGTGCTGGTGCTGGTGCTGGTGCTGGTGCTGGTGCTGGTGCTGGTGCGGACGCAGGCCCGACCCCGGCACGCCGCACGCGCACGGGCGGGCGGCGTGTCATGCGCGGCCCCGAGGTCGCGCAGGCCGAGGGTGCGCAGGGCGACCTCATCCCTCCCTCCGACGACGAGGAGTTTGATCTCTGGCGCAGCATTTCGGCTGTGCGCAAGGCAGAGGTGGGTTTTGGCCTGATCATGTGTGGCTGGCTGGGGAGAGTGGGGGGAATATGCTGTGGTGCTGCTGTTGTGCTGAAGCTGACGCCAATAGGACCGGCAACGGCCGCAGACATCACCCTTGCCGTCGCCACAGTCCCAGTCGCCGCTTGGTGAGCGTCTCGTGTCGGCTCCCGCCGTCGCTGGCCCGTCACGTCCGCAGGAACCGTTGTTCCTAGATCGCGTGCCCGCGAACGCAACCTACCACGTCCTGTTTGATGACTATGCGTCCTCAGTGTCTATGGACTTGAGCGATAGGGAAAGCCATGGCGTGGACGTGGATTCAGATGTGGACTGGAACGCGGCTGCTGAAGTGGCCCCACTACCAGCCGCCCAGGAGACCGAGAGTGTCCGCGCCGTCAAGACCAGTCCATTTCCGAACAGGAAACGTCGGCGATTGTCATCATCACCAGGCCACCCCGCCGACGACTTGCCGTCGCAACACGGAGAGCGGGAGATCGCTGTGCCTGACCCACCACCGCCCTGCTCGCCAACACCACCACCAGCCTGTTCACCTCTTCACTCCTTTGCACGACCGATGGCAAAAGCGGCGCAGAGCAGTCCTCAGCTGCGGCCCGAGGCCGTGAAACCGGCGCGAGCGATCGTGACGTCGGATGCTCAAATCGAAATGCCTAGAGGGGGCCAGGAGCCTGTAACAATAGCAATCAACGTCGAGGCTAATGCTCGGCCACGAGACACGACATTCGCTTTAACGGCTCCACTGCCGGCAACCATACCCCTACCACTCGTGTTCGCACCGGCACCTGCACCACCACCTGCATCAGCATCATTACCTGCACCAGCATCCGCACATGTATCAACACCCACACCAAAGCGGCGGCTACGCGCAGCTGCATCAACACTCACGAACGAAACAACAGCAGACGCAACAGCCTCATCCATCGACCTACCGAGCTTTGTCCCATTCCCCGTTCCTCAGCGGGTGCTGCTGTCCGCCCCTCGTCTGGCCCATGTCGTGCCCCATACTAGCGTGCCCCATACTAGCCCAGCCAAGGGCCGCACGTCGTCCAGTCTCCCGCCAGGAATCCCCCATCTCCGCAGTCCGCGCGTACATCTCCCACTTCCGAGCCCTCTCCCAGACAGACCCCACCTGCTCAGCCAACAAAGCAACACTTCCGCTGCGTCCAATACGCCATTCCATCCGTCCCAGGAGGAATCGCAGCTCCCCGTGTTTTACTGGAACGAAGCCCAGGAACCTGGGGGGTATGAGGAAGACTCTCAGCTACCTTCCGGCGCATCACAGGAGATGGACATGCTTCCTGCTTATCAGGAAGAGTCCCAGCTACCGCGGGGAGCGTCCCGGAATGGCAGTGGGAACCGTTCCGCGGACGGAGAAGAGCCAATGGATACGCTCGCTCCATCGCGACCCCAGCTCGCCCTGGAGCTACCAGTCCGCAGACTTCCGCGGAGCGAATCGCCTGATCCGCTGGACTGCCTTAGCCCTGTGTCACCGGATTCTCCGCGCGCCGCTTCCCAACGGGTTCTTTCCCAGCGACCTCCATCTCGGCAGTCCGAGTCTTTACAACAGCCGCCGCCCAGTCCACCAGCAACAGGTCCTTCGCGGCCACCCTCCGAACAGGCTCGTCAGACTGCGCAACAGCTGCCTCAACACGCTCGGCCACCCACGTTGTCTCCACTTGACCCCGCTCTTCTTCAGTTTCGTTTCGCGCGCACGTTTCGCACTCGTACGGCCCTTCAGCTGCAGCCCTACACCCGCGAGAAGCAGCTGTACAAAAAGACCCTGCAGCGCGGTGGCCTCACCAAAGGGAAGCGCGCCATTGCGCCGCGTGCAATCGTCGCCGCTAACGAGGACGATGACACGTCTGACTCAGCGGACCAGAGTAACGAGGAAGACGAGGATGCGACGCCTCCGGACGCGATTGTCATTGGCGGCACGCAGGAGCAGCGGCAAAAGCGGAAGAGGCCGCCCAAGATGCTAGTCGACGAGGACTATGACGAGTATCTGGCCCGTTTCGGTGCGCCGGCGGACGAGGAGGACGAGGAGGCTGTCGCGCGGCTGCAGGCAATTGCGCGTGAGCGGCTGCGGATCACAAAGGAGAAGCGGCGAGAGGCGCGCGCGCTCCTAGCGGCCAACAAAGACGACCTGCGCAGGCGAAAGGAGAAGGAGGGGAAGGCCCGCGAGCATCAGCGCGCGGAGCAGAAGGACGAGAAGGAGAAGAAACGCTTAGGGCGCGAGCAGGCACAGAAGGACAAGGAGCATGCCAAGATCCAGCGGGAGAAGGACGAGAGGCGCCGCCTAGAAGCCGCCAGGAAGGCTATGGCAGTGAGTCGTTGTGATTTCCCGCTGTGTACTGATACCAGGCACCGCGCAGAAACCCCGACGGACGTCCGCGAGTCTACGGCAAGCGCCATCGGCGACAGCTACCCCACCCAATCGTCAACTCTGACAGCTCATCAGAGCTGTCTGACCCGCCACCGAGCGACGAGCCTGACCGCGAGACCGCCCCACCCCCCGCTGCCAACGCCCGATCTCTGTCGCCAGACATGTCCATTGGCGGCTTCGCCGATGACTTTGGTATGGGTGAGGACTTCGACCCTGGTTTGGCGAGAGGCGGCCCAAGTTCCCTCGATGCTGAGGAGAGTCTGCAAGTCGGCATCGTGACCCAAAGGGGCCATGGACGGAGGCTTCGATTGTCATCCGACTCCGACGAAGGGCCAGAGGATGTTCGCCCTGGCAGTTTCACCAACAACACATCGCACCGCGGTCCTCGCCTTACCCAAAAGCCCAACCGCCGGGACCGACGCTCAGAATCGCGCTCGGACTTGGAATCGGCCTCTGGCTCCGAGTCTGACGGCTCCAGTCAGTCGCAGGTGGACAAGCGTGAACGCATCGCACGCCGCATGCTCCCTGGCGTGATGCTCAAACGCCTTGCCGCGGCCGAAAAGGCGAAGCAGCTCGGGCGCGCGAAAGGCGCAGCCGAGCGACAGCAACGCAAGAACCCGATTATATCCCCTCTCAAGCGGGGGCATGCTGTCAAGCGCCGTGGCGCTGGGGCGGGAACAATGGGGATGGAGGGCATGGAAGGTCTTTGGGACGATGACGAGAGCTCAGACGAGCGCAGAGACGAAACATGGCCTGCCAGCGCCGATAATCGGAGTCGCGGGTCGCGAAGGGATATGAGAAGGGAGCGGAGACATTCTTCGTCTAGTCCCGCCTCCAGGCGCCGAGCACGCCATGCAGACCCCGATTCGGATGCGGACGATGCTGATCTTCGCCTCGAGCCTGCCCATATCGATCTCAGCTTCAGCGTACACGGCTCTCCTAGTGGAGCCTCTCCATCGGGAGCCTCTCCGCTCGATCCGTTGGATCCGCTCGATCGGCTCAATCCGCTGGGTGACGCAGACAACCCGATCCTGTTGGATATCGAGGCCTCCGACTCGCAAGGCTCAATGTGCAGCCGTAACCGCAGCCACCGCAGCGAATCTCCATCCCCAGGCGCAATTGTCATTTCTTCTGCCTCTGAGGCCGAGGATAACAGCAACGAGACACTCGCCTACCTCCACCGCGGTGACTTTGAGGCCATTCTGCGGGGCCGGCCGACCGCAGTCGCCGCGCTCCGTACCCTCGATCACAAGCACCAGGCAGCCCGCGAGCAGCGGCGCAGGCGCAAGGCACTGCCGATGCTTCGCCGCCAGATTCCGACGCCGGTGCCGCTGCGCGACGGCCGGCTCCTGCAGACACGGCTCAACCTCCCGTCCCTCGAAGCAGGGGTGTCGGCATGGGACGCGGGGCCGGTACCGCACTGCGAACGCGGTGTCCGACGTGCTGGGGCCCAGAGAAAGATAACGGACTGGGATGTTGATGGTGATCTGCGGAACAATGGCCCGGGTCATGACCACGAGAAAACGAGTGAGAGGAACAGGAAGCGGCAAGCGCAAGACAAAGGTCCCCGTCCTGCGATCCATTTGGACGACCAGACCATCTTTGCCACGGACGACTTTGAGTTTGACAGCGAGCCGGAAAACGACCCACCGCAACCTGCGGTAGGTATCGGTAAGCGCGCCTTTACACGTGTTACGTCCCGCACCGACCGCCACTCATCGCCGAAGACGCCAACCACGCCACACCGCCAGCTGCGCGCCGTGACCCCGCACTCTGGGGCAGGCACACGCGGATGGGCTACTACACCACGGCCCCGTCTCGACGACGGGATCGGCAGAGCGCGCTCCTGGGCCAACTTTGACCACATTCCGGTCGATTTCGCCCTCACACCGCTCCCATCAGGCACGCGCATCTCTGGGCCCATCGTTGAGCAGCTCGGCCCGTTCCTTGCTGCGCTGGACGGCGGCACATTGGACGAACTCAAGCCACTGCGCTCATTTGGTGTCAACCTGCATGACAGCATGGATGTTCCTGAAGCGCTTGCGGTTGTTCCAATTCTGCTTGACGGCGTGCGTGGTGCTCTGGGAGAGTACATCGACAATGCCAACAGGGTCACCAACAAGGACGCGCCCATCCCGCCTCTGGAGGTTGCACTCGCGCCTCTGCATTTTATCCGCGACTTTCTCCTCCGCTCTGAGCAACAGATGAAGACGGCGCTATACCCCGTCGTCGAGACGTTTGGGTCCAAACTCGACAATTTTGACATCTTGTCGCGGCCCAAGGATCATGCCCCCCTTGAGCAGCTTCTTCACCTCCGTTACGTGCTCCTTCAGATCGCTGCTGTCGTGTCGCCTGGGCACGTGCACGCCGCCGCTTCGCAGCTACTGCACGTGCTGCTCACTTGCGGCTTTGATCGGACGCTACGGTCCCTCCGCCCCGTGATGCGTGGCGAGGTGGAAACACCTGAGATCGTCGACACCCGAGTGTCACTATGGGTCGCTGCTGGACAGATACTAGCCGCGCGCTGTGAGCCGGATGTGTTCCCCACCGCGCTGCTTGCCGCAATTGAGGAGCGGTACAAAGGCGAAAGTGGTCCGCTGGCCGCCGAGAGGTTGTGGTCACTGGTTTTCGGTATTAGTGCTCTCACCCAGTTTGATTCGTCGGGTGTGGTCTCAGAACAGTACATGTCGCGTCCCCTATGGAGCCTCGTCAAGCGTGCCATTGGTATGGTTAAGATCGCCCATTCGCAAGATACCGAGGAAACCGCGCAGCGAGCGCAGCTGTCGGGTCGTGACCGATATGTCAAGACGATCGTCGCGCGCTGTTTCCGCCTGAGCTCCACTTGGTCGTGGAACTTTGACCGCGACAGCTTTACAGTCGCCACGCGCGACCTCGGCATGATCTTCAAAAACCGCCAGCACCGCAACCTTCCGACTGAGCCGCCCGCGGACTTTCCGTCTTTCATCGCCGAGTTCGACATCTCGCTGGCCGCTGTGGACACGCAAGAGAGCCTGCGGCGAGCGTCCGCGTTCGAGCTCTACCTCCGACTGGCCTCAGTTGCGGCGTCAGACGTCATCGCGTCTGCCGAGGAGCTTACCGAGGCGCACAATGCTGAGCGTGATGTGCAGCGGCTCATCATGAGCATCTTTCCCCTCTCGGTAGTGCCCTTTACGCGCGCCGCGCCGCCCACTGGGCGCCAACTAGCAGCCCTCGTCAACCGCTACTCGACCATGGTTGTTGCCTGCTACTTTTCGCCCACGCTTCTACCATGGATGCTAAGCAACGCGTCTAAATGGATCGACTTTAAAGCCGCGGGCTTTGAAAGCCGGCAAGTCGTCATTCGGGGACTCATGTATCTTGCCGTCGCGGTACGGCACCACAATGCGCCACTTGACCCCGTTGTTGGATGTCTCGCCGAGATTCTGGCTATCCTTCAGGGTGAACTCGAAGTGGTCGCGCGCGCGCCAACACCGCCGCCTCTGCTCTATCCCACAAGGGTGGAAATTGAGCGTACAATGGTTCTCGTAGTGACTGCCTTCCGACAGATCATCGAACACTCAGGCTATCGCGGCCAGGATGCCGCCGACGTGTACCCTGACCCCACGCTTCTGCATGAGTCGTGGCTGGCGCGCGTCTTCGAGCTCGACCTCGCCAAGGACGTCAAGTCCGGGATGGAGATTGTGTCCACAATTCAGGCATACCTCAATGCGCGCTTGCGTGCACTCCCGAAGCGTGCTGCAGCAGCACGCCGCACCGCGCACGAGAGCAGCATTGACGATTACCCATCGCTTGGCTTCGACTTTGACTCCGTCGACCTTGCGGCCCTTGGCGGGGACGAGGCGGTTGCCGACCCCATCGAGACGGCGGACGCACGCTTCGCGGGCGTTGTACTGGACACGATCTGCCCAAAGATCTACCGCCTGTTGAGCGACATGCTTCCGCCAGTTATGGACGACAAGGCCGACGACGATGCGCAGACCCGCACGGATAGGCAGGTACTGGTATCAAAACTCACGAAGTGCTGGAGCGACTGCGCTGCGGTGGTTGTTGTGGAGCATCGCCTGATGGTACGTGGCTGGTACGATATGTCTCATTAGATGTTGCAAAGTCGCTGACCCGTCACAGGACTGGTCGGCATATGTTGGACCCTTCGGGCAGCAATCGTGGTCGCGGCTGGGGAACGAGGCGGGTCGCGTGCAGGTTGGGCTCCACTTTATGCTCAA
The DNA here is from genome assembly GCA_023653615.1 of Apiotrichum siamense. NCBI lineage: Eukaryota > Fungi > Basidiomycota > Tremellomycetes > Trichosporonales > Trichosporonaceae > Apiotrichum > Apiotrichum siamense. The sequence goes on from JALJEG010000027.1 coordinate 117,804, forward strand.
TGTCGCGCAGCTTGACCCCTCGGCGTTCCGCAGCCAGGAGGAAGAGTTCCTCGCTCTGTTGTTCCAAGCGCTCGTTGCAGACCGCTTGACGATTCAACACAAGTATGTTGCGGCCGTGCTCGCGCTTCCGGGTGCGCTCGATCATGCGCTCTTGGGCGGTGTGCAGGCTGTGCTGCGGCGAATCTTCCCATCGCAAAGGAACGAAGGGGATGGTGATAACGATGACGATGACAATGTAGGTGATGACTTTCGCGAATACGGCCCCATTGGACACGTCGAATTCACGCGGGCAACCTTCCTCGAGCACCGCCCGGCCCTGCTCGAGGCCGTCTTCTCCAATATTGCGCCTTTGCTTGGGGGACGGCACACACCCCCCGAGCTCAAGAGCCTTGTGTACCGCTGCGTCAACGTCGCTGTGGCTACCATGGTGGCCATCGAGGCGCAGATTGACGCACGGCGCGTGCTGCATCGCGGCAGCTACCGCGCGTTTGTCGCCGAGACGGTTGGCGCACTGCGGCGGCTCGCGGGCGCGTATGTCACGCCCATAGGTGTACCTGGCCTGAAGGCGCTGAACTGGGTGGAAGGGTAGAAGAGAGTTCCAAGTGCTAGGATGTACTGAGACATAGATTTTGTGTATATATTCTGCATGTAACCATTATGGTCTGGATTTCTAACGCGTCAGAACACTGGTTTTATGGAAGGTAGGCTGGATTGCTCGCGTTGACTGTGGTGCCTCTTGACCCTTCGCTTCGCTGGCATGGCTCATGTCGCTGTTGCTCCCCGTCAGTCCGTGGGCACCGTTCCCCCTCGACTGGTATCCCCGGCATCAATACGAAGAGCCAATCGATCCGGTGGCGATTGCTGTAACACTGCCATCGCAAACCCCCTTCTCCCTTTCCATTCATGTCCGGTGTCTCTGAGTGCCTCACCATGACCTACTGCTAAGGGCCACATGATGCGGCATGGGCAGGCATCACTCAATCCATAACCTCCAGCCTAGGCCCGCAGCAGTAGATACTGTTGTACTCTTCGATAGTGTGTCCCAGGGAGGTCATCATTTTCATTGTATTTATTCTATTTATTTATTTCATTCATCTCTTTCTTCTCCCCTCATGCTCTCTCGTCGTCTTGTGTCCCAAACCTCCCAACCTGGGTGCTGCACCTCAGCCATAAGAAAAGCCCAACTCGTAGCGATAAGTTCTATCATACACTGATTGGTTCGTCACCTGGTCATTGCAATACACACGCCATGCCGCGCTCAAACCATGACCCGCACCACAGGACGGCCTGTACGTATCGCCAGTACCAATACTACCAATGCTACCAGTACGTACATTCGCACCCAGTGCATCCGACCGACCAACCGTACGATCCAAAAAGCAACTCTGAATCTCTTGATAAAAAACTACAGAACCGTGGACGAGTTAGGAATCGAACCAAAGACCTTGTCAACATAGGAGTTGAATGCTAATGACACGCTCTACCAACTGAGCTACACGCCCGGATCTGTGTTGGAAACCACGACCATTGGAGACCGCGATCAAGCCTAAGGACCGGACCACCACGTGGCTATTGTCAGGTAACCGGGACATCGTCCAGAGGACCTTGCTCTGAAATGCACACCTCGTGGCACTCCACGTATCAAGAGCTCTTCCATAGAGCTCCCTTCCCCCTTCTCTAGCTTTATGCATTCACCACTCACGTCTAAAGGCCGCGCGCATAGTCCAGCTTCATCAGCCGTAGCACACAGCTCCCCCGTCGAGCTCCGCTGCGCTCCCGCTGCTCCGCACCAGTATTAGTGGCACCGCGCTCCTCTGTCGAGTCTCGCCGCACCTACACTGGCACGCCTTCACCAGATCTAGTCAGATCAGACGTCGACAATCCCAACAATCTGAAAACGTTTGGCCCTCTTGGCCACGACTGGCCCTCTTGGTCGCGACTGGCTTTGCTCACCATGGGGCTTCTATGCTCATGGCAAGACGGGGGCGACAGACCAGGGCAATGAGCCCCGTGGCAAGCTGGTCTCATCATTTCACACGATGCAGACTCGCGATGCAGCGCGCTCATGCGTCTGGGTACGCATTGCGCGGTTAACTTGGCCGTGGCGCCTCCAACCACGGTGCCGAAAGAGCATGGACATGCAGGCTTGAGGGTGGGAGCTTTGCGGACTTCCAACTGGCCTCTCCATGCCGTCCATCCTCACGATCTGGTTTTTTCGCTCTTTCGAGTCTCTTACGCCGTCAACAGAGATAAAAAGCGATGCCCGCTTTCTGCAGACGACCGTGGACGAGTTAGGAATCGAACCAAAGACCTTTCCAAATCACCATGCGAATGGAACGCTCTACCAACTGAGCTACACGCCCCTACACGCGAGTGTTGTTGATTTGCTCAGTGCTCTCCTCCATAGGACTCGATGTGCCTGGGGGGAACAGAAGAGAATGTATTGAAGAGTCAAGGTTCCATGGACGTGCGCTAGAGGTCTTGGGAGTTCATGTTCAGGTCTGGTGGGATAAGTACAGGGAGGAAAGACGATGAAACGCAGGCAGCGTTGCGTTCATGAAGCGAAACTAGGGACATGTCGGGTCCATCAATGCTGACGTAAGGGATCCTCCACCAACCTCCACGCTCCAACGACAGCGAGCGGCGTCACCTGCCACATCAACACGTTGAATCCGCCGCGTCTCGTATCATCCGAATACATCTTCCAGACGCCGTCATATCCACCGCCGCACCCACAACCCGCACGCCATACGACACCCTTGCGCTCAGAACGCGGCCCAACACTCCGCTCTTCCATTCTTTTTCCACTGTCCGACCTCGCTATACCCAGCCTCTCCTCCCCTCAAGCCCTCGCACCAACGACAACCTCCCCAGACACGCTCCACCATCAGCCCCAGTCCATCCAGCCACGATGTATTCCTCATTGCAGCGGCTGAACCACCTAGCATCTATATCGACGACGTTTGTCATGGTGCTGCTGGGGCTCATCTCAGCCGCATCGTTCTTCACTCAACCCACTGTCGAGGGCGGCAAACTCGACGTGCACGACCTGATTGTGTAAGTGCGACTTATGGCAGTTACCATACCGTCTGATTGCCCGGCGGCAACTTCTGACTCTCTGACTCGACTCCGAGTCTCTAACATCTTAACCCCTTGCAACGTACCCGCACTGACAGCCAGCCGCCGGGGGAGAATACAGCGCTGGGGCGCCCGTGACGAGGACATCGCCCAGCTCCGCTTCGACATCAAGACGGACCTCACCCCACTCCTCACAAGCTACAACACCAAGCAGCTCTTCATCTACCTTGTCGCGTCATACGACGAGAACGAGCCGAACTCGAGCCCCAACGCGACGGCTGTCGGACACCACGAGGTCGTGCTGTGGGACCGTATCCTCACCCGTGCGGACCATCGTGACTTCCGCGCCGTCGGCAAGCACGAGCCCCCGAAGAAGAGCAAGGGCAAGTCGGCGCGGCGCAGGCGCGGAAACGTGCGTGTCGAGGATGCGCGCAGCACGTACATCTGGCGCAATCCCGATCGGAGCTTCAAGTGAGTACAAGTTGCTCCTCCAAAACCTGTGTGATTCTGGCGAGCCCCCAGCAAGCAACCCCAGGTAGTAGGAGGCTGACTCGCAGAAACATCCGCAATGCCAACATCTCACTGCATTATTCGCTCATGCCGTATGTCGGCATGGTCACGACTGGCATTGCCGCGACGGCTGAGGGACCAATTGAGATCCCCGCTGTGAAGCAGCGGAGCTAGCCTCATCCTTGTGGCGGCCGCGCTGGGCAATGTATACTGTATCTATTTCTGGTGTCCGCAGCTTGTCAGAGATGCGGTGGATGTGTATACGGCGCCCGGCGTGTTGAATGGGGAGGATGCAGGGAAAGGGATACTGACGAGGATGATGCTGAGCTACGGTACGGTTTTGCGAGGCCATACGCCACAGCCACCGCAGAGGAAATCATCACTAGAATCCCTGAACAACGAGGCAGAATGCCGAATGCCAAGCGATAACACGAACCGGCCGCCTCATACTCCCCCCGGCTTCTTAAAGAGTCTCCTGCTCACTTTATGTGGACAGCGCGTGCGGGTCACGTGCCATAGAGATTGATCGGAGCAAGCCGCCGTGGCGGGGTCAGTCAAAGAGGCGCAAGAGGGCCGCCCAAAACGCCTCCGCCACCGCGGCCGCCGGCGACGGTCTGTGCCTTCTTCTCTTTCGTGGGGTTGCATCTCTCCCTTGCCTGCTCAACCGGCGCCCGTCAGCAGCCAATGGGCGATGGCAAGGAGCGTCCACTGCCAGGCGAGCGGCCTTGGTATCAGCCGAAGCACAGTGCCGAACCCCGTGGGGCGACGACCTTGGGCGCACGCTTGCGCCGCTGACGTACTGTGTTCTACTCGTGCAGTCTCCGTGCCTCGTCTGTACGATTCATGCATGTCTGAGTGCCTCTACGGTGCCTCGAGGTCGCACGGATTGTACGTTCTCCGCGGCGTTCCGCCTTCATTACTCGCTGCGACTGGCATCATCGGCATCGTCGCAGCTGCCTCGGGGGCATCGCGACACCCCGGCTCCGCGCTCCCCTCGAACTGATACCGATGCCGCTTGCCTCCCTCCGTCTGCGTAGTCTCATCATCCAGTGTCTACGTACAGACAGGCCAGGTGCGGCACACAAAAGAACGCAGGCTCTACGCTACGGATGAACGGGCTGGGGACAGTGCACATTTGGTGTTGCTACAGTTGTGAAATAGAGGAGAAAAAATCGGTGCGGGATTCTCACAAGGGGATAGTGCTGCTGTCGCAACAACCACTCCAGGCGGTGGGGTGGTGTGGGAGAGGAAGGGTGGGTAACAAGAAAGGAACTGAAAAGAAGAGGGGCGAACAGTATCCACTGTTGTGCTGCTCGGACAGAAGAACAGGCCGAGTAATGCGGTCCGCGGCAGCGCGTGATAGGATTATATGCCCCAGGCGGTAGGGGCAGGGGTATCGATGCAGGGGTATTGGTTGGAAGAGCGGGGTGAGGCCAAAAAGGTGGGTGGGGGGACACCGATCGTCTCATTAGATCAGCCCCATGGCGGCGGTACCGCGTGTCATGCGCGCCTCAAGCTCGTGTCGCTCTTGCTCGCCCCAGGCGGCCGTGGGATTGCTGAAACTGCGTTCGTGATGCGGGTGTTGGTGACCAACATTGTGGCCCGCGGTGGCGACGGTGGCCGCCAGGCTTGGGGCGGCCCGCGAGGAGGCGGTGCGCATCGAAGCATTCGATCGCACAGACTGGTTTGCGGAAGGCACACGGGGTGCGCGTTGGACTTTCGAGTCAATACTCCCCACAAAGAGTAGGAGGGACGGTCTGTTGTGCACGCCGCTCCCTGGGCGAACTTACCAGTAATCTTCAACTCCTGTCCAGTAAATGCCGCACGGACACTTGTCATCATGGCGTCCGGGCCGAGCTTGATCTCCCATTGAGCGTGGTCTGCGGCTGTCAGCAACCCGTGCAGAACTCGGTGGCCACACACCATTTTCCTCCCATTGATCCGCGACAATGTGCAGCACCTGATGCCGACGAGAGACGATCGTAATGTCATCGAGTCTACCGCGAGTCAGCTCCGCAGGATCGTCGAGGCCACTCACCGGAATCCTGGAAGCCACACCATGACCTCGTATTGCGCCGGCGTCGACTTGATGGCGATGCGGCCCTGTTCGCCTTTGAGAACTTCCACCCACTCGCCAGCGGGGCCAAGGATGTGCTCGGGATTGATCTTGACTTCGGGTCGGTCCAATCCGGAATCAAACGAGGTCGAACGTATGGAGCTTTGAGGAGGCGTCTTCCCTGGAGGTTGCGCCCAACGGGGGGCGGGGGGGCCGATGCTTTTCGTGGACCCTGGTCTGCCCCCCGATGACTCGCCCGACGATGAGGTGGAGCTGATAACAGACGCTCGGTGTTCCGAGGACGACAGTTGCTGCCCCCCCGGGATAGCGGCCGGCGGAAGAGGCTGGGTGTTCGCCACAGCGACCGGTGCACCGGGCATCGGGTATCCAACAGGGGGAGACATTGGCGCGGAGATGGAACAGCCTGTGGTGCTCGACTGCACGTGCGTCATTCCGGCACTCAGTTGATCATGTGAATGGTCGGAGGAGTGGGTTGCCGCGCTCGAATGGTCTGCACTGTATGCGGAGCTCTCATTACTTGATCCGCCGACGATACTGTTGTTGGCGAAGCATATGATGGCCATACCAAACGAGGTAGAGAGGTCGGCGTCAGCACAATTGTTGTTTCGGCTTTCCTGACGTCACGCCACCAAGCGACCACATCGGGACCGACGCAGAAGGCCAACGCGGCCATGATGATGGGCGTAGCGGTGGCGTAGTGCATATGTATGCTCACCTGTGGTACTTCTTCTCCAGCTTCCTCCAGCCTCCGCTCTTGTGCGAGGTGATATCGCGCTTCCGTTGTCCGTTTGACGTCCGTCGTGCCACATCGACAGAGTGTCGCGGTGACGTCTGGTGGGGGCGCCCTGTGTTTGGGGTGAGGGGCGGCGACTCGGAAGCCGTCGCTATGGACGGTTTGAGCGATGAGGTCGTCGCGCTACTGTCGACGTGCATGCCGTCGGGGTCGGCAAAGGTTGGTTCGCTAATGCGAAAGTGATCGTCCATGTGGTGGTTTAACTCGGGCGTTGTGATTATTGATGGGGGCGATCCAGAGGATTCAAAAGAGGTCTTGTGGTGGCGGTTGTGGTGATGTTCGTCCGAGGGTGCGCCGTCGGTTCTGTTTGCAACAAGAATGCCCATTGTTAGGGCACGGGGTGGAACAGAAGGCCAATGTTGTCGGCCGGCCGTGGGACGTTGAGGGTTCCCGCCACGTGAATATTGGCACCCAGTTCCGGCGAAGGGTGGTTGTAGCGCGGTGGTGAGATGGCCGCAGGCCAACGGGTGAAACGAGGACAAAGGAAATTGCGCGTGCGTGGACGGCTTCAATGCTGCAACGAGCGCGGAGAATGGACCTTGGGTGGCCGGGAATCGCACCCGGCCCGAGACGCTGGGGGCTGTGAATGAAGCTCTGGGGTGGTCCACGAGGGGATGCAAGATGTCTAACCGCTGGCGCGACCGAGCGGCGGGAGAGGGCGAGCTCAACAGAGGCGGAGTCGGTCGAGTCGCGCGCGGCAAAAGTAAGAGTGTGAAGATGAGATGCTGGGTGGTGGAGAAAGCGGAGTGTATGTGTGTGTGTGTGTGTGCGTGACTGAGGTGGTGGTGGTTCGTGGCTTGTGGTAGTTGCGGTTGTGGTTGGAATGGAAAGAATGGAACACCACGAGCAGAGGCAAGAGGGACTTGTCCTAATGGTAGCCGCTATATCGAGAGACAAGAGGATGCGACCGGCCGAGTGGGTGGCCCTGTTACAGCGTGCCCACCGTAGCTGCTCTCAGCGAGCATCGTCTCAGGAAAAAGCCGGTCGTCCTTTTCCACCCACCGATACGGCATGGCACCTTCTCCGCTTGCACCCTGCCATTACAAAACCGGTGTCGCATTCCAACCTTTCGTTTTTTCCCTTGGCGCGGGCAGGGCAGATTTGTAATTCATCCCTCTGACCCATTACATAATGGGACACAACCCAAGTCGTATGCATATCGTTGACACTCGATCCTCGCCGCCGCATGTCCTCCTGCATTTGTCTGCCCAAGTGCGAGATTGCCCGTCGCACTCGTGTCTGCTGCGCACCAAGGATCCAAGGGTAAAGCTGCAAAGGGAAAGGCCACGGAAGGTGGCTTCCCCTTCGTGGCCGCCTTGCGTGTTCCTCGTCGTCTGCTGTCCGCCCGCCTCCTTTTGCACAAAATGACGAAAGACAAGGTACAGCGCTGGCGACTCAGGGCGAGTGTCAGGGTCTGCATCACCGACGGAGCGCACGAGAAGGCAGGGGATCTGTGTGTGTCGGTGACGTGTCGTGCGTGTATGCATGCATGAAACGGGACCAGAGTTGTTGGAATTGTTTGTAATACAAATCGAAAACAGACTATAATCCTCCCATCACAAATCCGTCCTAGGCTGTGTTGTGGCGGCTGCCGTGTCCCACCAACACACTGCCCGCCCATGTCCCTCAGTGTGTGTCTCACCCCAGGACGCGTGTACGTGATCGGGCTATTTGCATCGCCCTTTGATCCAATATGTGCATCGCTCTGCGCATATCTCTCTTGATCACAGCATCGCCGCCCTGACACCGTCCAGTTATTGCACCCGTAAATGACGGCGACGGGTGCGACCCAATGGTGCCCCCCCCGGAGGGTGTGCACCGTATCAGCTGCTTGGCAGTCCAGGTACCACCCGACGGGTTCCTTGTTTTACATTTATAGTTCAACCATGACTACCATCGTTGCGCGCGCGTTTGTGTCCTCGTCAGATTGTCTAGATTGTCTAAGGATGTCATGAGCTCCACCAACGATAATAACAACGGCAACCCATCGTGAGCCGTTGCAAACACCATGTAGTTGCCCAACGACAGCCGTTTAAGCACTGGACGTAATTTTGGGCATAGGCATTTGAGTAGTGGAAACCACTGCGCCCTTTAGCATAAGCGGTCCTTGAGCGGTTGCCTCCACTGACAAACAGCCACTGTAAGCGCTGAAGGAACTCACAGGTGACCTGCGCCGGCTGCCTGAGCATGCCTGATAGAAAAACGGGCAGACCGGGGACCTCGAGCGACTGTCAGCTGGCGTCCCATTCCATGAAGTCACCGACAGCTGGGTGGCATACGTGACATTGTATTCCGTGGGAGTTCCAAGGAGGCCGCAGCGGCAGCAGACGGAGAAAACTGGCCAACCCACGGGACGCGTCGCCTCCTTCCCCCCCCCCGCTCCCCCCCCTCCTTCCCCCGATGACATCTGAACGGGCAGGAAGGGGCGTTCCTGCAATCCTGCCGAGCTGCCGAAGGTTGGTCTCCCATCCAACCACATGCCCTCCATCTAACATTGTCAGGGACGGGGACCTGGTACTTGGGTTGTTGGCTTGCTCTTCAAGACTGGTGGTGTCCACCGCTCGGTGATCATACACTGGAGAGAACACCTGCCTCGCTGTTCCCTTCTGCGTGGGCTCTCCTAGGGTAGACCCTACGCCCTGCGTCCCTGCTCCCGCAGCATGTAACCTGCAACCAGAGGTGCCTTGTTTACGTCCGTGGAATGGCTATCACTCATGCTGCTCCAAGACCCGTCCGAAACATCGGATGAAGGCCTTTCGGGTTTGCCTGCCGTTCGAACCAACTATCGCATTCCAAGCCCTTTCTTGCCGCTCGCTTGTCGGTGCGTAAATGTGGGTACCAGAGTTTCTTCTGGGGGTAACAGCTCCCGAGACGGAGGTTAATATTTCTTTCGTGACGCGGCGTTGAGTGACCAAGGATTCATGGAGCACAAGGACACGAGTCGTGCGGGACTAACCGAACAGCCAGCAACCCCAACCTCGCGCCGCCTTAGACTCAGGATCATGTTGCCGAACCAGATCAAGTTGTCGTCATGTCCACGCAAGGTTGGCTGCCAGTTGGAGCAAGGGAATGAATCTCACGTCTCTCGCTGCCAGGCGTTCCACCACCCCAAAACCAAGACTTTTCTTGCATCACCGAGCAGCTAAGCCCTCGGCTCCTGACCGCCGAGTATTAACCTCGCTTGGCATTCGGCAAGGTGCCACTAGCGGATCCACTCCGCACAAACTTGGTACCTCAAAACATGCCACGGCGGCAAGCCACGTCGGCATCGGGTCGGCCCCCGTACCTCGGTGCGAGCGGGGGCGGCACGTTACCTCCGTATCACTCCGGTTCGTGCTGTGCAATGTGTATGGCTCTGCTCTGGTGGGTCCGTGGTACGTGGTCTACGCTCTGTGGCTCTGCCCCGCTTGGCTTGTTCCCCCTGCGAGTTTCATGGCTGGTAGGTGGCAAGCAAAAATTTGCTGTGTGCCCAGTGGCAGGATGTCGTAGGCAGCAAGGACCGTGAGGAACCCGCGGTCCGTCCTTGGGAAGGTCGCAGCACACAGCCACTCAGTTTAAACCAGTCTTTGCCCCTGGTCGCGCAGCAGAGCTTTCCAGCATTGCCGCAGCTGCGTCATGGGTGTCACACGGCAAGGTGGGGGAAGTACGTGAGGCAGGCAGCGCAGGAAATGCCAGACATGTGACTCGCTACCTGAGAGTACGTGAGGTGAGGAGCGTGGTTGCTATTTACGCAGCCCCTGCAAGAAGGTGACACTAGCGCCTCGTGTTGCTGGCGTTAGGGGTGCGTGCCTCAAAACGATCAAGGACCAAGAGCAGGAGGAACACGGCCCACGTCCCCATGACGCATATCCCCCGCCCCTCTGATTATACGGCGCCGACGAATGCGCTAGTTGCCGGACTGCCAGCCCTATATTCATGCTGGCCTACTGATTGATGTATTTAATAGTTTGTTACATGATTACCCCCCCTGGAACCAGGATGACGATGATGGCGATGAGGGCATGTTCCCTGGTAATACACAACTTGTGAGGTGGACGCACAGTCCCCGCACAACTCTTGACTATGTGATGGTCCCACACAAGGCCGCAGGCGGACTGCGAAACCTCCGCCACAATTGAAAGAGTCACAAGTGAAGCTAATAACCCCAATCGGGGGTGAGTAACTCCTGCAATATAACTCAAGGGGGCATGTGATCAGGATGTTTTGCCATCGCTGTCGGCGACTCACCACCGCCATTGCCTGCCGCCGACAGCGTTCAGGCCCGTCTCCCTCGCAGTTGCCGCAACCAGCTCCCGGCAGCAGCGCGGCGGGGGAGTCTCATTCCGCCGCATTGTGTCCGCTTTCCCATCAAACAGCGACACGAGTCTACAAAGGACACAAAACGTATCTGCGGTCCGTCGTGGGGTGACGGGGTAGCACATGGCTCGTGTCGCACGCCAACACGTCGACATTCCGCTAGCTGTGAGGTTACTCCGCTTCTCAGGCCTCGGAGCCGCCGCGGGTACATACCGTACATGCCGTGCGCGCGCGGCGTTCGGCCCGTCGACTCCACGTGATGCGCTTGGCATTTCGGTCTGCGCCCCCCGGCATCGGGCCGGCGGAGCTAAAGCTCTCTGCAACACCCGTTGCGCTGTCAACTGTCGTATCCGTCGCGAAACGCCAGATCCTCAAATGTGTATAGGCGACGGGTCACGTATGGAGCAGGCACCTCAGGATCAGCTGAGGCAGAAGAACAATGTGATCCAACGGGTAGTCCGTCGCGTACAGGCATTTTAACGCTGCCCGTTGCATCGCACTGACACTGTCACTTTCTGCCTCTGTCCAAATCTTCCACTCTTTTCACTCATAATGATATTCTGCTCGGCTTGACGTGCCCCGTCGTTATGCAAACAGTGCACAACCGAGGAAGACGGAATGCCACACCATGGCCAAGGAGGGTATGACGTCACATACCCCCTGATCGCACCACCCGAATGGCTCGGACCGCATGGCCGCTAGACAACCTCCTCTTCTCTCATCCGCTCCATTGCCATTTCGCATCTCCGGCGGTATCTTGGTCTCGCACTTGCCACTCCGCACCCCAATCGCCGCCTCGGACCCGCAAGCCTCCTGCCATGCCCATTCCCGTGTGTTACCGCAGGCCTCGCTAATCATGCTTACGCGCTAACAACAAAACCGAACTACCAACGACTGACATCGCACAGGTCCGGCTACGTCATCCGCGCGGAGTGACAACCATCGAGATCGATCCGAACACGCAGGGCATCAGCGATCTCAAGGTCATCATCTTCTCCGCTACGGAGATCCCCCCGAGCCAACAGGAAAGTGGGTACGCGAGTTGGAGAGGCGCGCGCCAGAGTGGGGATTGCCGCCTCGGCTGCACCCCCAAACCCCCCCCCCCCCGGCTCCCGTCGTTGTATCGTGTCCCTGACCAACCCTCAGTCAAGTACGGCTACCCACCCAAGGCGCTCCCGGACACAGCAGGACGTCTATCCTCGATCCCAATCAGCCGCGGCGAGCAGCTGATCGTAGTCGCCCTCCCGCCCCGCTCCCCGATCCGCCGCCGCCGCCCCTCCGTCAAGGAGCTGGACGCACAGCTATCTGCCCCCTCGCCACCACGGGACAAGTCGGCCCCGCCTCCGTCAGGCAGTGCGCCCGCCCCGCGTCCCGTGGTACAAGAGTCGCCCGCCGACGGCCAGACGTCCATTGCTACAACAGCGAGCATCAAGCTCCCGGGTGATGCCGGCTTCCTCCAGCTTCGCGTTGTGCCCGATGACAACTCGTGTCTGTTCTCGGCGGTCGGTGTGGTATTTGAGGGTGGCATAGAGGCTGCGCAGAAGCTACGAAAGGGTGGGTACACCTGCAGGGTTCAGTGCTTACTCGTAGTCGTCGCGGCCGCCATTGAAGCGGACCCGGAGCAATACTCGGAGGTCGTCCTCGGGTGAGCGTGCAGAGTGCGCAGCAACTAACGACCAGGAAACCCAGAGCCGAGTATATTGCCAAGATAACGGAGAAGAACACCTGGGGGGGCGGCATCGAGCTTGCCATCTTTGCCAAGCAGTGAGCCCCGGCAGTAGAGCTGGCTAACGAGGCAAGCTACAAGACCGAAATTTCTTCGTTTGATGTGGCCACTGGTCGTTGTGATAGGTTTGGCGAGGGCGAGTACGACTCGCGGTAGGTACCCCGCGGTTAGCGGCACTGACATCAGGTGTCTGCTCGTCTACTCTGGCATCCGTGAGTTACCGCCCCGAGCTACAGGGCTGACAGTAGACTACGATGCAATGAGCCTCGCGCCTGTTGAGACCGCGCCGTCTTCCTTCCATACGACCGTCTTCCCCGTCAGCGACACAGGGGTGTTCACCGCTGCCGAGCAGCTCGTCGCTGGTCTCAAGTCGAAAAGGTATTTCACCGACACGGCCAACTTTGATCTGCGCTGCGGCATCTGCGGCGCGGGTCTCGTGGGCGAGAAGGGTGCACGCGAGCACGCGATGGCGACGGGCCGTAAGTGCGAACCACTTAGGGGAGTGCTGATATCAGATGTCGAGTTCGGAGAGTACTAATCGCTTGATCACACACTGGAGTCGATGGGGAGCGGACTTGGGTTTCTGGACTCATAATACAGACACGTTGATATTCTCATAACGACGGCTGCATCTCGCTCCTGAGCAAGCACACCAAACGGCCATCCTGTCCAACTAACCTCCCTTTACATCAGAGAGCTACCTAGCGAATCCGCATGCTGCAGATGTCCCTAAACGGTCTTGAGTCGCCCGATCAGTGGTATTGCCCTACTCACCTCTCACCCCTCACCGTGCAATCTCTCCTATCCGCTGACGATTCGATGTTATCCTCCAGTTCCCTTCTCATCCCGCTTCCTTGATGTTGGAAACTACGACCATTGGAGACCGCGATCAAGTCTTAAGGACCGCACCATCGCGTGGCTATTGTTACGTGATCACGATGTCGCCCAAGCGGCATCGCTCCGCCTTACTCCAGCCATAGTGGCACTCCACGTATCAAGAGCCCTCTTCCATAGAGCTCCCTTCCCCCTTCTCTAGCTTTATGCATTCACCACTCACGTCGAGTATGAGCATCTGAGCCCCTCCTTTTGGTTGCTATTGAAGAAATGACAAAATGATGTTATACACTTGTGAAACCGATAATATCAAGTTTATGTGGCGCAGTCGGTTAGCGCGCATGCTTCACATTGAGAACGCATGAGGTCAACGGTTCGATCCCGTTCATGAACACGAAACTTTTTCCTTTTTTTCGGTACTAGTTTTTGCTGTGACCCGCGGCAATTGTTGGCGGCATTGCAGGTTGCAGGTTGCAGGTTGAGAACTTTCGTGCCTCTGAGGAACATAGAGCAGATCGTGTGGAGCATGTAAAGCAACGCGAGCGACAGTCCTCGGGCAGCCCTTGCTTCTGAGCTTGTTCGGCAGACAATCAGTCTCGCGACCCAGGCACGCTCCTCATGAGATGGTTGTAGTCCAAGACTGGTGGCTTCCTCGGCCACCACGTTTATTTGGAACCACACCGGCGGTCCCGAAAGAAAAACAGCAAGGAAGAACGTGCATTCTGCCACTGACCACGCGTCACTCCGGAGTCATCCTCTATATTTCTGCGCCGAGCGCCCTTGCATTCCCATTGGTGATAGATGTCGAGTAGATAGGGTTAGTATGATGTCACGGCTAGGGCGTGGCTGATGAAGACAATGGGCGATGGCCACCAAGTGGGGCGTGTTCTTCGCAAATGACGACTGAAGGTAGATTCGGTGTATTATATTCGCAGTCAAGTGTTGTTACGAGCAGTGACGAATGCGAGATGGGAGCACCTTTTGTTATTCATTGTTCTGTTACTCTCGCGATCTCGACAAGAACAGGCACGGTCCCAGCTTCTCCCAGTCCCGGGTTTCATCAACCATATATTACAGTCCTAGCCTGCCGGCACGACCCACGCATCCCCGCCGCCCTCTTCTTGTGCATCTCCGCGACACGATGTACCTCCTCGCTCTCAACTGCGGCTCGTCGTCCATCAAGGGCAAGCTGTATCCGCTCCCCGATACGGACAGCGCCAAGGCAAAGGGAGAGGACACCGACCAGCTACAGTCGATCGCGGTGCTGTCTGTGTCCAACATCGGCTCCAAGGGCGACCGGGTGCGCACGAAGATCAATTGGACCGGCGGACAGGGGGAAGACGTCGATGTCGAGGGCGAGCAGGGTGACGAGGTTAAGCGTAAGTCCCCATCGAGAAGCTAGAGAAAGATGTAACCAGAGGTATAATGTGTCTGGATCGGAACGGAGGGTTCCCACGGTGATGCTCACACTGCCGGCACTGACGACAGACCGCGACATGTTCCCCGAACTCTTGAAGCATCTGTCTGACGGTGGCGTTGCCCCTCACGATATCCAGTATATTACGCATCGTATGTGAGTGTTTGACGCACGCAGCGCTGCCAAGGGGCTGTTGTACGACAGGAACCCTGTGTAGCCGACCGCATTGTAACTCACTGACGGCAGCGTCCATGGCGGCAAGAATACCAAACCGCTCATCGTGACGGTGTCGGAGCATGCGGCGCTGGAAGACATGGACGCGCTGAGCGCGTTTGCCCCGCTTCATGTGAATACGACAGCTTGACCTCAGTTACGTCGCGCATGCCCTACTTACATGAACAGAACCAGCACGCCATTTTGGGCGTGCGTGTCTGCCTCGAGAACCTGCCCAAGCACACTGGCCTGCTCCTGTTTGATACGTTGTTTCACGTGAGTTGTTCTGGGCTGGCCAGCACGCTGGCTGTCGACGTAACGGGGACTTGAGCCCGTGCTCCTTCGTCTTTGACTATCCCTTGGTCGTCCCAGGTCTCTAACTGCATCAGCAAACGCTTCCGCCCGAAGTCTACACTTACGCCCTCGCCCCGCCCGAAATACACATCCCCATGCCGCTGCGCAAGTACGGCTTCCACGGCCTCTCGTACGCCAGTATTCTTGATACAGTTGCGCGGCACGAGCGCCGTCCAAAGGGAGAACTTAACCTGGTCGCTGCGCACCTGGGGAGCGGCGCGAGCGCGTGCTGCATCCTTGGAGGGGAGAGCATTGACACTAGTGGGTATGGATGTGGGGCGCAGTGCTGACGGGAGGTATGGGGCTCACCCCGCTCGAAGGACTGGTGGGCGGCACGCGCGTGGGGACGAT
Source organism: Apiotrichum siamense (assembly GCA_023653615.1). Classification (NCBI taxonomy): domain Eukaryota; kingdom Fungi; phylum Basidiomycota; class Tremellomycetes; order Trichosporonales; family Trichosporonaceae; genus Apiotrichum; species Apiotrichum siamense. Next base: position 133,453 of record JALJEG010000027.1, read on the forward strand.
CGACCCGACGGCGATCTTCCACCACACGCCAGACTACGCCGAGGATGCTGGTATCAAAGATATGAAGGTGACCAAGGCGGAATGGATCATGAACAAGTGAGTGGTTGGAGCGGACGACAGTTCCCACAGGTGCTGACCTCTAGAAAATCCGGCCTTACGGCACTGGCAGGGACACAGAACTTTGGTCTCATCACCAAGCGAAAGGAAGACCCGTCAAACTGTTCCAAGGCAGAGCACGAGTCGGCAGCCCTGGCGTACAACGTCTTCCTTGACCGTCTCCTGGCCTTCATTGCGCAGTACCTCTTCAAGCTACTCGGGCGTGGCGTGTCGCTAGTGGATGTGCGGCTCGTGTTCGCTGGCGGCATCGGCGAGCACGCAGCCAGCCTGCGCGCCGACGTGCTGCGTCACCTAGCGTGGCTGGGCGCGAGCGTTGGCGAGGCGAATACAGACGCGAGTGAAGGTACCGTGCGCGAGATTTCCGGTCCGGATAGCAAGTTGAAGACATACGTCGTCGAGACGGACGAGGAAGGACAGTGTGCCCAACTGGCTAGGGAAGAGTTTGGCTTCTGAATGGAGGTAGACGGTGGTCTGAAAATCCGGTGTCCTAGAGTGTGCGTTAGGAGATGCGAGTCAAGGACAGAACACAGACGGTCAGTAGCGAGGCATCGAGAGAAGTAATAGATACTACATGGCGTGCGTTACAGTGGTACAGTCGGGGTCGGTGCAGTTGGGAGTATAGAGTGAATTGTTTTCAGGGTGCGCGCTGAGGGCACGTAGAGCGTTATCGTTATCGGGCTAGGGCTGTCGGTCTACCGGAAGCGTTTGCGGACTCGGAAATCGCACAAGTAGAAGCACGCACGCCATTATTGGCGCGTTCCGGGTCCGGGTTGGGTTCCAGTATCTTCCCTCGACGACGCTTACGCACTGGGACGGTCGATGCCCTCGGTTGCGCTGAGCTCCTGCTTGCGGCAATGGTCAAAGTGGCCTGCAGTGCACGCCTTGCAGGTGCCAGGGTTGCTGCCTGTCAGTGCACCGGGCAGAGGTAGGTTGGTGAAAACCGTGTCACACGGCTGGACACGGCTGGACTCACCCAGTGCACTCCGTCGCGAGGCAACCGTTACCGTTGCAAGTGGAGCAGCGCGCGGGGTCGGCGACGCAGCCAGCGACCTCGTCCCTGGCACACGCGCTCGAGCCGCAGAAGCCGCAGTTGGACGGGTTGCCAGAGCAGGACGCGGAAGACATTATGGATGAGATAGGTGAAGTTGGGTGGGTGCTGGAAGCAGCGGTAGCGACGGGGAACTCGATTGAGAGTTAGGAAGGTAAGAGTGGGAGAGGTATGGGTGAATGCAGAATGCTGCGTCCTGTTGCACGGCTTTTATAACTTCATGTTCTGGAGCTCTCTGAGGGCCCGTTGTGTAATCTCGCTGCTTTTAGTGGTGACGTCGAGGCATGATTCACGAACAATAGAATCAGTATCTAAGCCAATCACAGCGTGGCTAATGGTCAGCATCCACGCTGCCCGTCAGAGTTACCCGTTCGCCGATCTCATATCGCCCGGCCACAACCCGATTGCCCGATGTAGCGATCAAATTGAGGCAACGCCACACCGCAGCGACTTACATAATGAAGTGAGAAAGAATACAAAGAGGGCTCAGATATGTTTGGTCACGTGCCCTGAAACGGAGAAACAAACCGGTCACGTGTCACATCAGATATTGGATGATCTGGATAATCTTGAGCAACTCTTCGGACGGCAATCATAGTCACAAGCGCGTACGGCCGCCGCCAACGTGTCCACCCACGTCCAGCGGACGTCATTGGCGGCCGGGCGCCAAAGGATGGTACACTCCGCGGGGCCCGTTGGGCAGCCAGGGCGCCCGTGGCGGTTTGCGGTAGATGGAAAAGGGCGGAGCCGGATGGGTAATATGCGCCCATCATTGGATCGACCAGGCGGGGCGACTGGACCGACGGCACAGTAGCGCGCGCCGGCCACGTCACGACGCTGAGGGAAGAGATTGTGCCTCGGCTCCGAGACTGGCTGCTCCTAATGGTTTCTTTTAGTGGTGGGAGGTTAACATACTCGGCGCGCATGATGGCCACCGTGGCACAACGGCGATGATGCGCATGTGTCAAGGTTCGAGGCAAGCAGTCGCGCGCTCGAGATAAATTGAAGCATAGTAAAGTAGGAAACGGAGACGGTTACACAACGGCAAAACGGCCAAGGGCGTCCAATACTCGAAACACATTCATCAACAATGTTGACGCCTGGGACCGTATATGACCCCGCCGAGCGCCTTGGCGGGCCCCTTCCAATCAGTCGTGCACATTATGCAGGCTTGTGGCGCACGCGTGACGAGGAGGACTGTGGATCTTGTTCACTGGGATCATGGAGATTGTCATACGATTGTTGTAAGGTTGTTGGTAGCATGGGGACCGCAGCGGGTTCGGCGATGATGCGGGGCTTAGACTTTCGGCTTGTGGCGAGGGAGATACCCGAGGTCAGAGCCCCAACGTGGTTGCTGGTTGGTCCCCGTCATACCTGCCAGAAGGCAGTAAAGGTGAGAACAAAACGGAATCTGTCCATGGACGCGCTGTCGTCTGAGTCGCTTGTGCCACGTGTATTGCCGTGCATGCGCGCATGTATCCGTGCACACGAGAGACGCATTTGACATGGTATGGGACGGCGGGCGGCGTGCGGCGATAGAGTGGACCATACGATGTTGCCGACGTCGCTTGGCCCCGCACACCTCCACTTGCCCCGCTGTTGCCATGTAGTATTTTCGTCCGCGGTGCCAGTCCCGTCTCATTCGTCCCCATGCGTGCCCCAAATGGGTGGACACATTAGCTGTATGAGCTTGTAGGTGGGAGGCCCAGCTACTCGGACCCACGGCCGGGGAGCTTGTACGCTGCCAGAGGCCGAGGGCCAAGGGAGACGACTGTCATGGCAGCAAAAACATGAAAAAAAAGTTGTGGGAGATCAGGAGCCCAGGGGCGATAAACTCAAATCCCGGGTGTGCTACTTAGCCGGACCGGAACAAGCCCTCTTTATAGTGGTATTTTTCAGTGCTAATCTATTATGAAAACGGGATTACAATGGCTGTCTTATTTCGGTTAAAACTGAGACGAGATTGCAGTGGGCCGGAGCCGCCTCTCCAAGAGCCGAGCGACAAGCCCCGTCCTGGGAAGATGGTCTCCGTCGTCAGCCCCCTCGCCCGCTCTTGCCCCGGCCGCGCACTGCTGGCAATAAATAAGAGCACATCTCGCCTCTCCTCTCACCTTCTCTTTTCTCTCCAGTCACCTCTCTCCTCCTCACCTAACCAAATATGCTTGCTCGCCAGTTCGCTTCCCGCGCCCTCCCCACCGTCCGTGGCCAGCTCCGCGCCTCGGCCGCCCGCGCCTTCTCGGCCTCGGCCATTGCTCGCGACGAGTACCCCACCGTTGCCAAGGGCCAGTCCCTCTACAACCTCACCGAGGAGGAGAACATGCTCAAGGACTCCGGTGAGTAGCAGGAAGAACCGCCCCCCGGCTGCTGCCAAGGGTCTCGCCACTGTTATGGAGCCGTTCTCTGAGTGTTCATTGAGAGGACAATGACCGGAGGAGCGCTCGATGGATCCCCTCATTTCTTTCCAGCCACTAACCATTCCAGTCGCCAAGTTCGCCGAGGAGGTGATCGCCCCCCAGGTCCGCGCCATGGACGAGGCCGAGAAGATGCCTGCCGAACTTATCCAGGCTCTCTTCGACAACGGTCTCATGGGTATTGAGGTCCCCGAGGAGTACGGTGGTTCGGGCATGTCGTTCACCGGCGCCATCCTCGCCATCGAGGAGATCGCCAAGGTCGACCCCTCCGTTGCCGTCCTCGTTGACGTGCACAACACCCTCGTCAACACCGTTGTCCGCCACCACGGTTCGGAGGCCATCAAGGAGAAGTGGCTCACTCCCCTCGCCACCACCACCGTCGGCTCGTTCTGCCTTACCGAGCCCGCCGCCGGATCGGACGCCTTCGGACTCCAGACCACCGCCAAGCTCGACCCCTCCGGCGACTTCTACGTCCTCAACGGCACCAAGATGTGGATCTCCAACTCGGGTGAGGCTGGCACCTTCCTCGTCTTCGCCAACGTCGACCCCTCCAAGGGCTACAAGGGCATCACCTGCTTCGCCGTCTCGAAGGACATGGGCGTCGAGATCATGAAGAAGGAGGAGAAGCTCGGTATCCGTGCCTCGTCGACCTGCGTTCTCAACTTTGACGACATCAAGGTCCCCAAGGAGAACGTCATCGGTGAGGTCGGCAAGGGCTACAAGATCGCCATTGAGATCCTCAACGAGGGTCGTATTGGTATCGCTGCCCAGATGATCGGTCTCGCTCAGGGTGCCTTCGCCAAGGCTCTTCCCTACACCTACCAGCGCAAGCAGTTCGGCAAGGCCATCGGTGACTTCCAGGGCATGGGCTTCCAGTTCGCCGAGATCCACACCCAGATCGAGGCCGCCAAGCTCCTCACCTACAACGCCGCCCGTCTCCAGGAGGAGGGCCGTCCCTTCACCAAGGAGGCCGCCATGGCCAAGTGGTACGCTTCGGTTGTCGCCCAGAAGGCCGCCGGATCTGCCATTGAGTGGTGCGGTGGTGTCGGCTTCACCCGCGACACCGGTATCGAGAAGTACTGGCGTGACTCGAAGATCGGTGCCATTTACGAGGGTACCTCGAACATCCAGCTCGAGACCATCGCCAAGTTCCTCAAGAAGCAGTACGCTTAAACTCGTGTCTCTGACTAGCAGAGGAATGAGATAGAGAGCGTGTCTGGGAATTGGGTTTTAGCATCTTCGCTCGCCGGGTGAGAAGGCCCTTTGGCTCCTACCAAGGCTGAGCGTTATACAAAAGTGCATGGGCGGCAAATAGTCTAGAGGTTGTTCATAGTATGAAGTCATGTTTCATGGATAACGACAAGAAGTTGCGCTCCGTTGAGCGGAGCGGGGCGAGCTCTCTGTCCAGCTGGGCAAGTCGCCCAAGGTGTCGGCTTGACACAGAAGGGAAGGTGAAGCAGTGGTGGGTCCACCACGCCTTGCGACTCTGGGGTTGAGGGAGGCGGACCATGCCGACGGGGGACGCCCGAAGCCAAAACCGGCCCCTGCCCAGTGGTGCTGCTGACCAACCCCTTATGAGCTCATAACGGACCGAACCGTCGGTGGAGATGCGACCACGATAGGCGAGCTGCCGTCCGAGTACCAGATGGGTCTGGAAGGTGCATTTGAACCCGAATACCAGCAATTGGGCACTGTGGGGTTGACGTCTAACTTTGGGGTGACCTACAGCCCAATGCTCTCCCTGTGTGGACTCGCCTGTGTGTAATGACCGACGAAGGAGGGGCTCGGGAAGTGAGAGGCGGATAAAGCCATGAAATAGAAAACCCTCAAGTGCGTGTCGCATTATGCCAAGCGCGTTCTGGGGGCTCATATGAGGGCTTCAAGCGGAACACCCAACGGCGTATAGGGGTTACAGTTCCTCCAACATGCTTCCTCAACGCAACCATGTTGCGCGTTTCGTATTGGAAGGTGGGGGAGGGCACGACCGCTATCCACTGAATGCTTGATCGACAATTCCACTGCTACTGTTTGCAGCAACCACTCGCCACTGTCTGGGATCGGGAACTGGTCGGAATTTTCTTGCCCGTAACGCTCTCAATCACGGAGATTCCCGTGGCGTCGGCAAGCAGCGCCAGCGTGAGTTGGGCTCCCCACCCGAGCTGGCCTCCCCGCCGGCTGGATGACTTTGAAATGAACCAAGCGGCATCCGGAAATCGCCTTGCGTGATGGATGATGAGATTTGGGTCACTGTGGGACTGCTAGCCCAGTAGCGTCATGGGCTGGTGTTTCTTCTTGCGACTGAGAGGCTGAGCTTCGTTGGCGCGGAGAAACAGGCGACTCGGGGAACTGCTGGTCGGGAGGGGCCATCAAACAACACTTTCGGTGCTTACCGCAAAGGCCTCCCTGCTTTCTATGCATCGGTATGACACAAGAACGCAAGGTGTCGGTGCCCTCGAGACGTGTATTTGTTTGACTCGGTTTGGGGGCTGAGAGAGGGTGGGCAGGGGCTGTCCTGATGTCCATGGAATACGAGGTGTGTTTGAGGAACAGATTAAGGGATCCGAACCCGGGGTATATGGCACAGAGAGCGAGGAAACAAAGAGAAATAACGATAGCGGAAGTGGCCGCCCGCACCTACGATCCACAGGTAGGACTGCCGCAACGTAGCCCTTCTGCAACATGCGAGAGCAACGGCCTGAGCGCGCGTCTCAACAGCCAGGGCAGTGGCGAGCCCAAAGGTCGCTTGAGACGCGAAACCCGCAGCACGTCAGTCAGTTGCGACGGCGGCGTGCGCTTGGTCGAGGCGGTCCGTGGGTGTGGCGCCGCCACTCTAGGATCCCACCCCCTAATGGGCGAGGCTGCCAGCATAACTTCAGGTTCACCCACGCGTCCGCCGAGGTTCCAGGTCGACAAGCAGGTTTACGGGATCCCGGTGCAAACGCACTCCGGCCTGTGTGGCTCCACATGCATTAGGAGGGTCTGAGCGGGCGTCTGGTCTATGGGAAGACAGAATGGTCGGTGCTCCGGTGCTGCAGGTGCAGCCAGAGCACGGGCCCCAATCGACCTCGACCTCGGCCTCGTCTTCGACCTTGGAGTTTGTTTCTGTTCTTGCCCCTTGCGAGTCTGTGGTGGAGCTGCTACTCAGTCCGCCTCTGATCCCTCGTTCATGACCTATCGAGGGCTCGTGCGGCGTCGTATGCAGGTGGCACGTCGGGGGAAGGTCAGGTGGGTGGAACTCAAGCGGCCTGCGATGCGTCAACCCTCCTCCGCCCCCATCTCAGTGGGCTCGAGCGTGGATGAAAGCAAGGTGGAGCCAAGTGCAACCATGTCCTCCTGTTGTTTGTTGCTTTGAACTCTACTCGGTCTAAGCTAAAGAGGTCTGTGGCCATGCTGGTTGGCAACCCTTCTCCCCCCTCGTCTTTTTTCTTCCTCCCAAGTCCTCCGCCTCTCCTCAACCTCGGATAGTCTCACAGTCTCGTGCCACTCAATACAGCACAGGTGTTCCGAAGCATTCTTGGACTGTCCGACCGCGCGTCTGTTCTCCCAGCAAGACGACCGCTGTCAACGACACTCAACCAGTGTCGTAGTCCTTCCTTCCTCCTTGCCGCCAGCTGGCGACGACCTACCCCTTCACCCACACCCACACTCCCATCCACACCATGACGTCCACCCTCCCAGTTCCGCAAGTGGCCAAGGGCCGCCGGCCAGCTCTCCTCCAGCTGCGCCTCTCCAATTTTGAGGCTAACTTCAATCGCCCCCAGACGCCCATGACGACTGAGTTTGACAAGGATAAGGACGTTTCTCGTCCGACGACCCCGCGCGTCGTTACCTTCCTTTCTGGCCCGCCAACTCCGATCCCAGGCGGCAACGTGAATTCGGTATCACGCCCCCCGACGGCGAAGGCCGGTACACCGCGCACGCCCCACACTCCCCGCACCCCGCGCACGCCTTGCACACCCCGGACGCCGCGGCCGCCATCCGAGATGGAGATTACCGACATTCCCAAGCTGACAACCACTTCTCTATTCTTCCCCTGGGACCGTGGGCTGCGGCGTTACCTGCGCGCCAAGGAGCTGGACGCGTACATTTCGCGCAACCCTCCACGCGAGCCGTTCCGTGCCGACTACGAGGGCCGGTCCGCTTGGGAGCGGGAGATTGTGCGCCCCGAGGGTGACTTTGCCGGAAAGAAGGCGCCGTCGGACCGCGCGCTTGAAGGAGGGGGCGAGCTCACGGAAGAGGAGACGAAGGAGTGGGCTGTGTGGGCCCGTAACGAGCTGCGCACACGCCAGGCACTCCTCAAGTCGATTGCAACCACGCTCCTCCTCGAGGTCAACGGGCTCTGGTCCTCACACGACATTTACCTGACGCTCAAGGAGCGGTACACCGACGGCCGGGCGCACCGAGCGCTCGTGTGGCGCTTCTTCCGCCTGCGGCTCCCGCGCGGCGAGGAGATTACGTGCGAGCGGCTGCGTGCCCACGCCGCCGAGTTTGCCGGCATGGTTAACGAGCTGTCGGCCATGGGGCGACCGCGCGAAGACAGCCAGATTGTCGCTCAGTTCCTCAGCTCGGTACCCGACGAGTTTGGGTGGACGCTTGTGACAGCGCTGCAAACGGCGCGTGGCGACGCGTGGCCGGTAATCCACAAGGCGTACATGAGCATTGTCAAACAGCTCGAGGCCCAGGAGGCGACGACGCAGCGGCGCCGTGGGCGCCGCGGGCAGCAGCACCCGTACCATGCCGGTCTGGGCCGCAAGGTCTACGCACAGTTTCTCCCGCCCGAGTCCGAGCACGCATAGCTCGGAGCAGGCTCAGCGTTCTCGATGGTGGCCCATCTCAAGGCCCATGCACCCCTCCTTCCCCACGTCCTCCTTGCCTATGCGACATTCGCATCTCTCTTTCTTTTGTATATTAGTGCCATTACCCGGTCTCGAAATCCTGTGACGCACACATGCAGCCATGAACCCAATGACATGGAGCAACGGGAGAGGTCGGCCTGAGGCTGTGTGTAAGAATCAGGGATTGAGTTCCCAACATCGCTGCCCCAGAAGTGTCCCCGAAAACCAAAAGCAGTAGCATTTTGTTCTGCTTGTGAGTTTGCGTGATCGCTTTCCAGGAATGTTGAACAGCAGGAGGGGCAGACTTCGTCCCTATGGTGTCCCACGACCCCGGCCCCGCCACAACACGGCGTTCCCACTCCGACAATCCTGGCGGACCTCCCAATATCACTACGGAACTCTCTGTTGGCTGCTCGGCGGTCGAGGATCAGCCTTGCTGTGCGCGCCTGCTGCTCGCCACCGCTAATCCACAGGCCATCGTGTTTTGGAGAGGCTCGTATAGTGTAGGTGGTTATCACTGGTCGTTGTGGACGCACTTCCGACCCGACCGCTGTTCGACTCAGCGTGCGAGCACGAGCAGGCGTGAAAGCGTTGGGGATCGTTTTTGGGGGTTGGTGGGCGCCGGAGACGGTGAGCACCAGTTCCGCGTTAGCTACTGTGCACGCTGTTTTTCTGCGAAACCACTTGTTGTGCCTAGAATGGTCAATATAACAGAGGAAGTCGGATCCTCTCAAGGACCGCGCACTTTTCCTCGTTCCGAGCAATACGCATGGAGATTGAACCAGCTAGTGGGGCTGAAACCACTGTACAACATCAATTCTCTCGTTCAAGTAGTTGGTATAACAAGTACCCTGAATCGCCGGCAGTCAAGTCTGAAGCTCGAACGTACCAATGGGTCCAGGAGCCATCATAAGTTTTGTGACCGCTGTTCGTCAAGGTGTTAAAACAGTGTCCGTAGCAGTCAGTCGGCCGGGTATAACAAGATCCTGTGCCTACATAGCAAGCTACACCGCGGTCCGAAGCTATTATCTCCCCCCACAGGCCACGCAACAACAAAACACACGCTTCACCCGTCCCCTAAAGGTGCAAGATACCCAATACACCCATTAGTCGCCCAGCTTCATGAGCGCCTTCAGCGCCTTGGCGACGCCAAAGCTGGCGGACGCAATACCTTGGCGCAACTGCTTGTCAAATCCGCCCGCGTGGGCGGCGGTCGTCTGTGCCTCGGAGAGCCGATCCGTGTTGCTCGTAATCTCGGCAAGGAGCGGGCCACCAACAGCGCGTAAGCGCGGGGGCAGCGCGTCCGAGGATACAGCGACGATGCTCGTACTGATAGCGATAACCTCGGAGAGGTGTTCGTTGAGCGCGGGGCCTTGCCCACCAGTGCGGATCGCAGCGAGCAGGTTCTGGATGGCGTTGACGAGCGAGCTCGACTGCGTGTTGAGGTAGGGCTTGAGATCCTCCCATTCTCGATCGCTGCCCTCGCTACCCTGAGCGCTCCCACTTGTGCCTGCGATGTTTCCCCCAACGGCCGCCGCCCTGACGTTTATCGGAGGTGAGGTTGTTGTTCGCGGGATCTGCTGCCCATACGGCTGGTAGCGATCGCGGTCATAGGGTTGGTCGTAGGCGAGGTGCTGTGCACTCGAGGCGCCAGAGGTCACCGACGCCGCGAGGCTGATTCCTCGCGAGTGGGTGGTGTCGCTGTGGTTGGTGTTGCTAACGCCCCCGCCGACTCTGCCAAGGGGCGTTGTCGAGGCACCACGGTTCAGGTAGTCGGCGGCACCGTCCACGCCTGCCGAGCGCGTGTTCTCATACTCACTTGATGCCGTCGACGTCTGGCGCTGGAGGTTCTGCTCGAGAGCAAACGAGTCGGAGCGCTGCGCCGTCGAGGTGGCAGACTGAAACGAGTTGATACGGTAATCGTAGGCGCTGGGCGGCGGAGCGGCGGATAGGTTGTTGCTAGTGGAGGGTACCGTCGCATCTCCGCGCGTCGCTTGAGGCGCAGATTTCTCGTCCTCGCCGTAGTTTGATCCACGGCGGACCATGTCGCCAATGCTCATGCGCCTGTTGAGTATCTCGCGCGTTTTGCCCGAGCGTCGGATCTTGAGCAGCTTTATCAATTCGACGACGTTAAGCGACAGGTGGCCGGCCGCAGCGTCAATGAGGGACACTGGGGAGAGGCCAGACGCCATGGCGTGGTTGCGTGCAGCATTCATCAGCCCAGAGAGGCACGTAGTCGACTCGTGCTTGAGCTGTTCGAGGCGCGACGCATCGAGGTCGATATTGGGCGACTCCTCAAACGTCTTAACATCCTCGCCAATTAGGGTGACAGCTTCGACAATCGCCTTCATGGCTGGGAGCACACCGGACGGATGGCTGGAGCGGGCGGCCTGCAGAAGACCGTCAATCGCCTGCTGGAATGACGTGACGTGCGTGTCAGCAATGTTGCCATCCGCTGACGCGGGCAGGTGGTCATTCGACAGGGGCTGCGCAACAAACAACGTCGAAGTCGCCTTGAGGTTGCGCAGCTCTGTCCGCGCTGCCGACGCCTGGCGCCTGTACTCCTCGATCTTGGCCTCGAGGGCACACACAGTCTCGGCGTCGCGTTCCCGCTCCGAGACCAGCTCGTCGTTGCGGATTGACAAGCTGTTGAGCTCGTCCACCAGCGAGCGAACCTCGTTCTGCAGTTCGCCGACCAGTGACTGGTCCACCGGGACGCGCGCGTCCCGGGTGGACTTGTCGTTTTTCTCATCCTCTAGTCGTCGGAGCTCATCCTCCAGCCCCTCGCAGCGCTCGCGCCACTGCTGAATTTCCTCCTGCGCCTGTTGTGACGCCTGGGTCTTTTGCGAATTCGCGGCCTCTCGTGCATTGTCGAGCTCGTGCTGCACCGACCGTAGGGACGACGCATGAGTCGTCGCTCGCTCCTTAAGGCCTCGCACCTCGTCCTCATAGTCTTTGCGCTGCTCATGCGCCTCGGCGAGCTGGCGCCGCATGTCGTCCCGTTCCGTCTCTGCCGTCTGTGCGCGACGTTCCAGAGCAACAACGCGCAGCTCATAGTCGGCACGGAGCTTCTTCTCCTGCTCTTCCCAGCCCTGGGTGGGCGACGTCATGCCCATGCTCTTGCCTCGCACCGATGTGGCAGCAAACGACATGTTGTCAAAGTACGGCTCATCGGTCTGAACAGAGGTCACGTTGCTCTCGGCAGTCGAAATGACGCATGCGTGCTCGCTTGACCCCGAGTCGGAGCGGATATCGCGCGAGCCCGTCGGGGGCTGCGAGCCAGTAATCTTCAGGGCCGGGTCCAGTGTACTGTCGCGCGCGTACGGCACCTCGATTTCCTCCTCCTGAAGTCTGCTCTTGTTCGGGACGACAACGTCGTTGGTCGCCGCCGTAAAGTTGGCAAGTCGGTCACGCTCACTGTGCTGGCTTCCGTTGGCAAGGGTCTCCATCGTGCCGCCGCGGTCGTCGTTGCTCGTTTGGCTCTGTGCCAAGGACGAGCCTTTGCGGTGGTGTGACGGTGTGCTGCCCGCGCTGCCGCCCCCAGAGCCCTCGCGGCGAGGGAGTGACGAGGTCGATGCCGAAGCCTGAGGCCGGTACGGCATCGGCGCCGGGAACATGGGTACACTGTTCGGCGGCTCCTCATTCTTCTCCATCGGGGCCAGTTGCTGTTCCTCCCCTCCAAACTCTGGGTATCTCCGACGGAGCTCGAAGAAGACGTCGCTCGCCAGGTCTTTAAAGCGGTTCTTGGGGAGGGTCGCTAACTTCTGCCGCGCCTGGTTACGCTTCGGATGGAAGTCATCGCGTACGGGTAGGAATGGTGCTGCCGTCAGTTTATGGTTTCCCAAGGCAGGTTGCCCGCGGGGCTGCACGTGCGTGCGATGGACTCAACTCACCAGCATTGTCCGCAGAGCCGCGCTCGACAGACAAGCGACGCATGAGCTCATCGTAGACGTCGGTGCTGAGTTCCAAGAACTGAAGTCGTGTCAAGCGGGTGAGCTTCTCGCGGGCACTCTGACGAGCCGTTGGTGATTCTGGGACATGAGCGCAAGCTGATAGGTGATGAGAGGATACCTTTGTCAATCCAAGTTGCGAGAAAGTCCTTCAGAGCGCGCCAGTGGACAAAAGCGACCTCCTTCGCGTCCTTCTTATCGGGACGACGGGATCCACTGGGCTGGCGGGGAGCCTGGCCGTTGACCGGGTGACCGCCGCTAGCTCCGTTGGGCGTCATTGGATGTTGAGCTGAGGTGATGAGTTGCGGGGAGCTGGAGCTGAGAGGCATGTCCCCCAGGTACTGGGGTGTGCCCGTGCTGTTCATACCGTTTGTAGCATTGCTGTAGCTTGACTGCATCGAGTATGTGCCGAGCGAGCGCGTCGAGGCCATTGCGGGCGACTGCGTCGAACCATATCGCGAAGCCATGGTGGCTGCGAGATTTGGGATTTGATAGTGTCAAGCGTTTGCCGGACGGGGTATGCGTGCGCAACGATGCGAGCCGTGTGTCGTACGAGTCCCGTGTGAAGGACTGAGAGACGAGACGAGATCTCAGCCGTGAGGGTCAGGAAGTGTAAATCTTGAGCCGAACAAGAAGGGCACAAGTCGGGTTGAGAGCGTGCAACGGCACGCAGCAGGGTGTTTGTCGCGTGGAGCCCAGGGCCGCTGCGCTGTGGTAGGTCGACACGGCTCAAAAGGGTCTCCAGGGGAACGAAGCAGGTGGAAGCGGCGCCGTGGGGCGTGCGACGTCGAATGCGAGAGATCCTGGATATATGACACCACCACGCCGACTTGCTTGTTGCGAAAGCCGAGGCCACAAAGGAGGAATGCCAAAGCGTACGGTATGGAGAGGAGCAATCGGGGACGACCAAGAAAATGGAAGGCAGCGAAGAGAGATAACGAGACAACGACCAGGACCTGTCGTGGGAGACTTTCAAGCGCGACGCGGGGCCAAGGCTGCCTGTTGGCCGAGGAGAGTGTGAGACGAGATCGGAATCCAGTCAAGCTCGGCTTCATGTACGTACAATGGTGCCCTGGGTGATCGCTTCTGTCCCTAGCGAATGGCGTGATGGGGCCGACAATGGATCTCCGCTTTCGACAAGACTGGAGCGCGCAACTGACCGCGACGGAGAGAGAGGAGGTGAGGAAGAAGAAGATGAAGAAGGTTGAGGAACTGATTCCAGCAGCAGTTGGAGGGACTGTTGTTGTTGACATGAAGCGATGAGGGCCCAGAGATGGCTGCCCGCAGGGTGACTGACCCTGGTCTTCTGCTCTCCCACGCACTAGGCCGTGTTTGTTTGGCTCTCGGCGTGTGGTAGCCGATGCCGCCAACATTGCCGTCCGCACGTCGTCGACCGCAGCCCCGTTACATAGAGCATTGGAATCATAGTCGCCAACCCGTACGATCATTCATACAGGCACAGAGCACAACGGGAAGGAGAGGGACGGTTGACCAATGCCGACTGCACCGGGCACAGTGCACGACGGGCGCGCACTGTTCATAAGAGCCGAACGACCAGGAGACAGCTCGTCCTCCTTTTCTTCATTCGCCACCATTGACAGTACAGTCTTGTCGCCATTCCCAACCATATCCAGAGCAGCCACCCAGTGTTTCCACAGTACATATCCTTCACCACTGTCGCGTCGTCCCAGTTCCGGATTGCGTTGCTTGCCACGACAGCGCGCCCACATCCTTTGCGTCACAGCGACGACGACCACAGTGCAAGATATATAAACAAACAGGCGGTAATGGTGCAAAACCCCAGTTCCCCACCTTGCCCTCTCGCGACATGCCGGCCCCTCCATTGTTGTGCGCCCCTCACAAATGTCCTCCATAAGACCCCGCCATGGCGGTGCAGGCAGGCAGGCAGGAGGGAATCGATCACCACTGGGCAGCCAGGATGTATCTCCCTAGCGCTTTCCTTCGCCACTCGGGTTGACCTTGGGGGCACAAAGGCAACTCGGTGGCCTGGTTCTGAACGGCTCCCAGCAAATTGTTGGGCAGCACAGCCAACCGTCCGTCACCCCGCCTCCGCCCCTCGGTCTCCCCGTTACCCGTCACCCCGTGGACAAGATTGAAGCGATCCCGATAGGCGATTCGTCGCATCTCCTAAGCGCTGCACAGGGGTGACAATGCGGTCCAGCTGCCTGTATCCAGCACTCGATTCTCTTCTGTGTGTTGTCTGTTGTATCGCCCGTCATACGCCGCGTGGATACCCAGTCAGTAAGGTACCCGCCAGCCGCTGCCGCCACTGCCAGCCGCAAGGAAGGATGTGCCGATGCGCGCCCGGGAGACGCCCCAGGCGTCTAGAAGCAAACTAGACCTTTGTGAATCACGATCGGCGCTATCACACCAAGCGTCCGCTCCTGAAATGGGTCCAGTGGCTGAGCATGCGCCACCTAATCATGATTGGGCGGACGTGTCCAGCCTTCCTCGTAGATAGCAAGTGTGCAAGTGTGGAGTGTTCATTTCGGGTCCTGGTACTTAACTCTTGTCGTTCGTGCTGACGCGTTTAGTATCAGAGATACTAGCAATGCCAGCCATTTGAGGCTCGGCTTGATTTCGACAGCCTTCTCTGTTTCCCGCATTGCAAGTAGCCCTGGTGTCGCTGGGAGGTTCCACTTTGTTACCAACTCTCGATTCAACAGCCCAAGAGCCCGCTCGCCACTTTGGAGGTGAGCGGAAATGTCTCGTAAGACAACCAGGTAGCTGCACCAGCAGCTGCAGATGGCCTAGAAGGTGGAGGTACACGCCATGAAGGTGCCAGGGTGATGGATCAGAACCTCGGGGCCTATTCACCCCCAAGGTTCGTTTGCCATGACCTCCGCCGAGGCGAGACGTCACGTCCAGCCTCAAGGGCAGCCAGGCCTCTAGCTCTTGAGCCGAGTCCGATTGTCAACAGGTTCTATTCTTCATGATTGGTGGCGGTGCCGAATCGACCGTCTTCGATGGATGGCACACCATGCCGACGGCTGGCAATGCCCAAGCCACTGACTGAATCGCAACACACTTGTTCGTCTTCATCGCACACTTTCACCCGACATCTTCCTAGGCTGACGCCACCCGGCTTTATCAGCTTTATGCTGTACGGCTCTCGACAAATTATGAGCGCGGAGCCCGATGGGGAGCTCGGATGTGCAGGCCTCTGCGGCGTCGTCATGCCTTCCCTCATCTGAACCTTGAGGGACAACCTGACGTTGCATCGTTCAGCAATGCTTTGCTAATGAAATACGGAAGGCTAGCTACGCTGACAGACATCAATCTTCCGCTGTCAGAAGACTTCCAGCCCTGCAGCGCAAACGAGTGTCCACGGTTGTGTTGTGTACGAAACATCGCGGGAGAACTGCAGCATGGTTGAAGCGTGACGGAGCCTGTCGCTCACATTCCTGTTCTATATCTATCACTCCTCGGCTATCATATCATAATATCCACAATTCCCATGATGTCCATGATGTCCATATGTCCGTAATGTCCACATGTCCACCCACCCACCTGGCGCTTCATCTACGAGTCTTCGTCATTGATGCTGATCGAGTTCGCAATTGTGGCCCGATAAAGACGGGGCCCGCGAGGCCGACGCGCCGACTGTTCTCGAACGAGAAAGGCCGTGTACCAGGTGCGCATAAACGAGCGTCCGAGGTGGACGTTATCGTCCTCGCCGACGGCAAAGTTGCCAATGCACTGATCCGGTTCTTCTGACGACGTATCCTGACGAAGGAGGGCAGCGCGCGACAGCACGGTCTGGCGACCGCCAAGCGGCATGGGGACGGTTGATGACCTTTTCGCGCAGCGTCCCGCCCACTTGCTCGAGAAAGGACAATGGCCCGTTACCTAAGCCCATGATGCCTTCCACATTGCCGCCAACGTCGTTTGGGGTGAGGTCGGTAGTGCCGAACCGGATAGTGTGCGCGTTCGAATCGAGGCGGATCAGGTCGCGCGCGAACGACGCGGTGATGGTCCGCCCCCCTGTAGTTTTCCTCAACGGTGCCGTCGACAGGCTCGGACATTGAGCTGGCAAGGACCCACAGCGGTCCGTCACGCACGTCACCTCGGCCGTGGTGTTGATCCCGAGAAGGAGCCCAATGCCTGGTGTACCGGCAAGTTTTCCCCTCGAACCCCGCTTGTATCACTGAGCGTCGTAGGCAACCCCTGTCGCCGGGGGACAGCTTTGCTGCCCTGTCGCACTGGCGAGGAACAAAAGCCTGGCGAGCTTCATTGCCATGGGAAGTCGGAGTGCAAGACGGCGAGTGGTGACAGAGGGATGGGAAGAGGAACAGAAATACGACTCAGGACGGGGCCGTCCTCGTCGGGCAACCTCTTTGGAACCATTGCTTCCCAGTTGCATCCTGGATCGCCATGGGGAGCGCCTCCCCTTCCCGTTCCGACTTGGGCAATCAAATATTGTGTGGTTATGTGATCATGGGCACGACCGTTCTTCCGCGACGGTGATCGACCTGAGGTGATGTATGAGGTCATGAGGTGCACAGAATGCCGCCTCCTCTAGGAGGCGGACGGGTGACTTCCGATTCCATTCCGCGTAGCTTGGCATGTCTGAAACGAGGCGCATCCTGGCACCGACCCGCTACCTTGTACTTGTGGGGGCACAGGTCGTAAATTTCGTGCATTGCCACGGTAGACGTGGGTTCTCTTGGCGGACGGACCCCGGCGGATGACGGCGATGCCTTCCGCCTTGTTCCAAATATTCAGATTAGCCAGACAGTTCCGCCCTGTCGGAGACCCTTCTCCTTGGCATATGCAAGCGACATCTCGGGTCTCGGCAATTGTATACAAGTTGCGCACCACATTAACATCCTCCCCAGACCCCAGCTCGAGAGGACCACGTTAGATGATAGACTGCAACACCGCTCGCGAGCGGAAGGAAGGAAACGCATGCCGGTGAGGAGGATCCCGTGATACTTATCCATCGGTTGCCGCTCCGAGGACTTGGCCGGCGTTCCTGGATTGGCAGAGCGCGGAAGCGACGCGACAAGGTAGCTTGAAGGAGATGTCAGCCAATCTGGCGGGCCAAGACCACACTTTCAGAGCTCTGACTTCCGGCCGGGGGCCACCTTGAAGACTACCTAGCGCTCACCGGAACATTTGTGGCTTTCAGTTACGACAGCCAAGTCCAATGCGGTTGCCGTCCAGGTGGGCTGCATAATGTGGCACTTTGTGCATGCTACAGTTGTTCCCGCATGCCACAGTTGTTCCAGCTCACCCGCGTCCCCGACTGTCATCTGTTCCCCATCTGCACGGCATGCCCGGATCGAGCTGGATCCAGAGCTGTAGCCAGTAGCGGAGCCAGCGCGGTGGGCATCCGCCGTGCACACAGACGCGTAACCGACGCATCGGTGGGGTCTGAGCTGCAGCAGCCGTAGTGTACATGCCATACATCCCGAATAAGCGCTCCATGGTCTTCTGCAGGTTCGCCAGTCCGTTCCGGGGCGGTCAGCCGTAAATTTCGGCATTGAGGCCTGTTCCCCCACTCCACCCGTTGCTCGGTCCAAACAGGCCCGCCCACGATGGCGGCTCGACTAACGCAACCGTCTCTGTATTTCCGTCAGATTCAAAACTTCACCTCCATTCAGATCCCATCACACTCCACCTACCCAAGCCAATCACGCCCAGCGCGACAGCGGCCAGCGCGACAGCATCCGCGCGGTTATCGCCCTCGACGACCCAGCTCGCGACAGCACCCGATGGTACATCCGCCAGGGCAGCGAGCACGCGCCGCGATAGCCCCGCGCTGGGGAGGAACGGCGGGTATGTGTTGCTGTTTCCTGCGAATGCTGGTGTCGCCCGCGTGTCGGAGTCAATATTGAGGCGCAGAGGGGGCAATTCCGCGAGACGTGCGAGTGCCGCGGCGGCGCGGCCTGTCGCTGCGTTGGCGTTGGGGGGAACGATCGCCTGGTGCGGCGTCCTGGGAGACTATCAGCTCTCCATCTTAAAGCGGAGTGGCGTGAGACGTACAGCAGTTGCGCGTCGTCCTGGTTCGCGGCGTTGAGCGAGGTGAGCACGAGCGAGAGGCCGGCGCCGTATGTGTGCGCCAGAGCCGAGATGAGCTCGACGTGTGCATCCTTCTTCGCCTGAGGTGGTCAGATGGCGTGCCGCGTGATTAGGTGCCGTACCTTCAGAGTCGGGGCGCGTTGGAGGAGAACATAGATTTCGCCCTCATTCCCATACACTGCGGGTGATGTCAGCACGCGTCAAATCCACCAGCGCAAACGCAACCTCCCTTGCACTCACGCTCAAGACCGCCAGTGACAATCCCTTCTTCTCCCGCACCCGCGAATGGCGCCACTGTGTCCCCACGGCCGAGAAACGCGACGCGCCGCAGGTGCAGCGAGGAGACGAGCAGGTCAGCCGCGAGCTGCGGCACGTTGCCGAGCGAGACGGCGGGCTGTGGGTGTTAGTTCGGGGTCGGTACACATAGGGAATGGAATGGCATGCCGTGGTGCGGCGTGTGCAGTGAGTAGCCATGGCTGTGTGACCTTGTGAGATCGGCGACATGGCAACGCCGCGACAAGAGACGAAGACAGGTAGTACCAGTGCGACTCACGATGATGACGGTCGCGCCGCGCAGGGCAGCGACGTCGAACCCGTTGACGGGATAAAGCGGACCAGAGGAAGATGAGGCGGTTGCCATAATGGGCGCTGACAGTTTAACGCGTTTGATGTAGAAAGCATATCTAGCTGACGGCACACCACAATTAACCGCACACACTGACAATGACGCCAGCGATGTTGAGTACGGTCACGTGATCATACCAACCATGCAACTCTCGATGTTCCCAGTACCCAGTGCGAGGCATGCATGTGCATGCATGCAAAATGAACGGGCTAACCATTGCTCATGTCCTAGTCGATGCACGCTACCTCTAAACAACGAACGCACTACAAAGATGCTCACACGCTGCACATTACTATCTTTTTTTGGCTGGGCTTCCCTACCGCTTTCTTTAGGCGCATAGGAAGTTGCGGTATGCCACGTTGTTGGTCTCCTCAACGAAGGGGTATCCAAGCTCCTCAAGGAACTCGTTCAACTCGAGGTCGTCCGCGACGCCGTTGGGCGGGGGCTGCAGGCCTACAAGCACCTTGCCGACGTCCGCGCCGTGGTTGCGGTAGTGGAACAGAGAAATGTTCCAGTCAGGCTTGAGGTTGGTGAGGAAACGGCCGAGCGCGCCGGGGCGCTCGGGGAACTCGAAGCGGAACACACGCTCATGTGCGAGCGACGAGCGGCCGCCGACGAGGTGACGCAAGTGCGACTTAGCAAACTCGTTGTCGCTCAGGTCAGCCGCCTGAATACCCATTTTGGCGAGATCATCGATGATCTCGGCAACCTCCTTAGCGCGCTCGGTGGCCGTGGGGCCCGACGCTTTGGAGCTCGAGGCCTTGAGGTAGAACGAGCAGATGATGAACCCGCCGTCAGACGATGAGTAGCGGTATGAGAACTCGGTGACAGCACGCGGGAGGAGGTAGTTGTGGAGCTTGACGAACGAGCCCGGCTGCTCGGGGACTTTGAAGCTCATGAGGACCTCACGCAGCTCACCGATCTCGGCGCGCTCAGCAACGAAACGGAGACGTCCAAAGTTCATGTTGCCGCCAGAGATGACGGCAATAAACTTTTTGCCTGAGTTGCGGAGGCCGTTCCTGTTGATATAGGCCTTGAGACCCGCGAGGGAGAGGGCACCGGAAGGCTCGGGGATCGAACGTGTTTCTGATGGTCAGCATGGGGCATCATTCAGTGGCTCACCCTCGAATACATCCTTGATGGCGGCACAGATCTCGTCATTGTTAACAATCTCGACGCCGTCGACCAACTCCTGGCATACGCGGAACGGTTCCTCTCCAACGATGCGGACGGCCGTACCGTCGGCGAAGGGTCCGACCTCGTCAAGCAGCACACGATGGCCAGCCTTCAAGGAGCGGTCCATGGCGTCGCCGTCAACAGTCTCCACGCCAAACACCTTGACGTCAGGACCAACGACACGCTTCATGTACGCGGCAATACCGGCAACCAAGCCACCGCCGCCGACGGCACCAAAGACACCGTCGATCGAGCTGGGGTCGGCCATCTGTCGGCAGACCTCCATGCCGATGGTACCCTGGCCGGCAATGACATAGGGATCGTCATACGGGGGGATGAACGTCAGGCCCTCCTCCTTGGCGCGGCGGAGGCACTCGGCTTTGGCGCCGTCGAAGTCGACACCGTGGAGCACAGCGTCTCCACCCAACCGCTTGACGTTGTTGACCTTGATCGACGGCGTGGACACGGGCATGAGGACGGTCGCCTTGATGCCCAGCGCGTGGGCCGAAAGCGCGACGCCCTGGGCGTGGTTGCCGGCCGAGCACGTAATGACCCCCTTCTTCTTCTCCTCCTCGGTCAAGCTGGCCATCATGTTGTATGCGCCGCGGATCTTGAACGAGAATACTGGCTGCAGGTCCTCGCGCTTCAGGAAGATGTCGCATCCGAGGCGCTTGGAGAGGTTGACAGCGTGCGTCAATGGGGTCTCCTGGAGGTTCAAAGGGGCCGAGTACACTTTGGCTGTCAAGCGTCAGTGAAGGTATTGCAGAGCCTGTGATGTCACGCACACATGAGGATCATACGGAGGTAGTCGGGCACTGCGCCGCGGGGGCCAGCCTCGAGATAATGAGGGGGCAGCTTGGCATACAGGTGGTCGGGGACTGCTTCATCTTCCGTGCCGTCCTGGGCGTGCTTGGAGGACGAAGCCGGAAGCGGCGCCGACGAGGCGTACTCGATGGTAGTGGGATGGGACGGCGACTTTGCGATGGGCGACAGGGAGCCGTTCGGCCCAGCGGTCTCTGGGGCACGGCGGGTCAGAGGTACTGGGACAGGATTTGTGGGCATTTTTGGTTGTTGATGTCGAGGGGGATGGGGAGGAGAGAGAGAGGTTGCATTTGGCATTTACCTTCGTAAGATGCACTGGTTGCTCAGTTTCATCCACTCGACTCGCCCGACTTTTTTGGAGTCGATTGGGGAACAGCACATCACCGCACACATCGGCCCCAGAAGATCACGTGATGGGCATCAGAGAAGATTAGGAGCGCGCATTAGAATCTGATCCTATATGGCTGATGGGCATTGCTCAGCTGGCGCGTTGAGTTTTACGTAAGAGACACGTCATGGGGACCGCGACTGAGGGCAACTGAGACCGATGGGCGGTGGTTGCGCTGCGCTGGTGAGTTTGCGTCTCCAGCTGCGGACGTCCACCCTCGCCGCAGGCATCATCTCATCTCGCGATCGTTCGTCCACTCCTTCACTACCATCCCACATCTCTCCACCCAACACCATGGGACCCATCGCGACACACCACAGCGCAAAGGGGACCCACTACCACAACAGACTGGGTGCCGCCCTCGTCCGCGGCGCGTGGAACGACGCTCAACCCGGCACAACTCCGAGCGGCGGCGGCCTGCCGTGGAACGAGCTCATTCGAAAGTGGGGGAAACACACTGGCGGAAGTGAGTACGCCATAGCCATCTGGGTCCTTGGAAGCGTGGACAACGGAAGCAGCAGCTTGGCCGTGAGGAGCGTCACTGCTAACGCTTCAAGACCAGGACATCGTTCAACATCTCCGATATGTGTCGAGCGTGGACCTTAATTCCGCAAACCACGTTCGTGCCGCCGCGACACAAGTTGGTTCTTCGGCATCGTCGGGCGATGGTCGGTCACACGAAACAGGGGCTTCGGGATCGGCGTCGTCCTACGTCCACATCCCCGCTGCATCTGGACCGGCAGCTGCGCCTTCCTCCCCCAACGGCGCAGCCGGCACACATTCTCGGTCGCCATCGGCATCCGCTTCGGGTCCTCCGTATCGCCGTACTGAGCCCAACAGTGACGGCGACGATGGCGCCAGTGGGAATGCTTGGGTGCGTGGGGCAAACTGGGGCCGCGTCCTCGACCCCACACATTGTGACAAAGTGCGTGCTGGGGCCCGCAGCCTCGAGGACATACTATCCAGTTCGGCACTCGCCCAAAAGGACCGGTCGTCGGCCACTCTCACGCTGGCATACCACTACCACGCGCTCGCCGATCACGACAGAGCTCTTAGGCTGTATGAGCATTTTGACTGGAGCGCATCACCCACACTTGGTGTCGTCGAAGGCGACGCCGCTGTTGTGGAGCGCGTTCGGGGAAGAGTTTTCCAGGGCATCTCAATTGAGCTCTCCCACCCGGCCGACGGGGACCGCGCGCTCTTGTGTTACCTTGATGCTGTAGCTTTGCTTGCCCGTCTCTCAACATCTCCCATGACGACCCCCAGCTACCTGCAACCAGCAAACGCCAAACCCTCTCCACCAGACTTTGAATCACAGCGCGAGGTTCATCGCCATGTCTCCACCGCCCTTACGCGTGCAGCAGTCATTGCAGCCCGTTCTCCCGATACACACCTTACGCTCCGTGTGTTGCGCACGTACCATGCTGTGTCGGCGGCCTGGCTTGGCTCGAAGTTCCGAGCAAACCAGCGCCAGCGCATGATGACACTCTACCTGGCGGCTCTGCAGTCATCATACCCGGCGGCTGGCGCGGTTATTCCTGATCCCTACCTCCTTGCTTGCACCAGTGGTCCTTCGGCCAAATCTGCCCGCGCGATCTGGCACGCTGAAGTTGTCGAGGCAATGCGGATCGGCCAGCGCATGCTCGCAGACACAACATCTTTCCCCCGCGCAGGTGACATCAACACCGCCGTCACCGTGTTCACCGACCAAGTCTCCGTCTTCCCTGACCTGTCACCGATGCTGGCAGGCGACGTGATCGACGTTCTGTGGTGGGGCACCACCCTCACGTTCCAGTCACAGTCGCTCTTACGCCATCTCGTCCGCCTGTTGGCACTATCAGCGTCAAGAGACCGCATCGAGGCGCGTCGAACATTTGAACTGTACGTCCGGCTCGTGCTCAAGGCACGCCAGACGCAAGATCCCGAGTCACCCCTCAAGTTGGAGCGTCGTCCAACTGCAACGGAGGAGGATCAGGAGGAAGCAGAGGATGTTGTCCCCGAGGATGCCGACCGGGCGGAGCTCGAGACCGGCATGGACTCGGACGAGGACTTCATCAGTACTCTTTTAGTCGGCACGGAGCTACTGTTGAGCGCCTTTGACGACTCGGAGGAGGCATGGCGCTACGCGACGCTGGCAGGCGAGGTTGTCAAGCATGGTCGCAACGTGAACTCCAAGCTTGCTGCCAAGGTTGAGGAGTGTCTTGGCGTTGTCCGATTGACCATGTCTACCAGTGGTGAGTGTCGACTGGTAGAGCTCCACTGATAACCAGTTGCTGGTCCCAAGAAACGCCCCCAATACGAGACACAGGCCATCAACCACCTTCGCACATCGACCACTATTGACTCATCGTCGCCCGCGGCGTTCTACCGCCTGGCGTACGCGCACGCCACAGCACGAAATGTCGAACAGGGCCTAGATGCTGTGCGGTCTGCGCTTGAGCTCGAACCCCACAACATCCCCGCATGGCACCTGCTGGCGCTTCTGCTTACCGCCCAGGGCAAATGGGAAGCGGCGTCCAAAGCTGGCGAGACGGGTATCGCATTGTGGGAGGCCGATGACGACGCCATCACTGCCGACGAGTCTGACACTGCGGGTGATGCGGAGGCATCACCATCTGGATACACCCACCTTCTGCTCCCGTCTGGCGAGGTCGCATCTACCGTGACTAACCAGACACCACGACCCTCTCGATCTGCGCGCCTCGAAACTGTTATCCAGCTCCGAATGACCGTCAACGTGATCGCCGAAAAGCTGCATGGTCCCGAATTCGCTCTTGAGCGCCACCAACAGACCTTTTCCTTCTTCTCTCAGCGTACAGATACGCGTGAGTCACGCGCAGCGCCATCGGAACCAGGAAGCGGACACAGCAACCCCCCCGCCGACCTTGGCGACAGCTACGTTTTGACCAAGCCGGCAGATGTGCATGTCTCGCCTCCCTCTCCTGAGCTGTCGTCTGTGCAATTAAGCGCTGCGGCCGACCGCACACGCTCACCCCCAGTAGCCACCACGCCGTCGTCGGCCGGCGATTCGTCAGCCCCCCACTCGGACGTAGAGGGAGGCGAGCGGCGGGTCACCATTGCGCGGTCGATTACATCCAGGGGTCACTCGAAGAAGGCACTGCTGCTGCCAAAACACCTCCACGTCCCCTCCGTGGCGCGTGGCCACCTGCGCGTGACCAGTGCGCACCAGGCCCAGCTCGGTCTGCAGCAGCCGCGGTCACGGTCCGCCTCATCCCCGGCATTAGGGGACGGTTACCAGCGGTCACGGGCGGCATCGCAGTCGACTTTTGCGGCATCGATCGCGCCGACCGTCGTGCACTCGCACTACCGTGGCGCGCGCGGATCGTCTATTCCTGCGCCGCCGCCGCCCGTTCTGAACCGCCGCGCGCGGCGTCCGCCAGCCGAGCAGCGCATTCTCTCGGACCTGTGGCTCATGTCCGCGGCATCTTTCCGGCGCGCTTGCAAGTATGGCCAGGCGCTGGTCGCGGTCGAGGAGGCCGAGACCTACGACCCCGAGAACCCCAGCGTGTGGGTGCAGCTCGGCCTGCTGCAGCTGGCTGAGCATGGTGCGGCGGCTGGCGGTGCCGACGCCACCAAGGCTTTTACAAAGGCCATGTTACTGCGCCCCGACCACCCTCCGGCGGTTGTGTGCATGGCGCGTCTGTACCTTGCCCAAGGGGACGCGGATCTCGCGCACTCGCTACTGTGGCAACTGACTGAGGACCGTGGGTGGGACGTGCCCGAGGCGTGGCTGTCGCTCGCTACCGCTTGCGAGAAACAGGGGCGTGCGCCTCGTGCCCGCGAGTGTCTTCTGGAGGCGCTGCGGCTCGAGAAGAGCAGGCCGTGCCGAGCACTTGGCGACGCGCTGCGACAATGGTAATGCTGTTGTCGGACGCAGCGCATACGCAGCATGTTCGATAGTTGTAGCAAGAAAATCTTTCCAGTCGGATCACAACCTAGACAACACACAATTCTATAAGTGACGGATATTAGCAGCCTGGATTATGGACGAGCTTAGATTATACGAGTGGTCGCATAATGAGTGGTCACAGAGCTGGGCTACATGCGACTATATAGGTCTACTGTTGAGGTTGCCGCTCCTGCCTTCTCTGTCGGTACGCCATATACTTGTGGCGACGGTAGTGCGCAACCTCTTCTTCTGACGGGACGGCGGCACTCTTATCAGCCGCGGTCGCAGGTCCGCTAAGCCAGTCTTCAAGGTATGCGCGTACAATTTGCTCGTCGCGCATGAGCTGGGGACCGTCTGGTGTCGCAACGCGCGTGCGCGGGCCCTCGGCCTCACCCACCGCGTTGAGCGCGGCCAGCATGGCCTCGGGGCGCGGCACTACACCCAGTGCCCGCATATACGCGAGCGGCAGGGCAATGTCCTCACTCGGAAAGTAGTTGGCGAGCAGCTTGATGTAGGCCTCCCAGGCAAGGTGACAGGGGACGAGGTGCGCGAAACGCGTGCCCGCCGGCGGCGGGCTATGCGGGGCCCGCTCAAGCGCCAGCGGGCGGATGAGGGACGCGAGGTCGTGCATTGCGCGGCCGTGTCCGCGCGACAGCGGCGAGGGGATTTCCGCAAGCGCCGGCCAGTTAGAGAAGATGACCTCTTCGAAGAGGCCGCGCGCGATGTCGGCGGGAGATGCGGCGCCATACTCTTTCCGCCAAGTGTACCCTGGTGGGTCGAGGAGTGCGCGAGTCTCGTGTGGCATTGCATTCTGCAACAGGCCGCGCGAAGGCCGCACGTCAGGCGTACCGCCAGCCACGAGGCGCGCGAGACTGCGGAACGAAAACGTGTCCTTCATCATCTGCACGCGCTCCTCGAGGGTGTCTTCCTTCTGCAGGCCGGCGTAGCGAGCGGTCTCGAGGAGCGTCGCAAGCGACGCGTCGTCAGGTACGATGCCCCACCGCTCCTCTGCGACGGACCAGAGGCGGAATGCGACGCTAGGTCGGCCTTCCCGCAGGCAAATGCGAAGCAGTGCATTGAACGCTTTGGTGTCGAGGGGAACAGAGTGCTGGATCTTGCGGTATCCCTCCATCCGTCCCCATGCCCCCCCCGTCTCGTCATCGGTGTCCGTCTCGTGTTGGCTGGCGTTGTCCGCCGGACGAGCAGCGTAGTAGTCCATTGTCCGGATAGCGAGCGCGACGGGGTCACGGTCGGTCTGCGGTACGCGTGAGCGTGCCTCAACAGCCACTGTGATAAGCGGCGCGTCTATGAGCACGCGGCGGACTGCACGGGTCGCCGCAGCATACCGGTGTTGCACGCCGCGCCAGACCTGGAGCGCGCGGACATGCAGGCCGCGCTGCCCCAGTGCGTGCATCACAGGAGTCACCGTTGCGGCACACACGGCAAGTTCGGGCATGCGTGCCGCTATCGCAACAAAGGCGTCGTTGGACACTTTGGGGTCTGCACCAGCGCGTGTGAGGAGCACGGACCATGCGCTGGATAGGTTTCTGTCGGGGTTAGGGATTTTCTTGCCCCTGGCCATGTCTGCATGGAGTGAGTCGGCGGCTTGGCGAGAGAGCGGTCGTGAGGATGCAGATGCTGAAGATGATGATGATGCGGAGGGTAATGCTGCGGATGGTGATAATGCGGATGGTGACGATATGTATGATGGTGTTGCTGATGGTGGATCTAATGGTTCAATTGCCGGCTCTGATGATCCCAATGTTTTCCCTGTGTCCTCGGGTGCTGATGATTCCAATGCCTCTCCCGATGCCTCCAAGTCTGACGCCCATTGCAACCGACTCTGCGTCTGGGAAGGACTCTCCTCGAGGCCTTCGTCGAGCAACGGCCGCAGGGCCTTCACGGCATCCTGCAACGTTCTCGCCTGCCCAGCCGCCATGAGTCGGTGAACGGGGTGCACTGCGAGCTCCGAAGTCGGGTATTCGTGCACGCGCTGGTTTTCGTAGGCTTGCGAGGCGTAGGCCAGGTACTGAATTCCCTGCCCCTTTCGTCCTGCTGCGAAAGCCACATTCGCCGCGTTTCGCCAGTGCCACTCGAGTAGCGAGATGCCATGGTCGCGCGTATGTTGAACTAGTCGGTCCACCGTGTCGCTCGTGAGGAACGGCCCGAAGAAGGCCATGAGCGCACTAGGCCGTGCAGCGAGCGAGCTGCCCATCCCGTCGAGCGCCGTCAGGACATGCCGCACAATGCGGTCCATCTCGTACCGCAGCGGCTGCGGAAGTTCCAAGCCAGGACCGCGCAGCTCAGACCCAGGAGCTGGCGCCGGTCGCCGAGCCTCTGGGCCGACCATCACGGACAGGAGACGTTGATACCGCGCCAGCAAGCGTGATGCGGCTGCACCCTCCTTCTTCGCCGTCATGCGGTCGTGGGCGGTGAGAGCATCCATAGACTCGAAAACGGCGTCGATGGCAGGTGGCAGGAAGATGAAGCCCTTCAAGCGGGTGCACGCAGCGAGAAATGCCGCGAGGGCATCGAGGCGGGCACGATGATACGTGAGCGATCGGCGGTTGCCGATGGAAGGATCCGTGAGGAAGGGGAGCAGACGAGAGAGGGTCAATGTACTCTTCCGCATGCGCATGATGACCGCGAGCACGTACGGCGGCACCGGCCCCTGCGGCAGCATGTCGAGAGCCACATCTGCACGTGTGGTCGCGGGCAGTCGGACAATCGCGCCGTATGCCGAGTCGGGAGAATAGTAGTGTGCGCGTGAGGTTTTAGAGTCAAAGGAGAAATAGCGCGGCGGTTCGAGTTGCTCGCCATAGTCGTCCGGCCGGAACGAAGGGGAGTCGCTAACTTGTGATGCTTCGACCTCCGGGCGCTTGCCACGCCGACCTGGGACTTGGTGGCCCTCGCATACCAGATGCGCCCGAGATGATTGCGGTTCGACGAACGAAGTACCATGACGGGAAGGTCCAGCTTGTGGTGATTGTTGCTCGTCCTCAGCGAAAGCCGGCGTCGAACTAGCCCAGAGCCGTGTCGAGGCCCGGGTCGGAAACGGAACAACGACTGGCCAAAGTCCCTGGCTGGTGATACTGTTGAGGTGTCAGCTGCAGCAGTGCGAGACAAAGGATCAAGCTCACCTTGCTCGCTGAATCGCCCTCCGCATAGCCTTGAAGGGTTGGAGGGGATCACGAGCGCCGTTGATAGAGGTTGTTGATGCAAGAGTGAAGGGGGACGACGACAATCCATAAAGGATGAAGGTCAGTCACAACATCGCAACAGCAAAAACGTAATCCGGATTTCGCGTGAAAACCACGTGAAATACGCGTGATACAATCATGGCAACCTGGTGGTGGCGACGCGCTTGACCGCGACGCGACTGCCAATGTCCAATGTTCGCAAGTGATCAACTGCTCACTTCTGGACTACAACACATTTACAACATACCGATCCATTTCCCCACTGAACCCGCTGTATCTTCATCTATCCAACAAAAGGAATCTCCGAGGCACCCTCCCCATGGCGCTTCCGACTGAGGCCATCACGGTACGCTTCCCCCCGACGACAGTTGTGGAGGAAACCTACCAGCTGCTCGAGCTACCCTCGGAGATCCTCAAGGCCGTCGAGGGCGGCGAGATTGTGCCGTGAGTCCCCAGGGCATACCCATGTCTCCTGCACATCCACAAAAAGTGCGCCCTGCGTGCTGACGTGGTAGCCTCACAATCAAAGGCCGTCCACACGACGACGCCGTCCTCTGCACTGCCGACAAGACATACACGCTGCGCACGGTCGACATCTCCAACTCGCTCCTCATCCTCAGACCGCCGGCAGACGGCCCTTCATCCTCCAAGACGACCGCTTCGCAGACGCTGCAGATCCGCGACGTGTGTCATCAGGTGCTCGAGTGCGTGCCGTGTGCCGGGCGTGTCGAGCGGCTGCGCGGCGTGCTCAAGGACAGCGCTTGGACCGGTTTCGGGGCCGAGCACCCTGGGCGAGGGCGTGGGCGCGGTCTGGGGAAGCGCAAGCGCGGCACAGGCACGGATGCGGGCGATGGAGATGACGACGAGCCGAAGCGCTACACCCTGCAGCAGCTGCAGAGCATCATCCAGGCCTCGGATGCCGAGCTGGCGGCGGCACTTGCACGCGTGAATGCTGTCGAAGTCGATGGGCATATGCTGCTCCTCCCACCCGGGCACCTTTCAGAACTAATTGGTGTGCTCCTCACTCTGCTGACGCTGCACGGCGACGAGGGCAGCAACGAGGAGTCGTGGGAGAGCCAAACGAAGGCTCATACCCAGACCGCAACCCAGCCCGAGGCGCAACCGCAAGCGTCGACGTTGCCGCGGGCGAAGGACGAGGAGAAGGGGGGCCCCCTGCGCGTGTGCCCTTCTGCACCCATCTTTGGAGCGTTGGCAGAACATGATGTGGATGCCGAACTTACGTCGGCGGTTATGCGTCTGTTTGGGAGTGTGGATGATGATCTGTGGCGTGTTGACGTTACACGTATGATCACGGAACTTGGGCGTGGCCTTCTGGCTGGCCTCAAGGTGAGTTGTTGCCCACTACACTCCTTTCCTCCCTTTTTCCTTCCTTGCCGCCTTCCTTTCCTTCCTTCCGTACTCGGCTTGTTTTACCCTTACCCGTCTTCCTTCCTCCCTCCGTCCGTCTTTGCCCGTGACCTTCCTTCAACTTGTCTCCATCACCCTGCCCTCTGACACGCAGGACGCCCACACCCCAGTCGACACCTTCCTCACCTCGTGGACTCGCGCAGCGGGCGACGAGTTCGCACACCTCGCCGTCCTCCCGGCCCTCGCAGGCGAGTATCTCCTCGATGCCCCGCCTCCATCCGCGTTTGCGGCAGCGTGCCCCCTCATCCGCCACTTTCCCGTGCACGCGTTGCCAGCGCACGTGGCAACGCGGTTCACCGACCTGTTCCTTACGCGCGCGCGCTGGCGGCCCGATGACATGGCCCCGTTCCTTGTTGGCCTATACCCGCCGGGCGATAAGAAGGCCAAGGACAAGCTGATCGCAAAGTATGTGCGCGTCGTAAAGGAGAAGGATGGGGCGTGGTGGTACCCTCGCCGCACAGGATAGGTAACAAAAGGAAAAGGGTTGTACGACTGCAGGGGAGTAGAGCAAGATTCATGCATAGTGCGATGCTCGATGTACGGGATACGATACAGAAACAACTATTGCAGAGAGGGTTGGCAAGGAGAATGAGTGCGGGGTGAGTGCGGATGCTGGAATGCCTGTCATTTGTTTTCACATTTGAAGACCACTTTTTGTTTCCCCAAACACACACGTAAAGACAGAGGCTCCTTGTTTCACTTGCTTTAGGTGCCACGACCGTGTTTAGTTGGCGGGGTCGTAGAACCAACAGACCATGGCGATACACACGTAGGTCATCATGAGCGTGAAGCCTTGGAGGTAATTGGTACGACCGGTGAGCGCAAAGTTGACGAGAATGACGGCGACGACCAGACAGATGGTCTCAAATGTGTCGAAGAGGAGGGTCATGGGCTGGCCCACAGCCCAGCCGAGAAGAACGAGGAGAGGCAGAAGACAGAGCGAGACCTGCACGCTCGAGCCAACGGCGATCGACAGAGAGAGGTTGAGGCGGTCCTTGAGCGAGACAGTGACAGCCGTAATGTGCTCAACCGAGTTGCCGATGACGGGGAGGAGGATGAGACCGATGAATTCGCGCGAGACCGAGGTGGCCTTGGTCATGCCGTCGATCGAGTCGACAAGCGTCTCGGCGGTCAAACCAGCGATACCGGTGAAACAGATGAGAACGATGAAGGAGAACAGGCCCGAGGTCTGAGGGGGGGGGTGGATGACCTCGTGGCGCGGGTTGTACGCAAGACCACGCTCAACGTCCATGGTGCCGACGGTGCGCATCGACATGCGCGTGTCAGTCGCCCGGGGGAAGGGGCACGGGCGAGGACTAGCGACGGTGGAGAACCCGACCTTCTCGTCTAGGCGCATCAAGGGGGGTACCTCATTCTCGCCTGGGTTGAGGGCGGGCGAGGGGAGTTGGAGGGTCGGTGTGTCGCGCTGCTCATCCAGAGCATAATCATGGACACGGGTGGGCGACCGGACAGCGGCCTGCACATCGAGATGAGAGTGCGACGAAACCGATGTCGCAACGCTGACGGCGCTATTGGAAGTGGGGACGCTGGTTACCACCACGTTGGTCTGTGGCTTGGGCGAGGGTGTGCCCCGGCCCGTTGATGTGTCGCGCGACCTAACGGTGCGCAGCGAAGGCACCCACTGAGGCTTAGGGAAGACGCGGTGGTGGTGGGGGGCAGGCAGGTCGAGGACAGACTCCTCGCGGACCGTCTTGAAGAGATAGGCGTGGGTCCAGAGCTGGAACGAGAGGTAAACGCCGTAGACGATCAGGAGAATGAACGACAGACCGCGTGACATGCTTAGCATGAGCTTGAGCTCTTCGGGCGAGAGCTGGGCATCCGAGGCACGGTTCGTACTGTGCGCGGCAGTGTTCGTGTCGGGGAAGGCCAGGTGGTATGCTTCGGGAAGCAGGATAGCCGCGATGGAGATGCCAAGAAGGGAGATGTGCGTCTGGGCGCCAACGATTCCGTAGACCTGCTCATGGAAACGAAGACCACCAGCAAAGTAGCTGGCGCCGAGAACGAGGAGAACTGAGAGCGTCAGCCTCGGAAGCAAGAAAGGAGGCGCTGACATGGGCTGGGATCTACTCACCGTTACTCAAGATGCTTCCTGCCATTGAGGCTTGCACAATGTCAAGGTCACCCTTGACAAGCGCGAGAATGGCGACAAGGAGCTCGACGGCGTTACCGAAGCTTGCGTTCAAGAGGCCACCCCATGTGTCTCCGATGCGGATTGCCAGCTCCTCCGTGCTGTGGAGGGGTTAGCGCATGATCCCTGATTTGCCACTGTGTTCCCTGGGTTTGCCACTTTGCCATTCCGGAACCGTCATCGGCACGGCGGCGAGGGAACCATCGGTCATCGAGGCACTCACGCAAAACAGATACCGCCGGCCAGAGGAACGATGGCCACGAGTGAGACGACAAAGGTCGCCACCGCATTCTGGTGGGAGAAATGGAGCGCCCATGCAATGGGACAGAGCACCGGGATAGCCACCAGAATGGGGACGGAGCGGATCATGTTCTGTGATGGTTAGTTGCCATGCATGCTTGCAGACATGTCACACGAGCACTCACCCTACAGTTCTGCCAAAGAGTGAAGTGGACCTCGTGACGCTCGACCTCGTCGGGGGCGTCATGGTTGGCAGGGTGCTCGTCGATGGTGGTGACAAAGCTGGGACGCGGGTGGCGAATCGAGGTGGGTGTCGATGATCCACTGGGAGCGGCTGCAGCGGTCGTGTGAGCCTGCTGGTGCTGGTCGTCTGCGACCACGGTGGGATTCACGTCATGGTCGCGTTTGGTAGCAGGTGCCTGGGGAGGCTGCTGCTGGAGTGGTTGAAAGGAGTTGCCATCGTGATGGCTTCGTATATCGGGCTCGGGCTCAGCGTCGGGTAGGGGGGGCGGTATGACCATTCGAATAGGAACTGCGATTGAGGCGGGTGGAACGATGTAGAGAGGAGAGAAGTGGAAAAGGGGTGGTGATTGTTAAGTAGAGTGAGAAGGGGAGGATAAAGGGGAAAGGGGCGCGACACAGATGCACCCGTGGACGCAGTCATGGGTGACGGTGCCATGCCGCGCGCCGCATGCCGGGTGTCTTACTTGGGCTTGGCGTCTGGCTGGGGCGGCAGGTGCCTCGGCTACCTCCGCACATGCAGCAATGCCATTGCACAGCTTGCTAGAAACGTGTCATATGATGTCACCCTATCAGGTACCCCCACGTTAAATGTTCCACAAATACTCCCGTCTTTAGGATTACCAGCACCTACTAATAGAATGCGTATTGGCAATAGGATCATTACCAAAGAGGGGCCCCCTGCAGGGAACGGGATCAGTGTGTGATCTCATTCTCCTCCCAACCGTCAGTTGCTCGCTTCCCCGTGGCTGTGCGAAGAAGACCCAGCCTATCCATGCATGACACGAGAGCACGCTTCCCACCTCGCAGCAGTGCATTAACTCTGCGGCAGCCGACAACCATATCTCCAAAATCTCCAACAGCAGTCTTCCGTATGACCGCCGTCATCGACATGCTTGCCGGCTCCGGATGTTCATTTGTCTTTTGATCAATCGACACATTGGACGCCCATGTGTCTATTGATAGAAACACAGCTGCCAGTTAACTACGCGCTGTGTTCCAATAGGGCTCCCGGCTCGTGGCGAGGCTTGTGGCGGAGCCATCGCGACGCACTGATAACAGGTTGAAGGCTGGGCACGAAATGCGAAAGGTGTCGAGCATGCCGAGTATCCGAGTCGGCGTCGGCCCCGATGGTAAATGGCGATGCGTGCCGTGCTCGGCCCCGTGGTATGACGATGTGTGCCGTGTTTCCTGTCTTCGTATCCAAGAATCCTGTGCTTTAGCCAG
Organism: Apiotrichum siamense; assembly: GCA_023653615.1. Classification (NCBI taxonomy): domain Eukaryota; kingdom Fungi; phylum Basidiomycota; class Tremellomycetes; order Trichosporonales; family Trichosporonaceae; genus Apiotrichum; species Apiotrichum siamense. The sequence goes on from JALJEG010000027.1 coordinate 167,264, forward strand.
ACAGCGATCTGATAGTTTGGCTCCTTGGCACGACCGATCGTCACCACGTTCCTGGCCTTGATGCTCGTCTGACATGCCTTGGCATCACCTGATCGCAGCCCCTCAGCCGGGCTCCACACTCGCAACGCCGCCCGGGCGTCCGCCTGTGGACGGCGACGTCCTGGGCGCCGGGCCACTAAGGCCTCGGACGTCTAGTCGTGCTGCTAAGCTGACGCGAGCGGGCGCAAATTGCCACACATTGTCCTCGTGTCAAAATCATGAGATCGTGGGATCCCGTCATGGTGGAGTTGGAGGCATGTGCCTCCACAGTCGATCTTAGGTGCCGAGTAGGGTCTAGAGCCTGGGGACATGGCACCGAGAGCCAAGGAAGTGTCCCCTGGGTCTTATCTGCGTCCGACAAGAGACGGAGCGTGACTGGCGGCCCCATGGGGCTTTGAGCCGATGCACTGTCCCATGGAGCTTGGCACAATCATATGTCGTCCTTTACCACGGCACCGGACTGATCGAACATTGGTGTTACCATGGGTCAGAGCATGGACCGACCGCATCTGATTGAGCATTTGAGATTTCTGCTTTGGAGCAGCTCAGGCGACCTACAATGTGGCATGGATGTGCAGGTGTGTATTCAGGCTTTTATTATCACCCAGCGTCTAATCCCGGCCATCACACGAGGCCACGTAATCTTGACACCCAAACTGTTTGACTCAAACAGACTCCATTAACAGCCAATTGGAGTTTGCAAGAGGCACAAACGTGCCAAGAACTCCATTGGCCGTTCATGTCACTGACCCTCGACCCCGCAAGTGTTGTTCAGACCCAGGAGAAATGGCCCCTAGGCAGCGCGCTAGCTAAACTCGCAAGGCTCGATATGGTCGACTTGATCGGCTTCGGTGGACTTTGGGCCTGGGGGGTTTGTTGTGGGGGTTAGCAACCACCGGGTGTTGGTTGGTTTTTGAGCAACCAATGACCTCGTCGCTAGTGATTCACCTCATCCGATGCCGGCTTTGGGCCTTGACCCTGCGCAGTCCCGCGAGTAGGACCCGCATTATCAGTCGGTCCCGTGACAGGAACGGCCGTTGTTCAGCCTCCTGTGGAGCAACAACACCAACCTCGCCCCATTATCAGATATCCACGAGGATAGCGAGGATATCGAGCAACAACCCCTGTACGGCACAGTCTTGCCGTATCCGAAACGACATCGTCCCACGTCATCGGCGTCGGCGCCGGTTCCTCCGTGACCAAGTGGAGAGGGTAGACGCAGGGCCTGCTGCAGGATACAGGGTGGAAAGTGTTGCTGGCGACGTTTCTCGGCGCCTAAGGCCTTTATCCGAAGATCCTCCACCACCACTCTCTTTTTTTTTTTTGCCAGTCAGGAGTTCAGTCGGAGGTTCAGTCGCCGGGCCGCATGGCAGTCTATGGGTACGCTCTTCTCGCTCAATCCATTCCACCAGCTCTATGGATACGGTCTTTGCTCACTCCCTCCCTCCAACGACCACCACACAGCGACAGCAAAGCTCACAGAACTGACAAGCTCGTGACAGCGCGCAAGATTCCTGACCTGCCCACGCACCGCTTCACCGTTTAGGCACTCTGAAGAGCGCCGAGCACTAGATCGCCTGGGGTTGTCACTCCACGCGTTTATCGAACGCAGTTGAGCAGGCAGCGCACTGTCCCTCGTCTCTTTGAATAGTTCGTTGTAGGGTCACAGGGCCCAGAGTTCCACGGTCTCGGTTCTGGCTCCAGAGCTGATATCCCACAGATGTCGATCCCGGCGTGCAACGGCGAGGGCGCTTGGGATGGTATCGACTTCAGCCCTTGCTTCCGAGACAAGTGGGTGCTCTCTGCCTTGCGTTCTGAAAGTGGATGCAGTTAACCCATCAGGTATCTTGCCAACTTGCCCATCGCACTCGTCGTCGTCGCTGCCGTCGCGTATGCCATAGTCGCATTCCGCCGCGCTCTCGGGGCCCGTATGGGTAAAAATCTTTCCGGCATGCGATCGCGCACATGTGTGGACGATCTCGTGGCACCTAATGGTGACAACCTCTCGCGTCTTGAGGCCCGCGTGCTTCTCGACTCCCTTGCGGGTGACATTGTCAAAGAGGAGGCAACGGGCAAGGACGAGAACCAAGCGGCTGGTGCGGGCTCAAAGACCGCGCTGCCCCCCGCAATGTCTCCTGCCGAGACAGAGAAGGTCATCAATGACTTCCGCGACGATGCACCACCAGCGGTGCGGCGGTGGACGAACGTGCACTACTGGGTGGCGCTCGTTGGTGCTATTACTTGGAGCATCTCAGAGGCCGTGAGCGTGTATTTTGGCGGCGACTGGCGCCAGGCCGTGTTCCCGGTGAGTTGTCGACAAACAGCTTCCTCTGACAAGGGCAGGTTTTTGTCACCATCGTCGCAGCAGTCTCTGGCCCTGTGGTGCCGCTAGTGACCTTGCATATCCTCCCAGCCGCCCTCCTACTCCGCTCGGCGATCCTCCACGCCGCGCCATGGCCGTTGCTGGCGCCCGCCGCCCTTGAGCTAGTGTACTGGTCTGCACTAATCAGTATACCCTACTACGACGCGCTGGACCGCCTTCTCGCCGGCGCTGTCTCACACGGCGGTGTCGGCTATCCCAGCGGCCCCGCGCACATAGAGGAGCCGACCAATGCCTTCTCGCGTGCGACGTACTGGTTCATTATTCCGTTCTTGTGGAAACACTACTGGAAGCCTGTCACGGTCGACGACATCCCAGCGCTGCGCGAGGATGACGGCGCGGCGGCCAGTACGGGCGCGTTCCGTGCCTTCCGCGCCATCCGTGACCGCAAGCATCTCGACCGCAAAGGTGAGAAGCGCGAGGCCAACCTTGGCGTCGATCTCGTGCTCTACTTTCTCCCCGAGTTTGGGAAGCAGGCGGTGCGTATCTGTTGCCTTTCGCCGCTGACAATCAGATGTGGTCTGCCATCTTCATTGTCCTCCAGTATCTTCCGCCAGTTGGCCTCCGGAAGATTCTCCAGTTCATCGAGAACCGGGACTCACAGCCGGCACATGTCGCGATTCTCTACGTCGCGATGATGGTTTTGGGTCAGAGCGTCGGCGTCGTGGTAATCGGCCAGGCGCTGATGACTGGCCGCCGCGTGTGTGTCCGCATGCGCGCCATCATCGTCACCGAGGTATTTGCCAAGGCTCTGAGGAGGCAGGACCGAAGTGGCACGGTCAAAAAGTCGACCACCGCTCCTGGTGCTGCTACTGAAGACGGTGCCTCCACTGGTTCCCAGTCGTCCTCAGATGGCAAGGTCGCCAATTTTGTCAGCGTGGATGCCTTCGCCATCTCGGAGATCTGCGCGTACATCTTCTACCTGGTGTCCTGCCCCCTCGGCTTGTTCATCAACCTTGTGTTGCTGTACGAGACACTCGGCACTGCCGCATTCGCAGGCGTCGCCGTTCTTGTCGCCCTGATCCCACTGCAGACTCTTCTCGGCAAGCTCTTCGCCCTCTTCCAGCGCCGCCTAATGGCCGCAACCGACAAGCGCCTCGACGACGTCACAGAGGTCATCGGCTTCATCAAGCTGATTAAGTACAACTCGTGGCAGGACAAGTTTTTCGAGCGCATGGCCGCATCGCGGAAGCGCGAGCTATCGGTGCTCGCCCAGCGCTTCAGGCTGACGATCTTTTGGAGCATTCTTGCATGGGGCACGCCCGTTCTAGTGACAGGTTCAGCGTTTGGCGTGTACGTGCTGGTACTGCACCAGCCTCTGACCGCGGACCGTGCGTTCGCGTCGCTGGTGCTGTTCAACATGCTCCGCGACCCGCTGGCTATCCTCCAGGATACCCTGACGCAGCTCCTCCAGGCATACACATCGTGCGGTCGCATCCAGGCGTTCCTCAACGAGCCCGACACGCTCAAGTATAAGCAACTCTCGACCCCCGGCCCCCAGGACCCTACCATTGGCTTCCGCGGTGCGCTTTTCGCGTACCCTGGTGCGGAGTGTCACGAGCATGATGCCGACGACAACGCGCAACCGTTCCGCCTCGGCGTGCTCGATCTCTCGTTCCCCATTGGCAAGCTCTCGGTCGTCACTGGGCCTGTCGGTTCCGGCAAGACGACGCTGATCCTCTCCCTCCTGGGGGAGACGACCCTTCTGAGCGGCAAAGTCTTCATGCCAGACGACAAGGCGGACCGGGACTTGTGCCCTGTCGACCCCACCACTGGGCTGACCGACACGATCGCGTACTGCGCACAGACGGCGTGGCTCGTCGGCGCGACGATCCGCGAGAACATTGTCTTTGGCGCACCTTGGGATGCTGCGCGCTATGCTGCCGTGGTGCACGCATGTGCGTTGAGGCGCGACTTCGAGATCTTCGAGCAGGGCGACGCCACCGAGGTCGGTGAGAAGGGCACAACGTGCAGCGGCGGCCAAAAGGCACGCATCGCGCTGGCGCGTGCCCTCTACTCTCCTGCAGCAACACTGGTTCTCGACGATGTGTTGTCGGCGGTCGACGCGCACACGATGCGCCATATCCACACGCACGTCCTTCAGGGCCCGCTGATGCGCGGGCGCACTTGCATCCTTGTCTCACATGCGGTTAACCTTGTAGTACCCTCGGCAGCGTTTGTGGTAATGCTCGACGACGGTCGGGTGCTCACGTCAGGGACGCCACAGGAGCTCATCGGGTCTGGTGCCCTCGACTTTGAACCCAGCACGCCGTCCGAAGCGGCCCACTCTGACGTTGATACGCAAGTGGACGCCACCGCTTCGACGATGTCCACGCCGACAATCGCTATGCCGCCCGTGAAGAATAGCTTTGGGGAGAACGTCAACGGTGAAGAGCACGGCGCGCTGCTCGCCAGTAAGAGGCTAGACGCACAGGAGACTGGCATCGACCCGGCACCGGAGCCGGGCGCGGGGAAGCAGCTCGTCGAAGAAGAGTCCACCGTGCAAGGCTCCGTGGGCACCGCCACATACGGCCTATACTTCCGGTCCATGGGTGGCGCACCATTCTGGGTGCTCATCGTGGTTGCTTTCCTCGGCACGCAGGGGCTGCAGGTACTGACCAACGCGTGGGTCAAAGAATGGGCCGAGGCTACTAAGCGCGCGACTGGTGAGCTACTTGGAGGTGGCCAAGGTACGCAGTTTAGCACCATGTTCTACCTCGTCATGTACATGGCCATCTCCGGTTTGTACATCCTCGGCATCGCGTCCCGCATCGCCATTACGTTCATGGGTTCGCTTCACGCGAGCAACCAGCTGTATGACCGGATGTTGAAACGGATCCTAGGGGCCAAGATGCGGTAAGTGGATCTGGCGGTACCTCTTGCGAGCTGTTACTAATGCTAACACTTCTCACAGCTTCTTCGACTCTACGCCCTCCGGCCGCATCATGAACCGCCTGTCCAAGGACATGTCGTCGATCGATCAGCAGGCAGCCGAGATCATGTCCCTATTCGTCAATTGCTTGCTGAACTGCGTGGCAATTCTTGCCGTTGTCACTTTCACGACGCCTCTCTTCCTCGTGGCACTCGTGTTTATCATCCTGCTTTACTGGATCGTGGGGGCGTTATACGTAACGACCAACCGCGAGATCAAGCGCATCGACTCGGTCACTCGGTCACCGTTATTCGTGTCCTTCTCCGAGGCGCTCGTCGGCATGTCTACGATCCGCGCGTATGCCGACAGCGCGCGCTTCATCCGCAAGCTCGTCGCTGAGACGGATACAAACACACGCTCTTTCTGGTACATGTGGCAGGCGAACCGCGTCCTCAACAACCTCTCTAACTTCGTCGGCTCGCTCGTCACTGTGTCTGCTGCTGCCCTCGTGATTGGCTCGCCTACCATGAGCGCTAGCGCCGCGGGCCTGTCTATCACGTACGCGCTCAGTTTCACCGAGTACGTATTGTGGGTAGTGCGCCTGTACGCCTCGGCCGAGATGGCAATGAACAGCGTCGAGCGAGTCGGCGAATACCTCGAATTGCCCGTGGAGGAAGAAGAGGACGACAAGGGCGTCGAGCCGCCAGCGTACTGGCCCTCGCGCGACGGATCCATCGTCGTTGAGCACCTGACATGCCGCTACGCACCACAACTCGAACCTGTGCTCCGCGATGTGAGCTTTACAATCGCACCGCGTGAGAAGATTGGCATCTGCGGGCGCACAGGCTCAGGCAAGAGCACACTCGCGCTCTCGTTCTTCCGCCTCCTGCACCAGGAGAGTGGACGGATCCTCATCGACGGCCTGGATATCGGCAAACTCAGCCTCAATACGCTCCGTTCACGTTTGACCATTCTGCCTCAGGGTAAGTCCAACATGTGTTACGAGGCCATACACGGCAACGGACAACCTTGACGTATTGTTCAAGCTGGGAGTGCCTCTCTGCCGCTTGACCCCACGTTGGCTGACATCACGCAGAAGCGCAGCTCTTCTCGGGCACGATCCGAGATAACATGGACCCCTTTGAGCAGCACGAGGACCACGAGGTCTGGGAAGCACTACGTCAGTGTGGCCTTGCGAGACGCAGTACACCTCGTCCCTCGCGTGTGCCATCGCGCGCGCCGTCACGTGCACCTTCGCGTGCCGTCAGCCGCGTCGCCTCGGAGCTCGCGGAGCTCGCGGAACAACCCTCGTCCGAGTTTGAGCCTGAAGAGCGTGTTATGATTCGAAGTCTCGATGAACCAGTCGCGGTGGGCGGCACTAACTTCAGTGAGTTTTCGGAGTCGCTGCTATTGTTGATATGCGCAACGACGCGTGGGTAGTTAGTTCCTGTCGTAAGGAGCTCCACGGATGGACAGGTATCAATGACCAGGTCACTGGGCACACATCTACAAGTTCCGGTCTTGTACCACGTGTTGCGTACACAGACATACCTGACGACATGCCGTACCCTGTTGCTGTGTACCAGGCGACCAGCCATGGCTAACGCTCCCCCAAGGTCAAGGTCAACGTCAACTGCTTGCGCTTGCACGTGGCCTCCTAAAGCTCCGCACTTCAAGTCTGTTGATTATGGACGAGTCGACCGCCAATCTCGATCACGCAACCGATGCCACTATCCAGAGTGTCCTCCGCACAGGCCTGCCAGATATGCAAATGCTCGTGATCGCCCACCGTCTTATGACTGTTTGTGGGCTGGACAAGTGAGTATTATCATGATATCACATGGCGTGTCAGGGGAGACCACGAGACGTACCCTGCGAAGTGTCCGGATTGAGGGTTGCGTCCCGGTCGCGAGGGTTACGCTGCGTGGCGTGACCTTGTGGCTCGTTACAACAATCCCGAATGAGGGTGCCGGTGGAGCGAAGTGGAGCGCAGCTGACCTCGCGTAGAATTATCGTACTCGATCACGGCCATGTCATCGAGTTCGGCACGCCGTGGGAGCTGTTGCAGGATGAGGGTGGCTCGTTCCGTGACCTGTGCCGACAAAGTGGCGAAGAGGAACAACTTTTCGAGGTGAGTTTGACGGGTCGATGCGACAATTGTGACGCGCTTTGTGTCCTGGACTTGGACAGAGTTCGGAGGCTCCAGTGCTCCGCGCCCAACACGGCCGACACTTCCGTTGCCTCCAACTGGAACAGAATTGGGTTGCCCAACGTCTTTAGGTGCATTCTTGACCGGAGCGTTGTACCATTGCGGCATCAGAACAGGCCTGCTCTTGGTACTTTACATGACCGACTGTGCGATGAGTCGCCGCTGACATTGCCTCAAGCTTGCTCGGGCCGTCCATGAGCGAAAGTTGGCAGCGGCCAAGGGACAAACGTGTTTGAAGATTCCGGGTCAAGGGATTTAGGGGTCATCTTGACACGAGTTGCGGCAAGAGTATTGCCATCGGCATAGCTTGTCCGTTCGTCGTATGCCGTTGCCATTATCTGCCGGCATGGGAGTGCCGTTACATGATCGGACAACGGTCCGCCCATCCGTACCGAACCGTGCGCCCATCCGTACCACGGTCCGGGTTGTCGATCGCGGCAGGCCCGCAATTTGTTTGTTGACGTCACCAAGATGTTTGTTGACAACGTTGCAACCGGCTTACAAAAACCATAGAACCTAATACATAACCATAACCAGTCGCGTTATTATGAATCCAGGTTGAGGCGAGCCGGACATTATGGCCGCCCACTTGCGCTGCATTATTGTTGGGAGTCCATTTGTTCGCGTTCCCGGCTGTTAGCAAGGGTGACAGGTACCAGAGCCGCTCTACGACGATGTCACGGGGGACTGGAGACCTGGCTAGTGACAGTGCAGCCGAACAACATTTAAGCTCTCATTCCATTTTGGGATGCGCGGGGCCGCTGCCTCCATGAGCGTAATCTGCTGTGAGTTGCACAATTAGGCTTCAAGTGCTGCAAGTTTATCGTGGTTGCCGTTCGGTCTGTGAAGCATGGACGCCCAGCCATGAGGAGCAAGTGCTGCCACAATACATCTGTGCGGCACTCGGCCGTTCGCGCTTCGGCAGCTCGGCAGCTATATGTTTCTCGATCGAAGGCCGGTCTTCGTGGACCGTCCCTGGCCCCTAGTGGGGCATCAAACCTTCGGTTACGAGGCCGAAGCAGACCCTGTACCTGTTCGGTCTTTTTTTTTTTTTTTTTTTTTTTTCTGGACCACATTGAATGCAGCGCGGTGCAGCCGTCCCGGCCGTGCCTGTAGTGGCGCGTTACGAGAGGGAACAAGGTTCCATTTCACCGCCGGCTGTTCTCCGTTGTGCCCCTCCCCTCCCCTTCCCCCCCCGCCTATAACCGTCACGCAAACCGTGGCCCGTGATCTTCCCATATCGCTCGACGCAGATCTCCTGGATCAGCTGGTCTGCGCAATGGCGGACGACGCTCCTCCGATGTCTCGGTCAAGCAGTCTTTCGGATGCTTTCTTCCGTTTCGGCGTATGAAAACCACGATGCCAACCGCTGCGCATATCTAGATACAGCAGTCGCCTCGCTTGTCTGGAGACTGCAAAGGCTGCAGCGTCGCTACTACAGCCGCTACTGGAAACGTTCCATCGGATTCGTATGTTTTCGGAGGGAAACAAGTGAACTCCCTTGCACTCAACGCCAGACCCCATCGCGTCGCTGGTCGTGGCTACCGCCCTCTGTATGTGGCTACAGCTGACGCTTGGCGCTGCGTAGCTTGATAAACGTGTTGCCCCACATGACTATCATAGTCCCAGCGCCTGGCAACAACGGCCCCAGGTCCCAGGAGCCCCTCTGGAGGCCCAAGCCTTCAGGGGTTGTGAAGAGGCTCTTTGGCAGCAGGTGAAGTGGGATTAGGGAGACGGTGATGTGGCTTAGCCACCGCACTGGTGTAAGGGTCCATCTCTTCAACATGGGGACCGTGCAGCTGTGTGCAGATGCGTCCACACCACTGCCCATGGTTCAGAGTGACAGAAAGCGCATCTCCTTCCTTCATTCCTGGTGTCTCCGGGGGATCCAAGCCTTGTGGGGAGAAATCTGTCTCGACCCGGTTGTGAGCATGGTGAGAGAAAAAGGAAGACCTGCCGGTAAGATCTTCCCCGATAATCCTGCGTGAATTTTATTTCGGCGAGACTAACAAACGTCGTTGGTGACATTGGATATGCGTGAGTGAGCCACTATCTGGGAGAGATCAGGGTGTACTTGACGACGTCTTGCATGAAGCTGCCTGGGCGACGAACAGCAGTTTCTTAGAGACAATGGGGGTCCCTCGTCCCTAAGACCGACATGTACTACCGTCAGCACAATCGCCAGAATTGTGGATGCCACGCACGAGTCCGTTTGTCCTTTGTGACTCTGACACTTGCTTGGAAAAATGTGCTCGACTGGGCCCCGATATCGTATGCCTATATCCAAGTAGACGTTGGAAAAGGCTTCCGTCGGTTGTCCGTTATGGTCGACTGTCGCCACGTGTGGAGGACATAGAGAGCTTGCGGCCAGCCTCCATAGGAAGGCGTTTCCCCACATGCTTTGAGTGTATCAATCTTTGACTAGATATATAAGAGGATAATGCCCCATAGGGGACCATTGTAAGGAAGGCAACACTGCGCAGGGTGATTTAGAACCTGGAGAACGCAATAGGCCCTCTTCCCTGTTGGTGGACGTGTGATACGAAGTGGTGCGGTCGTCGCGCCACTGCCCCATTCGACTCTACATTCTAACGAGATGCAAGCACACAAGGGTTGTCATACCGTCACTATCCGCACGTTTATTGGAATCGTGCAGTTTCAGAGGGAGGCGATTAGACTACTCTTGCACTAAACTTAGGCGAGATTAACTTTTCTACGTGAGAGCCGTTGGGCCGTCACGTTCCTGAAGTTTGTAATTCTCCCAGTAACATACAATACTTTATTCGAGACTGTCACCTGTGCAGCACTGACCCAACTGGAAGTGTGAAATGCAGCCAGACTAACGTGTAATAAACCGTTAGTATTGTAACTGGCGCTTACACTGGAAGAGTATGAATGAGAAAAGGAACGCGCATCAGTGACAAGCGGTGGAGATGAGATCAACAATTTTGTGCTGAACGAACCTGCCATAGTCTCCCGATCAAGATACAAGCCCCACATATTATGCGCAACCCATTTCGTCCCCATGTGTCTCTATGCCACCTGGCAATGAACGTTCGCCTTGTGGTGCGCCGTTTTTCTCTGCATATTGACTCATCGGGCCTAACCGGCAGAGTTCAAAATACCCTGGAGCCTATGAGTCTGGAACTGACCCCAGCATACGCAATGACAGGAAGCCCTGGACACGACAATAAAAATCCACACGAAGAATGGTCTAGCGGATCGTCGATGAGGTCCAGACAAGTCCTGCCACTCCAACTGTCACAATGGCAGGTTGACGGCAGGTCGACGGGATGACCTTAAAATGGTGATAAATCGACAATACCTTTGTCTGTTTATGCGGCACTGCCCGGGACAACGTCTGTGACTGCGCGCGCTGCCTTGAACCGTTTGTCAGATTGAGGCTCTCTTCTACCTATGCCTGAGGGCACCCAAACACCAGTTCCATCAAATAAGTGATCCAGGACCCGGGCGCTCATCGCCAGGTGATCGTCACCGTGACTACCCTTGCTACTCTTCTGGGAAAGGCAGATGTATAGGTGCGTGAGGTCTTCGTCTCGGAGTCGTACAGCTGTGCAACGAACTGGGAGACGGGACATTCGATGCAGAATAATCAGTTCAATCGCATGCTGAAGGAACGAGGTACCAGGGGTGTGGCGCTATCCCCACCATTATTGACACCGGTCAAACTGGCCTCGTCTCCTCTATAGCTCCACCTTGTGCAAAAAGGAGACAAGGAAGAGGACCGAGTTGTTTAACGCGAGGGTCATGCACCGGTAATAGTCCACTGCTGGGGAACGTCATGCCCCCATGATGGTTCATTTTTATCTTGCAATTGGGGTGGTCGTTGGCCGAGAACGCTTGGCAAGTTCCGTTCGGAGACGAACAACATCTTGGCAAGACGGACAACATGTCCGTGCCACTGTGGATTTTTGGTTCATCTTGGGCTCTATGGCTCTTTTATGTTTTCAAGTCGGCCCAGTTACGTACTCCTGTCCGGCTCGCGCTAGATCGGCCTCACACAGTCGATATCCTATATCGCAGCACAGCAGCCTGCACCACCTAGGATTTCCCCGTGGCGCCCTGGTTCCAATATGAAGAGCCACAAAGCTTGTCAAATCTATGAACGTAGTCCCCCGGACAAGAATAAGGCAGGGTCACCAGCTTTCCAGATAACTCGGGCACGGCTCTGGGGTGTATGCAGCGTTACAACCTACACCCTTGGACCTGTGCAAGCAGGAACAAGAGATCGTGATTGATGTGTGGCTCAACTCGATGGAACAGAAATCACTGTGCCACATTCAGCATTCGCGATCCCATCACCAACAAACCACCGATGATAAAGGACGGACTTGCAACTCCAAGACATCGGTCACAAGTAGGCTGGCTGGATAAACACGCGAATACGAGGGCCCAGCGGTAAAGACCTACGCGTGTGGCAAACCTTGGACCAAAGGCCGCAGTTCCCCAACCCTGCACTTGAAGCAGGGCCACCGTGACCACCCTTTCATTCCATCGTTCCTGGGCAAGTGAACAATGGGGTGGCCTCCAGCCAATGCCGGCATGCCCCCCAGCCCTGATGCCGTGGTGACGCCATCAACACAACCTGGGGTGACTGATGCTCTTCCCAAAGGTTCGGAAACTGCATCACAACTCGCGGTTCCCGCAAACACAGACCCTGCAGCTGCCACATGCGGCCCCTCCTCTTGGCCCTCAATATCAAGCGCAGAAGCACCCTCAGTCTCCCCCTACTCCTGGTTCCTGAGGAATGTGCTCTGCCAGTCAGTATTGTTTTGCCGTCGTTTAAGCGCACAAATGACACCATCATCGCAGCGTCAGATCAGTGAGATTCGCACGCAGCAGGCTCATCCTGCAGGGATGATGTTCTCCGGAAGCGTCGTACATGGGCGGCCGTTCCTGGCCCCACACTGCCACATGTCACTTCCGCGCTGGTCCTTTGATGAATAGTGGTGCTTCACTATGGCCAGATGCTAACCTTGAATAGCGGATGTCCATATCCAATTGTTGCACACGCGTATTTGCCCAACTTTGAATTGGGGTTTCGGGCGGTCTGTGCACCAGTCCTCTGCTGCGCAGCACTGAAAGCGTGGACTGGCAACGTGTGGACGGCACTTCCGCCGGATCCTGATATCTCTGGATATACATGCACCAACCCGTTTCTACACCGAAGTGACCAAAAAAAAAACCCCCCCGAAATTGTTTTGAATGGATATGCCCTAGTCTATGGTCCAGGTTGTGCAAACCACTCGTCCCTAAAGAACACGCTGTCAGAAGATACCGGGCTTACCGGAAAGACACTCGAAATATGGGGAAACCGGCAGAAAGTAACCAGTCTAATGGAATTGACGACAAGCGGTTGTCGGCACACGCGCCTGCTTCTGCGCCATGCAGTGGCGCCTCTGGAACTGATCTACAAAAGGGAAGGCAATCATGCCCCTTTGTGGCGTCTCGCCTTAGCCGGACTATGCATTCCGCCCCGGCTGTTGTCCGACAGATCGCTTACCTCGGACCTAAAGATGAGAAGGTGGCTGCGCCACGGCACCATCAGCGTCAGCTCGGCACTTGGGGTCCTTGGGCGTCAGGAGATGCATAATAGACCCGTCGCACAACGGCCGTTTGGGCGCTACGAGGGTAGTGCAGTGTACGAAAGGCTGGCTGCATCGTTCTCGGATGCTCGGGAAAGGGTTGGCGGTATTCAGAACAGGAGGTAACAGCGGCAGCAGACGCGGGCGGGCATGTCCGCTGGGTAATGACGCTGACCGGTTCATGTCTCCGCTATGATCCAGTGGCGCTGGAGATATAACACCCGAGGTTGTGGTACTGCCCTTTCTGGAAGCTGGCCGAGAACTCCCCTGTCTTGCGAGCTTGGGGTGGCGCAGGGATGCACTTGTAGATCCGGCGAAATACCCGCTACCAATTTTCTTGATGCGTAGCCGCCCGCTGGCCCTCCCCCTCTCTTTTTGCTGCTGCCGCTTGCCATACTCAGCTGCGCACCGCAGACCCCACCCAGAGCACGGATCTTACCGTTCTGAGAAGGCAGGATGATGGTTTGGATATGGCAGACAGAGAAGGTATGACGCATTGTCCCAAACATAACCGTGACGGTGGCCACCCTGCAGCTGTGTCTTTGCTCGGCTTGTGACCGCAGGAGAGCTAGCTGGTGCGGGTCCTTGGCTCGTCCGGTTCCTGTTTTTTACCCAATGCCTCTGGTGGCGTGCCGCAGCCCTTGAGCTATGTCTCATTCAGTTGCACTGCATTTTGGGTCTTGGTCCGGTTTGGTGAACTTTCATGCCGCTGGTCACCCCGCCCTCTCCCGCGCTGGTCCCGCCCTCGTTCCTTAGAATGAGTTTCCCGCGGCCCTCTCCCAGTTTTCTCTCTCCTGGTGCTTTGGCCGCGGGGTACCAGACCGCTCCTGGTTGCGGATGGCGCTCCCTCTCGGGTCCTTGTGCCCTGGTGCCGGGCGGGTCGAGAAACATGTCACCCGTACTGCCGGTGCAGCAGAGCCACAAAACGCTCCGTGCATGAGATGAGACCCATGTCCAAATCCGGTACCTACGGAATAATCCGGCCACCCCACCATACCCAAGCACAGGCCTGGGTACGAATAAGGTCAGAGCTTCAGAGTCAGTCAGCCGCCATCCCAGCACAATGTCACGAGCCCTCTCGCCACTTGGGAGAGAAAGCCACAGACTCCCGTAAACCGCGTCATAACCAGAAACGAGTGGGATATTCACAACCTAGGGTGTGTGCAGGGCGGGTACCCTGTCAGCCCGTGCTCATGTTCGGTCTCCGCGCTCCCTCTTGTCTGCTTCGTTGGCTGGGCTGGTGGCCGGCTGGGATCATCTGGTGCGCTGGTCACGCAGTTGGCCGGGACAACGGGGGAGGTATCGCAATCTAGCGGCCGGCCAGAACCTGCAGACCTGGGTACCTTGCGACCAGACGGGTCCAGGGCTCAAGAAAAAGCATACCGCGCACATACAACCAGTGCTGCATCCAGGTGTCCTGTCCATCTCCTCTCTACATCCACCATCATCCACCATCTTGAAGGGATCCTGATCCTGTGACAAGGGCCACGCCCACGCCGCGGCAGCCGGAGCAGGCAGCTACACATCCCACCCTGTATTGTTCCACGCCTCCTATCCGCAGACGGCATCCCCACCAAGGCGCAGGAGTTGAGATCGAGGCGGCAAAGCTGCCATACCGCTGTTGTGGAACCCGTCCAGCAGCTCCTCCGCGCACATCACAACATCACACACTTGTTCCCAATCCGCCTCAATATCTACTAGCCCTCCCGGTCTCTTTTCTTCTTTATTATCAACTCCCCCATCCGTTGTTCGCGCCTCTTCTCGCAACCTTTTCAGACGAGTCCATCCACCGTGTCGGCAAGACCGCATACCCGCCCTCGCCATCCACCTCTACTAAGATCAAGATCGAGTCGCGCACATCATCAACCTTGTTTGCGTTCGCTTTTTTCGCATCCTTACCCTTCACGGACATCACCTTGTTGTTACCCCATTCAGGCCCCAATTGATCGCCCGACATCAACGCCTCCATTGCGGACATCAACGCCTCTTGTAGTTTTGTGACGAGACACTGGACGCCACCACCGCCTCACCCTACCCTCTTGATCCCGAACCCGAAATCCACGCACGGTCCGCACGAGTCACCGACAGGTGAGTATTGGTCCGGAGCGGTCACTATCTCGACTTCTTCATCGTCTCCTCTTCTTCGCGCCGAGACTGATATAGACAGAACCTCGAGAGTCAAACGCACAAAGCTTCGCATAACATTGGTGTCATTGGAGCTGGGCTCCATACGGTAAGTAGTTTCTGTCCACTTCGTACACCACACGGACCCACAAGGCACTCTCCAGACCTCCATGGGCGGTGGCGCGTGCGCTACCATAACAGCCCAAACAACTATGTTTGGTAGCCGCAGCGTCTCACACATCCGTCCCATTGTCGCCATTGGTGATCATCGCAGAGCTGCGGCAGACGCATGGCTGCGTTCCAGTGATGTGTGCGGACCGACTCTTTCCTGATACTTATCTTTCCGCACATCGTTACGATCTCCGCGTCTGGAGTCCTTGACGCTCGAACTGTAACTCAAGTTCCAGGCGTCGGTTAACGGGTCCCTTTCGTCCATCCCAGGGGATTTTAGTGCTTTCCACTCTGGGATGCTGGACCTGGTCGGTTGCCGAATACTGCAGGCGGTTGTGCGCAGCGGGCGGTGTTCAAATCGAAATGTTCATCACCTCCCCGTCTATCGACCGGATACGACCATTGCTAACATGGCAGACGACCGACGACATCACTTGAAAACTCCGTTCGATCTCGTAGTCTGCGCGTGACTCTCTGCAACACGACTTGACATCCCCCTCCGGAACCTGTAGCACGCGCCCTTGTTCTGTTTTTGGCCATTTCTCAAACTCCTCACTTCCACTCTCTCTTCGCTACGACCAGCACGCCGTTATCGTCGGCGTTCATCTGCCCATCCTGTCCACCTACTTGGTTAGCCCAATGGAGCCGAACTGGGTGAGTACCGTTTGCGTTCCATGTCCCTTGTCGTAAGCGATGCACCCGACCGACGGGGCTGTGAACATTGCTTGTCATGCCTTGTCATGCCGAAAAGGTCAAGAAGGTTGGGACGCGGCCCTACACACCGCCCCTCACCTTTAGTCCCTAGGTGCCGTCATCGAATATGGACCTCGGGCGACTGCGAGTTGACAACCATTCCCATCTCATTGTCAAATCCGCGCACAACTGCATTGCTCACACTCCATAGGGGCTCTACAACAACTACTACAGCGGCGATCGCCCTCCTCCTGTGTCACCACAGCAGGACCGCACCGACGAAGGTCCGTCGCATCGCCGCAACCTCAACCAGGGCTTCCTTCTCCCACCACCACCCGTCACTCTGCCACCCGTCTCGGCTGCGTACCCGGGGTCGAGCTACCATGGGTCATCCCCAAGCAACGTTATGCCTTCAAGCGCAAGCGCAGGCGGACCCAGCGCCGGGTCGATGCACATGACCCCGACGATGCAGTACTCGAGTCATATGGGCGTCGGGCAGCCCGTTGGGCCGTACCACTATCCTATGCAATCTCCCGCAACCATGTCCACCCTGCCCCCCAGCCGATCCCAACCACATCCACACGGGTACTCCCCACGCATTCCGGGCGGCTATTCAGCAGCGTCACCAGCGATGAATCCCCTTTCACCTCTCTCCCCGTCGACACACGGCAGTGGTGGATATCCCGGTCCTTCCTCTGCGACGAACTCGGCATCCTCGTTTCCTCCTTCTGTCCCTCCACCTCACTCTCGCGTGGACCTCCCGACTGGCGACCACCGCAAGCGTCGAACCAACTCGGACTCCGAAGCTAGCTGGGAGAACGAGCGCAAGGACGATGACAACCAACCCTGGGGAATGCCGCAAGAGCAGTACAAGGCTCTGAATCCTCGAGACAAGAAACAAGTGAGGAACCGCATCGGAGCACGGCGATTCCGGGCGAAACGGAAGGGTAAGTTTGCAATATTTACGTCAGAGAACTGACATCTGTGCAGACTACGTCAGCCAACTCGAGGCCTCGAAGAAGGAGGGTGATGCTCGTATTGCTCAGCTCGAGAGCCAGGTGGAAAGTTCTTGGCGCGAGATTAACGACCTTCGGTCCAGGCTTAACATGCCGCCTTTGCCACCTCCCGACACCAGCAGCTCACTGGGATTGGTGGTTGGCAGCGGTGCCGGCACCAGTGGCGGCGGTAGCGGTGCAACAGCCGGGGAGCCCTAGATCCTGTTCGCCATGGAAACCCGCACGACCTGCTCGTTTAACACGGCAAGTCACATATCCCTTGGACACTTCAGCAGTGCACCTCCAACGGGGTAACTCCGGAGACATTGGAAGAAGTTTCGAACGAGCAACGACGACAACGGAAATATACCCCTCGTCCACTTGATTACAACGTTGCCGCTCTGTGTCCCTAGTGCCACAAAGTCACTCCGGTCATCACGCTGTCAACAACGGCCCCACCGCGTCTCCAATGCACCCGATTTTTTTTCTAGCTCTGCTTTTCATGGTTCCACTTCCTCCTATTTTGTACTACTCGGACCGTTTTTGGTTAATACTTCTGGGACGTTCAATGGGCTCTCTCTCTACCCATCCAACTGTTACTTGAGCGACGACAGAGCAACGATTTCGTGAAACGGCCGACACACGATAATCAGCATAGTGAACCCAATGCAAAGTCTCCGCATGTCCGTAGGAAGCGAGCTGCCCTCTTCTCGCTCTCCACAAGGATCCTGCAAAGCTTCTTTCGCGGCAAGGGATGTTAGACTCTAAACCCAGGCTCTGGAGACCCCATAGTGTTTCCGTTCACCTATCTGGCTGGGAACGGGATCCGGTGCGTTTCCCAATGAACAACGCTGGTATCACGCCAGCAACGTTGCATGCTTCTTTACCTGCAATATGAGGGTACACACGACTCTCTTGCTGCATTCCAAGGATCAACCTGTCTTCAGCATAACACGAATACAGCCAAAACGTGTCGACGACGCCCCGCTCTGAGTTCCAACTCCTGTCGGCCATCGCCGACAATTCCGGCACAAACGAGCCGGACAGAGGCGAGAAACAGAAATCTCCACCTGCAACATGAGAACTAGAACACCTTTCAATTGTCCATCCACGCGCTTGCTCCACTCATCCAGGCCTCTCTCTCTTGTCTGACGATACCCTCGACTCTCGACTCCATCCCCCATCCGCCGGCCGACCCGCCCCACCTGCCCCATGATCCCCGCAACCCCCGAGGACCTTGCGCGCTTCGCACAGGCCGTGTCCACTGCTCCGTTCGGGCACGACATGGCGCCGCAGATCGTGCCATACGCCAATGACCCTGTGCCGCCCGTCAATGCTCGAGGTGGTCGGGGAGCCGAGGGCTGGCGCCTCGTGTTCCAGGGGACCGTTATGAAGAGTGCGTGGTGGGCTGGAGCAAGGTTCTGAGAGTCGATTGTGGTGGGCAGGGCGTGCGACAGCGCGTGGGGCTGGGAGTGGGTATGGTCAGCGGCTGGATGAGGAAGAAAGCAAGGGTAGAAGCGCTCGACAGACGATGGGTTGAGAACAGGGAGATCGTCGGCGGTGGTGTCCCATCAAGGGAGACTGACAGCCGCAATCGCGAAGCATCAATGACTTCCCTCGCCCCATTTTAGGCCGTCCCCTGGCCGAGATGACCGCAGCTGACCTCTCAGGCTGGTGCAACTCGTTTGGCGCGCTCCATGGCGCAGCCGCCAGCTGGATCGTTGACACCTGCACATCTGCAGCGCTCGTGCAATTGGCGACACCAACGTTCTGGGGTCCGCCGATGCTCTCTGGTGTGAGCGTCACGCTCGACATGAGCTACTTCAACGCCGCGCCCGAGGGGACTCGCGTGCGCATTGTAGTGCTCGTCGAGCGCATGAGTCCCACACTGGCAAACTTGCGGTGCGAGGTGAGGTTTAGTTGATAGGTGGCGGGGGGGGGATGGGGGGGGGGGAAGACACCGACGAGGAGAGGGCGACGAAGTTGTGGGTCGTGAAGAGCTGGGAAAACGTGACCAGCTCGAGGGAACCTGGCGGCAGAGCAAGCATGGCTGGGGAGCGTCTGGTTCAATCCTATCCCCTAAATGTCTGCAGCCTACTCCCGCCATTGTACGGTCTGTGTCGCTCACCACCACCATCACGCTTCCAATGCGGGTGTACCCGTTGCTAAGCTAGAGCCCCTCTCTTGCTACTCAGTCATTTGCTTCCACCCCTGCTGACACGACAGATCTCTGAATGGGACACGGGCAAGCGACTGTGCAGCGGCACACACTGCAAGGCGTGGCGGCCCGGGCCCAAGGCCAAGGCCAATGGCGAGGAGGGCAAGGGAGAGGCCAAGTTGTAGCAATCCCCGGCCCCTACTAACTGATAGATTGAATACCGCGCATGTACAGCCACCTGAACACACTGCACGGAGTGTGCACCTTCCACTCTGCACGGCCCTTGTCGGTTGGTCTGACCCGTGTGATCTGCCGGTCATATCTGATCACAGGCTATGTTGCTCATTCATTGCTTTGGTGTCTTCCTATCTGCGCAGCGCGTAGCCTCAACCTAGCACTCGCGTTCTTGTCAATGCTCACGTGCTGCGCATTAGTCGGGGGTGGGAGGATGGAGGTGTCTGGAGATCGCTTCCTCCGCTCTCGCTATTTTCCATAGTACTGGATACGTTTAGTTTGCCTCGTGGGCCTCGTGGGCCTCGTTGGCCTCGTTAGCCTCGGCCTCAGCAGGCGTGGGGTTGGCAGCGACGCGGGCATACGATCCGCGTCCGTCAGGGCCACCACGCTGCTCGACGAACCAAGAGGGGAAGGTCCAGGTCGGGTCCTCATCGTCGTGGACATAAGTGAGCAGTAGGAAGTAGACAAAGCCCAGCTGGGCAGCGCTGCGAGGGTCAGTGGGAAACGGAAAACATTCTTTCCACCCATGTGAAGGTACACTCACATATCGGTGATGCCCAGGACGATGGTCTCGACATTAACAGAGATGACCCCCGCGGCGGGGCCGAGGACAGAGAAGACGCCGTAGATGACAAAAGTGCTGGTACGTTAGGAGGAATCAGAATCCTAGGACGCACATGAACAACAGGGCAACAAGTAGCCAGTACCTGCCCTTGGTCTTGGTGGAGCGCAGTCGCGCGGCATTGCCGCCAGGAATAAGGAGGTACGCGAACAGGAGACCAGTCCAGAGCACCGAGACGATGAACCACACGATCCACTGGGGGCGGAAGCTGTGGACGCGTGAGAAGCCGTTGGCGATAGCGGCCGAGAAGGCCGCCGCCGAGGCAGCGAGCGCGCCTATCAGACCGGACAAGGGAGCCGTACCGCTGAGAAGGGCCAGCTGGAGGACGAAGAGTGGCGCACTGAACACGTGCGCAAAGTCGCGGGCCCAAATGCGCTGCCTAAAGCAGACTTTGATCACCTCGCTGGGGGGCTCGGGAGGAGGCGCAGGTGGTACACGGAGGTTGATCGTCGCACTACCGTGGCCTCCGTGACCCCAATGGGCCCCATGTCCGCGGTGGTCGCCGTGATGCGGGTGAGAATGACCGAATCTCGACGGGAACACCCCGATACCGGTGGCAAGCATGAGGTAAGTCGTGGTCGTGATAGCGAGCGCAATGGCCGAGAGGCTGCTGCGTCAGCTGGTGTCATCTGCAGACATCTAACGCGCACGGGGCGCGTGAGGACCATGACCTTCCCCGGCGATTGATTCAGGTCGTCGTCGATCCAGAAGCGGGTGGTTTGCGTCTCGCCTCGCCCTCTCTTGCCTTGTCTCACAGCACTCACATGTGGAACACGCGCGCGCGACGCTCAACACGTAGAGCAAGGACACCAACGCCTGCCAGGCCCGCCGCGAACACGCCAAAGAAGACCCAGAAGCCGATGGTCGACATGAGGGTTGCTTTCAGAATGCAAGAATCATGGATCTGGGTGGGGGATGTCAGCGGCGGGGCCAGGGCCAGATTCGGGCGAGTTTGCAGACACTGGGCGCCCACCAAGTAGGATACGGATGCGGGCTGCCAGCGAGACCAGAAGGAGAAACAGGTTGCAAGACTACGCAGAATTCCGTACGGACGTGACTTTTTGCGACGACAGAGGCGAGCAACGACGAATTACTGCCCATCATAAACAGCTACAACCTACGGCACCATGTAGATCTGGCTCCTTCGCCGTTCGTCGTCACGGTGGGAGCCCGCCTCGCAGTCGGTTCTGACCGGTAGCGAGTGACCAGACACCACACTGGGAGGTGTTCCAATTGCTGTTCTCGTACCCTTCACCCTCTAGACTCGATGACCATGGCCACAGCGCACTGGTCCAGCCCGTGACTCGGCGCTCCCCTCATAGACTATGCCACGCCACGCCTGGGTTGCCAAGCGGCTTCGACTCACCGGTGTGGGATTGGGGGAGACAGTAATGATGGGCTCTTTAGTACGCGTGGCAGCGTAAACCACTTGGGCGACGTTCTGCATGGTGCGCGGAGGGTAGACGTTTGGTTCAGTGGGCGAAGGGGGCGCGGAGTGAAGGGGATTAAAGAGAGACAGAGAGTGACAAACGTGTGATCAGTATGAGCGTACTGGTTGCAGTTATATGCGAGCTAGTGGGGACAATGGGGCAATGGAATGCGTATGACGATGGCATCTGTGACGTAACCAGCCAGTTGCGGCAACACCATTCCCAAGAGAGTCGGAGCACGCGACCTCAACTAGCGCATTCGCCCACTGTTTGTCGCTTGGCCGACAATGATATCATCGATACCTGCTACCTGGTATCGAGGCTGATGCGTGCGTGATCAGTAAGCAGCAGGTATCGAGGCCGATGGTGCGTGATCAGTGTGATATGAATAACTAGAAATGAATGAATGAGAGGACCGTATCATGACGACCTGTATGATCATCTGCGAGTTCCGAACGAGAGCCTATAGCGGCGCGGGGGCGGCATTCCCTATCCCGTCATGAACAACCACACAAACGCGCGCCACACCTGTCCCAGCGTCCGCGTCATACCGCGCACCCTGTGGGACGTCAGTACGAACAGACGAGATCCGTACGCTTTGCGTGCTTTCCAACCCAACTCACACCGGGTGGTTGGTCCAGGCTGGCCACGTGTTGCCGCCAAAGACGACGCGCCCTAGTCCGTGGTCGTCGGGCCAGGTGTCGAGAGATCGCGATGTCGGCGGCCCCGGCGGCGGAGATGATGGGGACGCCTCCCGCGCGTGGCTGGCACGGTAACGCTCATAATCGTGTTGGTAGCCTTCATGGTAGCCTTCACTACTCGGCTGTGATGAGACAGGTTTCGGTTCACGCGGCTCTTGCAATGGCGGCTTTGCAGTTTGCTCGCCACGCGCCTGTGGTTCTGCAACCGGCTCTGCAGACGGTATCGGCGTCGGCACGGGCACCTCCCACTCAAACCCCGCGGCCTCTGCCGCTGCCATTGCAGCGCGTTCGCGCTCAAAGCTATACAGTCGAAGGTCGC
This sequence comes from Apiotrichum siamense, assembly GCA_023653615.1. NCBI lineage: Eukaryota > Fungi > Basidiomycota > Tremellomycetes > Trichosporonales > Trichosporonaceae > Apiotrichum > Apiotrichum siamense. Next base: position 189,817 of record JALJEG010000027.1, read on the forward strand.
GCGTCTCGTCGACCACAAAAGCCACCTCGGTGCGCAGAATCTTAACCTGCATCGCGAGTGAGATGAGCACCCACATCATGACAAGCTGAGTGAGCACGTTCCATGACACGAGACTCGCCGCCCAGGGCTGGTATTTGCTCTTTGGCCTCGCTGAAGCTACTGGAGCCTGTTCCTCGGGAAGTGCGAATGCGATGAGCGGCGGCGCGCCATCGGCACCGGCCAAGTCTCCAATGAAACCTCGGTCGCTCACCCGCTTGAGGTTTGTCCGAGGCGCGTTGACGAGAATCTCTGCACCGGTCAGTTAACGGCAATAGGAGTACAACCCACTGTCCCAGCCGTCGCCAGCGAGTTCGACCTTGAGTTCACCCTTGGCCTGTGGGAAAGACGGCAAGGCGACACCCGTGTCGTCCGCCACCTCGAGTGCAAGTTCGAGCGACCCGCGACCGCCGGCTACGCACACCTCTGCGCGGTCTACCTCACAAGGGAGCACCGCGTGTGCGAGCTGCCGCCCTCCGGGAGAGACAGCGTGCAGCACGCGCACCGACGGAACGTCAAAGGTCAGCCGCACCTCGGCAGCTCGCGATGGCCAACTCAGGGATACCAATACCGTCTGTACACCCCATATGTTGCGCTGCACCACGAGACGCACGACGCCAGACACGGGCATAGTTGAGCGGCGCGGGACTGTGTTGCCTGCGCTGTCGGTCCACGCAACGGTGCCAACGGTAGATCCTGCGGTACTGCACAACCGTGTGGCTGGCTGTTGTCGCAGATCGGACTGGTGGTCCTCCAACGTCATGTCCGCAAAGGAGGCGCCGAGGCACTTGATTGAGCACTGGGTGGGAAGTACCGGGTCATCGAAGCGTACAAACGGGATGGGCACCGGCGCATCGGGACAGACGAGCACATGTGGGAGCGGCACAAGTGTCCCCGCGATTCTGAGTACGCGCCGCTCATCATCCTCATCGTCCGAGCCGGTGGTCGTGGATGACACGATCGGCGCTATGAACTCGAGCTCGAACAGGCCAGCGGGTACAGGAACGCGCGGCGTCACTTTGAATTGGCGCAGTCGGCTGCTGTCGCCTGCACTTTGGACGGGCCGGCGACGAAGGGACATTGCGGGCGTGCGGCTAACGAGCATCGACGTTGTTGTGTCGTTGAATGAAAAGTCTGTGTCGTCCAGCGGCGCGAGCTCGTCAGCGTTGAGCGGCTCGAGGCGCGAGGCGTCTAACGGGAGCACACGCGTCAGGCGGGAGCGTACACTCGGCGAAGGCGGCATCTCGGTCGAGACGGACGAGTCGCCTTCATCCTCGGGCTCGACAGGCACGGACGCCATGTCCTCATCGGTCGACTTCCACCATAGTAGCCCGTCCCCGTGTATCTCGAGCTCGCGCCATCCCCAGCCAGAAGGAATGACAGCCTCAAGGGTCAACAGGCCATCAATGGCGGGAATACCGGCTTCAAACGCGACCGCAATGCTAGGACACTTGCTATCCCACTGCGGCTCCACCTTGAGATATGGCGGCGCGTTAAGCGACGCGATGAAGCTCCATTGCAGCTTCAGCGTGTTGGTGCTGGCGCGTCAGCTACCTAGCGACTGCCATGTCCTCATTCATACCTCGGAAACCGGCCCTCGAGCCAGCTGCCGCCTTCGTCGTCGCTCTCGTCGTCCGACTCGGATGCGCCAGGCACCTCGCCGTCCTCCCAACCATCCTCGAGATAGCGGCGGCGCAAATGAGACCCCTTGCTGCCTCGGCGCGGTGAGAACAGGTCGCTGCCACCCCCAGGGCTCCGCAACTCGGGCAGCACCTTCGGGTCCGCAATGACCGTCACCTCGCTGTCAGGGTCGACGTTGCTGAGCATCTGGAACTTGATCGTGTTGTCGAGACACTTTGGCACGGGGATCACGGACCGAAAGGACGCGTCCATGCCCTCGTCCCGTTGCTCGACAGGCACCTGGAACTCAATGATGGCAAGGAACTCGGCACGGTCGCGCATCGCCCCGCCGGTCTCGCGCCGGGACGGCGTCCCAGCTGCTTCCGCGGCTGATCCAAGACTGCTCCGCCCGCCTCGTCGCCGGCCGGGGTAGTGGTCCTGTGCAACGACAAAAATCTGCCCCTCCGGTGTCGGCTCCAAGCGCGGGGGCACGTCGGCGTCCGCCGTCGCCGTTGTTGTCGGCACTGACGAGCTCTTTGAGGGGAGATTGAGGAGTGTGACAGCGGCAAGGAGGTTGGACGAGCCGCGGTTGAGAAGGTACGGCGTGACGGGCAGAGGATACAGCGCGGGGATGGAAAGCAGTGTCGGCGTCGGACCTGCGCGTTAGTACACGTGGGCTCGTGTGGCGGGAACACACCGCTGAAGAGGGGCCACTTGGCTCCCACCGCATCTCGAGGGATGGCAAGCTGCGTGTCAGTGTCGTGCCCACAGTGGGAAGACCCTTCCCTCCTTGTGCTTTGAGTCTCATTTGCTGTCTTCCTCGGCCTATACGGGCACCGTGAAGCTCATACCCAGCGCCAGTGTCCCCGCCCCGCCCTCATCCATCCCATTCAACTCACCTTGACACACAAGATCCCTCGCGCCACGCCCGCTCGATCAGCTGTCGCCGACACCGCGACGCGGGACACAATGTTCACCTCCCCCGCACCCGGCGTGCTTGCTCCGGCAGCGGAGGACGTGAAACTGCCGCGGCGAGGGGTGCGGCCGTTCCTGTCCATCCCGGGAGGGCGAGGCGGGGCAGGGCGGGGAATGGTCGAAGCGGCTGGCGAGGCGGAGGGTATTAGTGGTGAGTGATGGGCCGGATGCTATTGTGCGTCGGTGAAGGAGAAAACTTCGGTGGAGACGACAACTTTTGGCAGTGAAGGACTGGTCGAGGTAGACAAAGGAAGACCTCTGAGAGACAGTAGCCGCCCAACAGATATAGCAGCGAAAGGTTCCGGCTGACGAGGAGCGTTATAGGTGGCGACAACGACGACGCTTGCGGCGATCTGAGCTGATTTCTTCCAGGCTGTTGCTAGCACGCTAGGGGTGAGGGATAGTACTCGGTGATGGTGGAGATACGGAGATGGACGACTGATTGCTGAGGGTATACGAGTGGTTGGTTGTGGTTGGTACTGTTGTTGCATATTTCCCAGTTGGGTCGCCACTCGCGACTTTTTGGAGTGCCTGAGTGGGTTGACGCGTCGCCCATCAACTGCGCCTGGGCTGCCGACACGCGCGGCCCGCACCAAACCAAGTTGCAGCATGCACCACGCGCAATCACTGTCCAATCGACACTCGAGGGCGACACCACACAACAGACGCACAGGGCCAGGGGCCGAAACTGTCGATGCGCAGGCGTATACATGAGCAGTGATAGATATGGGATGGGTGATGTTAGGGGGGGGCCGTAAGTCGCTGTCGAGCGCTATACTGATTTTGGGGTCGACAAGAGGAGTGGGCGGTGGGGGTGTACATAGGATATGCCGTACTACTTCTCTCCAGTGCTTCTGCGAGGGCGCTCCCCTCTCGCCTCTCCCTCCTCTTGTCAGCACGCGACCGAGCGGACGAGGTGGCTATTAACGCTGTTTCTCGGATACCATCTCGGCTCCGCGCAGTCGCCCGCTACTCTCTCTCCTCTCCGCTCCTCTCTGAAAGCGACCATGCGCTTAGGCAGTAGCCTCGGCGGACTTGGGTTCCTCAACGTGGTCCCACGACGCCCCGCTCCCGTTGTTGCTCTCGGGCGCGCCTTCGGATGAAACGTCCGCGACCTCGGCCTCGGCCTCCTCTTCCGCAGCCTCAACGGCCTCAACAATCTCCTCAACCTTGGACTCAAGGACAGCCTCGACCTTGGCAGCCTCGGACGCGGCCGCAGCCTCAACCTTGGCCTCACCCTCGGCGGCCTGCTCGGCGACATTGGTCGCCTTCGCGGCCTTGGGCTCCTCGGCGGCGTCAATGTCGTCAATGTCGGCAACGGACGCGCCGGCGGCAGCGGCAGCGGGGGGCGCACCGGCAGCGGCGGCAGCCGAGGTGAGCTGGGTGAGCTTGATGACAAGCTGGAAGACGGGCTCTGGGCAGACCTTCTGGTAGACTGGAAGATTAGACACAAGTCACAACTGGGCAAGGTAATCAGGACTCACTCATGAGGAGCTCGACGGGCTGGGGATAGACGCGGAGGGCACGGTAGAAGTGGGTGGCGGCCTTGATGTAGTTCTCGGGGCCTGGACGTACGCGTTAGCTAACTGGTTCCTGTGCTTCATTACCCAGTGACTCACCCTGGGCGGCAAGACCCTCAGCAATCGCAACGTTCTCCTGGAAGTAGGCCTCCATGGCCTCCGGGCTCTGGGGAGTAGGCTCGAGCTCGAGCTCAACGAGAGCCATGGTGAGCTCCTGTAGATGGTTAGCCGTATAACCTAACAGGTTCCATATCTGCCCCGCCTTGGGCGTTGGGATGTTACGATCGGCAATATGCCAGTCCGCACTCCTCAAAGTCCGCACTCCTCAAAGCCATCTCCACCTGCCTCTCCTCGCGAGCGGTACTTACACGCTGGTCGCGAATAGCCTGCTCCTTGGCGCGGGCCTCGGCGGCCGCCTTGATCTTCTTCTGTTGCTTGCCTGGAATGTCAGCATGACTCTCCACAACGAGGACGGTGCAGTGAAATGAAGGAATTAGGGAGAGACAATATGAGACTGCGGAGATCACACGCCTTGATCCAACGTTCATGGGACACAAGCCGAGACGCCAAGTGTCACCATCGCCATCAACAGGAAATCATGCACAAGCATCGGTATGATCCGAGGGGCTTCGAGCAGCGACTCCAGTCATTCGTTCAATCTCAAGGTCGACATGCAACACAACGCCTGTCGCAGTTCCTCAATCCCCGTGTTGTACGGCTGCGTCCAGCGTGCGCTACTTCCTGTGGAGGTGATAGCCCAGGCGTATGACAATGATACCGAATCCCACACACGGGAACGCGGTGGGCTGCTGCGTGCGCCAGCGGCTGTCCGCTGCTATCCCCCCTCCACCCCACCTTGACTCGGCGAGTGAAGGGACAGTCAGTCACCCGCAAATCAGGTGTGCCGCGGTCGTCTGCTGTTGCATTCTTCTCACAGCGCGCCGGATGTCCTTCCCACCTGTCCGTTGTCGCCCGAGTCTCCCTCTTTCCTCTACTCTCACCGCAGGGCCGACCCAGCCGGTTGACACTTACGGAGACCCTTGCGGAACTCAGGTGAGTTGCGGCGCATGTAGTCAAAGTAGACGCAGTAGCCGAGCACGCCGGTCGCAATCGTTCCGGCTGTAATAAGGGCGATCTGGCTTGCGCGGGACATTTTGTGAAGTATAGACGGGGGTGGGAGGTTTGGATGGGAGGGGGGTTAAAGTGTTGATTTTGAGTTGGTGCGTGTCGTCGTCCAAAGAAAGCGTTCGGCGGCGAAAAGTGGATGACACAGGAATAATGCGGAAGCAAATCAGGGAGGGAAGAAAAAACTAGGGTGAGAGACGACATGCTGTCGTTTTGGACAACTTAACTAGGTTTCCCGCTAACACAGGGCATTGGGTGGTGACGACAAGCACATGTGTGATGACGATAAAAATGTAAACGGACAGCGGACATCGGGACAGCACGACATGTCCAGGTAGCATAGCCTGGCCAGACTTCGCAAGCCAGGCTTAGGCAGGAGGTCGACGGTAGTTTCGTCAGTCGGCTCTCCACACGTCCTCCGCAACAGACTCAAAACGTAACAGGCATATCGTCTCTCTACGGGTGGGGGCGGGTAGTTTTTAGTTCTTCGTTACTTGCCTCTCTCTCTCTCATCATTGCGACAGGGGACACCACTATACAGAAAGGAATACTAGTTTCATTTCGAATAGAGACGCCGGCAATGAAAACGGGAGACCGTGAGAGATGTGGCAATTGGTGGTCAAAGCCGCGGGAGGGGTGCGGGGTAGGGGAGGAGGAGCGGCTGCGAGGGGGAAGGGAGTGGATAGGGGAGAACACAACACGCGCGCCGAGGAGAGGCCGGATGAGAGAGGCGAGGGAGTATAAGGGCGAGAACGGAACATGCTAGTGCGCGAGGCGCGCAGTCTAACGGACCGTTTACTGACCGCGTTTCTTGAGGTTGGTCGAGAGCTTCAAGAGTCAGCTTGCCTTCCCAGATTGTCCTCCTCCACTTACCCATTCCAGACCCTCGTAGAGACCGTCACCCGAGGTCGCGCAGGCAGCCTGGATGTACCACTGGCGCTGGCGGAGCGAGTGGAGGCCAAGCTTGTCGGTGATGTCGGCGGCGTTCATAGCGTTGGGGAGATCCTGCTTGTTGGCGAAGACGAGGAGGAGAGCGTCGCGGAGCTCGTCCTCACTCAACATGCGCTGGACTGGAACGGATCAGAACAGGTCGTCGCCTGCATAGGTGCTGTACTCACGCTCCTCGCGGGCCTCAGTAATACGCTCCCTGTCGTTCGAGTCGACGACGAAGATGATGCCCTGGGTGTTCTGGAAGTCTGGACAATGTCAGTGCGAGTCGAAGGATAAGGCGAGCGCAATGTGATCGAGCGTTTGAGCGCACACCCATGCGGAGCGCACATGCGCGTCCACTACGGTTTGGCCATCGCCGTGGCTACCAACGACGGCGCTATGCCGCAAATGCTCAACTCGGTTCACACTAGCGACCTCAAGAACGCTGTTGGGGTACGTACAGTGCCTCCAGAGGGGACGGATCTTGTCCTGTCCTCCGACATCCCAGACGGTGAACGAGATGTTCTTGTACTCGACGGTCTCGACGTTGAAGCCTGCGATATTAATAATGAGTTGGTTCGGGGGACCACAGCGGCTGATGCTGCAGCGGCAGACAAAGCAGGCAGAGCAAGACACATGCGACCGCCAAGTGAGAGTGGCAAACACAAACAAAGGTCGATAGTTGACGCGTGCACCGATTGTGCGATGCTTCCTGCAAGTCCGGGCACCAGAGCCCTGTGCGTCGCCGACAGAGCGAGAGGAAGGCATGGCATGCCAGCCTCAGGTCCATTCGCGGCCGTTTCGCAACCACGGCCGCGCACCCACACCAACCTCGCTGCACAGCCGTACTCAGGTGTAGCGTGCAGGGGTAGGAGTAGGAGCGCGGGGCAATACCCAACAGTGTGCAGATTGGGTCGCCGGCCTCTGCATCCAATGCTGAGGGCGACCTTGCGACATTAGGGATGGTCGCCGTAGTCCCGTCCGCAAGGAGCGGGACCACGGCCTTGGGGTCCGGCCGCGTCCTTGTTCTGCGTCTTGTTGCTCTCGCTCGCTCTGTCCGCCGCTGCACTGCGCTGCAGCTCATGGAACGTACCGATGGTGGGGATGGTGGTGACAATCTCGCCGAGCTTAAGCTTGTAGAGGATGGTAGTCTTACCGGCGGCGTCGAGACCGACCATAAGAATACCTGGCGGTGTTAGTCTGGGGACGTGGTAGGCATGCGCACACGCGCATGGGCGTCGTGGCGAGTGAGATGAGTAGGTCGCTCTCGTGCTGCCGCGGCAGCGACGTCGGCGACGGCATGACGGCAGAGAGCCAGCGCCTTGCCGTGTCCGGCATGTCGCGTGCGCGACATGACACGTAGCGCGCACAATTAACGCCCGTCCCCGAAAATGAGGGAGCACTCGCGACAGCGGAGGCACAGCACTGCGCGACAGGTCTGGCCGCTACGTTGAGCAACTCATGCGCCGCGCCGCGCGTTGCGAGGCTCGCTGGATGGATGACGGCACGGCGGCGTGTTGGGAGGGCTGCGGCAAGCACAGCGAGGATACTTACGCATCTCCCTCTTGCCGAAGAGGCCGGAGAGCAGACGAGAGACGGAGAGACCCATGGTGTGAGGAGATCGTGCTGGAAGTGTGGGAGCGGGGGGAGAGGAAGGGAGTGTGGAGAGACTTGAAGAGACAGGGTACGAGGTAGATGAAGAGGAGGTGATGGCGAGGAGGGTGGTGGTGGCAGCAGGGTGGTGTGGACTGTGCTTGCTGGCGTCGTGGCATCCCTGGCCAGCATTGAAAAGGAAAAGGCACGAGGCTGCTCAGGGGAATGAGCCATGCGCTGGGCTCCAACAAGGCTAATGCAGAAAAAAAAAGCGTAATGCCACCCATAATGCCCATTAGGACATTAATAGTAGGCAAGGAATGCTTCCGCTCCCCGCGCAGTAAGCGACCTGACGCGTCCCGGCAACCACGCACAGTACATACGCACCGGCCAGACCAGTAACACCGCCTATCCCCGAGCGTGGCACACTCCGAACCCGTCCTCCTCACGTCCTCGTCACTACTGGCGTCCCCGTCACGATCACAACAAGAGGCGGACACGACACCAAAGTCACCGGGTACCAACATAGGACCGGCAGGTGGTCGGGCGCTACACTGCAACACTTGTGTTATTTGTTCAACATCGAGTGGAGAAGGACAGTGTGCGATTGACGCGTGTCCCGTCCCGTGGGTTCTGATATCTGATGCCGTGCGTCGCGCTGGCGGCAACGACTATGGTCGTCGTTATCACCACTCAGGCGGCGGCCACCACGTCTACCACGTCGCTGGAACCTGTGGATGCCTGTAGGGAGTGGAGAAACCCTTTGAACAAGACACTCGCCGCACCGTGCACGGGTCCGTAAACAATCAGAATCAACAGTAATCCCGATCGCGCGCGAAGCGTAAATGCCACGTCCTCTGTGCGCGCAGGCACAAACCTCGCCAACCGCTTCCCACAGAAAACTAGTCGTATGCATTACACGTCGTTCTACCTACACTTTGTCTAAACTTGTCTCCAACACCCCGGTCGCAGCCGCCGCTAGGCTACAACACTGGCACATAGTCGCCGATACGATCGCGGGCGTCCTGCGCAATGCATTCTGCAATCCACGTGAGATTGCGGACCTCCTGCTCCTTGAGCTTGACAAACGAGTAGAAGACGCCAAACTGGAACTGGCAGAGGAACGACTGCTTGTTGAGCTCGACGTCCCACTTGAAGAACTCATCCTCGAGGGACGAACCGGCCGCGTCGTCGTCCTCGCCGGCCAGCGCCGACGTGCCGCCCGCCTTGTCGAAGAAGGCACGGTACTCGGAAATGTGGTCGACAGAGGCAACGACCTGCTCAATGTCGTCGGCACGCGCGAGCGCGTTGTTGCCCTCGGGGTAGAGGCGGCCGATGGTGGGGAAGAGACGCGCACGCTGCTCCTTGCTGAGTTCGGTGCCAAACGAATTGATTGTAATGTTGATCGTGCGGCGGTCAGCCTCGAACGAGAGAATGTTGGACATGACTTCGTTGGTCGGCGAGGGGAGGGTCTGGCAGAACTCGTAAAAGTCCTCGAGATACGCCTTGTAGAGCGCGTTGCGGATAATCTCGATGTTGAGGTCGTCGAGGTCCTGCGCCGAGAGACAGTCGCGGAAGTATGGGGCCAGCGGCGTCTCAACGAGCACCGAGTGATACAACTCCTCAACGTTTGTGGCGACGCACAGCGCAGGCATCGTGTCGAACACGCCGAGCGGATGGCAGCGCTCGAGCAGCTCGTGCGTGTCGCGCTCGTGTAGAGTCCCCAGTGTGAGGAGAATGACATTGTCAATCATGTACGCATAGGTAACGTAGTCGAGGAACGTTGCCAACGGCTCAACTGCGTTGGTACGAATAAAGTTGAACTCGTCGACGAGCTTGGCGGTGGCCTTGGAGCGTCAGCTAGGTCGTAAGCTGGTTGGTTAGTGGGCACACCGCTGCTCACCTTATCAGCAATGGTCGCGGTGCTCAGCGGTAGGGGCTCGTTGGCGAGAAAGTTTCCGTAGTCCGTTGAGCTAAGTTGCATGCGAAAGTCTGTGCGATGTGAGTACACAGCGGTTGCGGTAGGCATTTGTGGGCACTAAGGCGAGATTGACATTCCATGCCAACTGATCGAACACAACAATACTCACCCTCGAGGTTCTCGCATTGCGTCAAGGTGTGGTAGTTTGTCTGCGTGAGGAGCGCATTCTTGTACCCGCGGATGACACCCTCGAGGAAGCCGTTGTTCACCTGTCGGGCGTGAGTTCATGGGAAGACGGATTCGGGAGACCACAAGATGGGCAAGCTGGGTGCACAAGTGCCAACGGGCAGAAAAGCCAGCTGGTCGTCTATGGCCTCCTACTCGGCGCTATGTCACTGTAGCATCAGAGTGATACTTACGTTGAACCCCAGAGCCTCCATTTCCGATCAATGTTGGTTGTTGCTGTTGTTGCTAGTCGAAGTGGTGGTCCGAGGTCGACAATGTCGATGACATGCGGGCCAGGAGAGGTTGTCGCCGCACAACGTCACGTCACCACCGGGGACAGGTCGCTCACCGTTTCTGATAGTATTGATCCCGCAGTATGTAATCCCACGTCACCAACCCAATGTGCCATTTTGCTGTGCATTTATAGCACACCTGCTGCATCCGGCAAACCGCCTGCTTCCAGCGTGTCGGTTTCGTCACGCACACTGGAGAGGAGCAAGCGCGCGCACTTGCATCTCCAGTTCACGTCCAAGGAGACTCTCGCTTGTCGCTGAGGATACCACCCTCGCTTCGTCTTTCTGTCTCCTCCATTGCCTTCCATCTATTCACCATCCTCGTTTCCTTTTCCTTCATATCGTTTCCTTCACAGACCCTGCTCTCTCTCCCGCACGTTCAGGCCCCGGTCACTTGCTCTTGACTTCTTCCCACGACCACCATTCACACTCCACCCCGCGTCCCACTCTTTACCTCACTCGACAAAAGATTCTTTCCTACGGCCCATCGAATCCTTCCTACGCGCTCAGTATACACGACCCTGCGACGCGACGACACCCCTGTCGGCAACGCAACGAACCGAAAACACACTGCGACCACCACCATTGCCGCGTAGCACCAACCATGGCCCAGCGGAAGACGGCGCGCGCAGAGGCGCCTGGGTCCATTAAGACCACAGGCATATCACCTGCCAGCGAGTCGTCGTCGCTCTCGTCGCTCGCGACCGACCCGGCGCCCACTGTCAAGGTGAACAAGGCGCACCTGGCAGAGATCAAGACCGCCCTCGATGATATCCTGAAGAAGGTACGTTTTTATCGTGGGGCCTCCACCAGCAACCCACAAGTCATGGGTCACTCTAGCGGGTTTCACCCGACCCGGTCCACATGGACGAGCACGAACGGCTCTGAGAAGCGTGACATGGATAATCACTGGTGCTTTCGGCGCCACGTCCACAAAGGCCGTCTTCGAGACTATACTACCCGCTATCTTTTGTGTCTCGAGTCCGAACCGCTACTGACCTCACTCAGCACCTTGTTGACCAAGCCTTCACACCTTCGCGCCTCCACCCCACGGTCCACCTGTCACTGGGCTACGCTAGCGTGCTCATCTCGCTGTGCGCTATGCTGTACTGCATGCGCATGCGCTTTGAGGACAGCAAACCAGCACTGTGGCTTGCCGTCGTGTCGTATGGCGGTTTCCAGGGCGCTCTGTGGGCGTGGAAGCGATGGGTTGAGCGTGGTGAGGTGTTCAGAGGACGGCGGAGGCGTATGTTCAAGCGCGTGAGTAGCTGGACGGCCCGGGGTGTGTATCGTACGCTGACATGGTCCAGATCGAGACCGACCTGATCCAGATCTACACCTCCACCTCTCTCCTCCCTCCCCCTTCGACGGCAATCAGTGTGTCCCCCAACTCGCACCCGTCTTCCCCGACGGGCTCGTCCGGTTCACCCCTGTCGTCACCTTCTACAGCCTCAGATCCCTCGGCCTCGTTCCCTCTCCTGGGCCCGCCACCCATGCAGCCCCAACCCCAGGGCCCGACATATCTCGTCCACCTCAAGCTCGCCACGACTTCCAACAACGGCAAGAGCCTGATCCACAAGGCACGCGTCGTTAGCGGCAAGCCCGTGGGCGAGGTCGTGGATGAGGAAGGCGGCGTCGAGGAGGGCCAGGTGACCCGCTGGATCGTCGGTCTTCTTGACGAGGCCGGCCTCGTGGGTGTTGAGGACGAGGACGCCGACGAGACTCCGGACGGTCACGCCAAGCAGGAGTAAGGTGCCTTCTCTCCTTCTTGCCATTCAAACCTTTGCGACGCTCTCCATCACCCGTCGTCCGGGAACCTTCCGGCCTCGTTCGCCGTCCCTCACGTCCCACATTATACATCGTCCACTCTTAATCCATCTTACGATTGTCCCACATACGGTGTACATACCCGCGACGCCGACAGACAAACCCCGCCCAGGCACCGTCCCGTAGCACAAAAGCACGCATTTTGATGACTCTCCACTTGAATCCTATCTCACGCATATACGAACGCGCACTTCATACTTTTTTTTTGGCCATTTTTTTTCTCTCCATCCCCAAACCGCCTTCACCAAATCTACGCCTCCGCCTTGAATAGTGGCAACGCGCTCGCGCGGGCGGATTCTTCTGGCGCGTTGCTCAAGCCAAATCCCTCCTTCGCTTTGGACGCATACGCCAGTATCGACCAACCACACGGCGTTGGCGCGTTCCCACGACCAGCCGCCAGCTCGCGAGCGACGTCGTGAAGCGAAGGACGGAAAATGTCGCTATTATACAACCCCAGACGTATTGCGGCCGCGCTATGGGCCCAAGATGTCCTTGCGTTCTACGTTCCGTAGATACCTCCGCGCGCACGCACGCACGAGCGAGTAGCGTCATGTAAAACATCTAGAGAGCCGCTGGACTGTGTGGTTGAGCGCTTGCGTCGATTGAAAACTGGATTCTGGCGACCCAACTCTTATCATACGAATCTAGCTATAGTACTGCACAATGCTGGGCACGTATGATGTTACTGACTATTCAAGGTGCAGCTGGCACGCGATAGCGCTCTCCTCGGAAGTGTCCGCGCGCCATCGACTCTAACGTGCAGCTCAACGTACCCGGCGCTGGTGGCTATGAGAACGACAAGATCATCACTCAACAGGGGCCCTTGTGCCTTCGGCTAGACACGGGGCCTGGGTTGAGCCATGAGGACTCTTGACGTTCGTGCAGCTGACGACAACGGCGCTATTCTCTCTCATATTGCCCGTCAGTGGCCCGTCTGGCAGGTCAGAGAGCCGCTGCATGGGTGACATGCGAATTCCTGGAGGGCAAAATCAGAGGCGAGGCAAGACCGTTGGCCTGCGTGCCCAGTGCTGAGCAGTCCATCGCGGTGTCAGCGATCCAGCCGTATCAGTGACACCCCCTGCAATACTTCACGTTCCTTGTCTCGTCCGAGGAGTCACATCTACACGTCTATCGCAGAACCCGGATACGTACGTACATATTACTTGTAATGATCGTCGCTCGTCGCTCGTGAGCCGCGGCAAACCCTGCCAGTAGCCAGTCGCCAGCTCATGCGCGGCCAAGCACACACGCCTCGACCCAGTACTCATGGATACGCTCGTCGCCCGAGAGCTCGGGGTGGAACGATGTAACGAGCTTGCGCCCCTGGCGGAGCATCACATCCGGGATGCGCTGCACATCGGGCTCGCCGAGCTTGGCGTCCGCGGCCGGCGGCGCCGGCACGCATTCGGCCGGCAGGCTCGCGAGAACCTCAACATCGGCGCCGCCCGCGAGGGAGTGGACTGCAGGCGCGCGGATGAAAATTGCGTTGAACGGCGTCTCGGGCTTGCGCAGGGCCGGAATCGTCAGCGGGCATTCGAAGCTCTCAAGCTGGCCGCCGTAGAGGTTGCGCCAGACGCGCAGGCCGCGCATACCGCCCCACGCGCGCCCGTCGTTCTTGCGCTTGCCACCACCGACACCATCCGGCTCCGCCATCAGGATCATGCCCGCGCACGTGCCGTACACGGGCTTGGTCGGGTCGGCGACAAAAGCCTCGAGAGCCGGGAGCATGCCCTCGGTGCGCGCCGCGACGCGCGTGATCGCCGTCGACTCGCCGCCGGGGAGGACGAGTGCGTGGCAGGTCTGTGGGTTAGGGACGGTAACAGGACACAGCGCTGGTCGGCGGCCAGGTGAATCGTGTGTCGGGTAGCACAGCGGTTGACACCATTGTCAAAACTAGGCACCTAAGATACTCACCGCCAGCTGTTCGGGGTTACGGACCGCAATCGCGGTGATGGTGTGGCCCTTGGGCTGGAGGCTGCTTGTTAGCATCAAGATTGTTCCCAGTCCCAGTGGAGCACCTCTACCGCTTGGCCCGCCCCATCTTGCCCACCTCTCTCATCTGCCATTGCTGGCAGCCGGCGGGCTCAGACAAGCAAGTCTCCCTTCAACCCAGCACCTCCACTTCGAGGCAACTCACCGCTCGAGGTAGTGCATGTGCTCGATGAACGCGCCCTGCAGTGCGAGCACGCCGATGATGAGACGCTCCGGGAGCGCCACGGGCGTGTTAGCGTCAACGGTCACGGTCATGGCGATGGGTGGCGACTGGTGGACAGGATATCTGGTAAAGGTCAAAAAAAGTCAGCGTGAGGATGGGCCGGAGGTCGGCTTATCCGCGGAGCCCAGTGGAAGATTCGGTCTCGACTCGGTTCGGAGCCCACTTGGGGAGTGTAGATCATCCGTTGATGATAAGCGACGTCTCAAGTGATACCCACTAGTTAAGGCAACCTAAGACACGTCATTCTTTGGGATTAAGAAGACCCCTCCAGGACGAAGGGAGGCTTCAAACAGATGTCGCAGTTCCGAGGAAGCATCTACGCGAGATATCTGGGTACATGGGATCGCGGGAAAGAGCCACTTGCCCGTACATACCTGGTCCGATAGATAGGCATGAGAGGTACCGCAGATTAGGGGATGGACGGGCAATGGCTGGTCTTGTGGCGCTCGCTCAACAGACTCAGAGTTGTCTCGTGAGCTTGTTGTACACGTATGTCTTTGCCATATATGTTTCCACGGCCCCATGTGTAGGAAATGAGAGAGCCACGTCTCCCAATACCGGACCCAGTACATCAAATCAACAACCCCAGGACTTCCTTGATGATTGTGATCTGGCATCAAGCACCTCAGCAACGAACAAACTGGGAACACATGTATAGGTGTTGGCAGCTGGCACAGCGGCTAGGTTGGCTTTAGCCGCATAGTAAGATGTTAGCAGGAACCATAAGCTTAATGGAAACAGTATAAACATGTGCTACATGTCGTCATCGTTGTTGACTCATGGGGCGAACCTGCGCAACGGTACCGAGGCGCGTCTGTCACGCATACCGAAGGTCGTTAACTGCCTCCGACTTGCCGATATCGATGGTGCATCCCGATGAGTTGACGAGCGTCTTGAAGCCTGAAACGAACTCCACGCCTCCATCCACTGGTCCATTGTTCCCTCGTTCGCATCTTGAAACTTGATCTGGATGGCAGTCCGTGCGTATGTCGGGAACCGGGGCTTGTGTGGGTATGCGACTGCGGCCTGAGCGGTCAGAGATAGGAACAATCAAACGTGCATCCATTGTCCAGAGATCAACCAGACAACAAAGACGGCCGTACCAGGAAGCAACGCATCGCATTGGTCCTTCGGCCAATCCGGGAGAAGGGCATGAAGCGAGGTGAAGAGGAAGTCCAGCTATCGCGCCTTATGTCGACCAACGACCGTAGGCCCATCGGCGACGGGTCTTGTCCAGAGTTGGTTGGACGCCCCAGTCCAGCCAAGATGCACTGGATTCGCAGCAGCGGCTGGACAACCGTGGCAGTGCGGCATTGAAGCACTCCGGCTCGCACGTTGCTGATGTTGCGCTCGCTATCAGGAGCAGGTGGCGGGTCCCATTAAGCTAATGCCCATTCATGAGGAGTTATCGCAGCTCGCATCGATGGCCGGCGACTCGGCGCGAGGGTGGTCCCTGTGTCAGCAATGTGGCGGGGTCGTCTTCTTAGGCGCCGAGAACTGATTCCAACCGGCTGTCGGGCGCACGATGGCCAGGAGATGCATCGTCGGACTGATGTGAAGACATCCAGGGAAGTTGCACTGCGGCGCGGTGCAATTGACTGCCCAAAATCCCCTGCCCCTCCAGCCATCTAACTCCACCCTGCCCAGCCCTGCTTAGTCTACTTACCCGTCAGCTTCATCGAGGCCAAAGACGTCACCTTCCGAAATAGTATGAACTCCGAGTGCATTGGGCTCGTGCAGCTCGTCCTCCCGGTCTGCAATTCCCTAGCTGTTCCGGGACAACCGCTGCTGGTCGTCTTTCCCGTCCCCCCAACTTTTCTCTCCGAGACGGTGCACGGAGAGCTCTGATGCACTCTGAAAGCAATGTACTTGTATCCGGTTCAGCCGGGATTGGTCTCCCGCGAGATATAGGTCACCCTGCTCTTCTTCTCATGTTGCTAATGTTGCTTGCACTGCTGGGGACGCACCATGCGGTCACGCGAGGATGTCTCACCATCGGCAGACACCAGAAGACTAGGGCCCTGCAGGTGCCGCCTGCACAATGGCTTGGACGGTTGTGAAACTCAGCAGGTTGTCTAACTGCTGATCCGAAGCCCGACATCTTACCTCCAATTGTCTCAAGCTCCCGAGAGGCCTCGGGAATGCAGCTGGTTTCGAATATTCATGGTTCAGAATCGTCCACGAAACTGCAGCTCCGTGTGGCCATGCTCTCCATCAATGCCGACGGCGACATGCAACAAACATCTTGCTGTCCGCATGGCTGTGCAGAGCTGTATTGTCTGCATCGTGCTTTGGTCCTGTGGTGGAATGGCTCAATGGACAGGCTGGGTGCGGCGACGTGCACATCCGATGTGCATAAGGTCAGCGACGCCACCTGCAGGATTCGGGGGAAACACTATCACAATCTAAAAATGACCGCGTATGACTTTTTTTCCGCGTCGCTCGTCATCTACCATTCAGTCGGCGTCCATGCATGACCAGCCATCGCTGCGCCAATTTCATGGTGCGCTTAGGAGGGCGCGAGGGCTATGCAGATAATCAACGAACACATGTCCCACTACTGGGCACGATACCCACGCCGCGCAGCCCGTCAGCTTCCTCTCCTGTGTCGCGCCGCTAGCCGCTCGGGCCATATCCACCGTGCTTCTCGGCAGGGACCCTGTTCCCGCCCCCCGACGCCTTCCTCAGTCAGGATCTCAGGTAGGCTCCAGCGCTCAAGTTAGTTGCTGGAACAGAGTGGTCCGTTCTCATGAAAGGCCGTAGGCTGTTGCCCGCCGATGGAATGATCATTTAGAGAACCGCCAAACGGGTTGGCTTTTCTTCTCCTTCTCTTTCTCATCCTCATTCTTCCTTCCTCAACCCCCTCGCCCACTCTCACCTCCGTAAGTCATCAACCATTGCGTTCTACGCTCTCCGCCGCCATGCGCATCTTTGAAACTGCCGTCAAAACCGGACTTTGTCCCGTCAGAGGGAACAGCTCTGCCAGTTGGTGCTGCGATGAGATCGTGTTTGGCGTCGGTGACAAGACAAACCTTTCTCCCTGTGCAAGTCACTGACACGACGCTGCTTCACCTTTATACCTCCTTGACCTCTGTCTATTTCCGGCACCTCGTCGTCATGTCGGACGTCGGCTCGTTGGTACTGGCACATCTGTGCATCTGTGGACATGGCTGTGCCTTACATCCGCTCGACCTGTGTCCCCCTCTGCCCAACAATGTTCCACAACCGCATGTGTAACCCCTTCGTGTCATCGACATGATAATACTTCACCGATACTCATTATTCTGTGCCCGGCATGCACCTCCGCACGCGCCGCATGTCCCCACATGCACGATTGCATCGGGCATCCCTCAACGTGTCGTCTCCCCCTTTGAAACGTCCACTTGTCTCTCGTTGTGGTGTATCCCCGCCCACTGCCTCTCCTTCACACTTTATCCACACAACAGACTCGACGCCGGCCGTCAACCCATTCGCAGGACGAACCACATTCTCCTCAGCGCTAGTCGCATCTCTCCCGAACCCTCCACCCACTTGTGTACCACGACTCTTGTCAATCCACGACCTACGGAGTAACGATCAATCATGCTCGCCAACCTTGCTGTGCTTTCTCTTATCCCGCTCCTGGCCACCTCGGTTTCGGCTGCAACACTCCCTTTCCGGTATAGCAAAGTCGTCGCCCGCAGCGAGCAGGTCCTCGCCAACGGCACCCGCTACGTTTCGAACAACCTTGAGCGCCGGACGCCCAAGACCAACAGGAAGAAGCGTTACGTTCGCCGGGAACGCACAAAGACATGCTACAGGCCCAGCAGCAGCACTGTCGCTCCCGGCAACACTACTCTGCCGTCTTCAACAGATGGCCACTCGTCCGTCGTTCCTACTTGGACTGACCAGTCCTCGGCGCGTCCGGTGCCCACCGATGGCAATTCGTCCGTGGTTCCTTCTTGGACCGGCGAGTCCTCTGGACTTCCGGTACCCACCGATAGCTACTCGTCCGTGGTTCCCACCTCGACCGGCGAGTCCTCGGCGATTCCGGTGCCCACCGACGGCAACAATAACAACAACGTCCCCGACTCGGAGTGGACACTCTGGAAGACCATCTCGGGTCAGGACTTTTTCGACTCCAGCAATTGGTACTTTTTCAACTACGACGACCCTACCCACGGGGAAGTCGACTACGTTGATAGCACCACAGCTTGGAACAACGGGCTCGTCTCCGTCGACAGTCAGGGTAACGCGATCATGAAGGTCGAGACTACTCCTCAGACTGGCAAGCGTCAGTCGGTCCGCCTTCACTCGTCGTTTACGTTCAACGGCGGCCTCGTTCTCATGGATGCCAGTCACATGCCTACCGGCTGCGGTACCTGGCCCGCCTGGTGGGAAAATGGACCCGACTGGCCTACTGGTGGCGAGATTGACATTCTCGAGGGTGTCAACGACGGCACTGTGAACCAAGTCTCGCTCCACACAGCCCCTGGCTGTACCATGCCTAATGACTTCCAGAGCGGACAGCGCGGACAGCTTCACACCGGCAACTTTAACGCTTACGACTGTTCCGCGGCCAACACCGGTAACCAGGGCTGCGGCGTCATCGACAACGACAACACGGGCTATGGCGAGGGCTTCAACTCGAATGGCGGCGGTGTCTACGCGCTCCAGTGGGACAACGACGGTATCGCCGTATGGTTCCTCCCCCGCGATAGTATCCCCGCCGACGTCACGTCCAACAAGCCCAACCCCGCCAACTGGGGCACGCCGGTGGCCCGCTTCCCCGCCACTACGTGTGACCCCTTCAAGTTCTTCTACGACCACATTTCCATCTTTGACACTACCCTCTGTGGTGACTGGGCCGGTTCCGACGACGTCTGGCACATGACCCAGCCTGGCCAATCCCAGTCGTGCGCCGCCAAGACCGGCTACAGCTCTTGCGTCGACTATGTCCACAACGAGGGTGCCGCCTTCAAGGACGCATACTGGTCCATCAAGTATGTCAAGTACTTTTCGTCTCCCGCGAGCCAGAAGCCGTAGTATGTTTGAATAATACTAAAGCTGGACTTTGTATTATTAGAGCATCTTGATAGACTTCCTTATTGTGGTATGCAATCGGGCCCCAGTGGACAGTGTATTCCTACGTCAGTTGCAATTCTTTCGAAACAAGATGAGTGAGAGGCGGCGACGCGGTTCTCCGTCTTGAAGCTTAGGATGCAAGTGTGATGAGCGCGAATGTAGTGAATCGCTTTGTGTCCTGTCTCGTTCGATGTTAATTGTTCGATGCATGAGCGCAGTTCAGCAGGTCAGTGCAGGCCGTTAGCTACTACTTGTGTTTCGTCGTCGTCTGGAGAATGGGGAGATTGTGGGATTGTGAGAAGACTGTTCAGCATCCTATCTCTAACGGAAGCAAAAGGCCACGTTATGCGGACATCATTAGCTCTCCGTTGGCCTGATTTCTTTCATACTTGTGCAGCGTCATTGTTTCCTGGTGAAGTGTGCAAACGTCTTGGAGTGAAGGTCGTTTGTTCCATCTGTCTCGCCCAGCATGTTCAAAAAGTGAGTGGTCCCGGGGCCCTGAGAATGACAATGGTCGTACGTGGCGTGGCCCCGGATGTCGTCCTTCCAGCGTCGCCGCCATCCGGCAGTCGGACTCGTGTTGCAATGCTGACCGGGCGCAGGTTCAGCCCCAAGGAAGACGTTAGCGGTTCGACCTCGCTCAAGTCGTCGGTGCAGCGCAACATCCGCAACCAGCTGCTCGCGCAGCTCCCTCTACTTTCAGTCCCTACGTTCCGGGAGGGCAGCGCGGACACTGCCACCACCGCGCCCGCACCTGCCGCCGCCCCTGTGCTCCCCACAGAGGAGGCGGTCGAGGAGGAGCAGGGCAAGGGTAAGGGCGGGAAGAAGGGGGGTAAGGGCAAGGGCGGAGGCAAGAAGGGCGGCAAGGAGAAGAAGGCTGCGCCGGTCGAGGAGGAACACGACGAGGAAGGCGGCGAGGTCACGGTACTCGACGAGATTTGGCCCAAGAAGGACGCGCTCGGCTTGACGAAGTGGTGAGTGTTGGGCAGGCTGGTGAACTGCGCAGCGCGGGATGTGGAAGCCTGGGTAACGTGAGGCATCAACAGACTGACACTGCAGCCACGACAGGATAAGCATCTACACGGTGCAGTCCGTGCCCCTCTTCTTCAACCACTTTGACGGCCCGTTCATCCCGACCCTGCGCCTGCTGCACAAGTACCCCGAGATGCTCCCGCACGTGCAGATCGACCGCGGTGCAATCAAGTTCCTGCTGGCAGGCGCGAATATGATGGCCCCTGGTCTGCTGTCCGCTGGTGGTGTGCTGCCGGATGGGCTCCAGAAGGACGACCTGGTGGCGATCCACGCTGAGGGCAAGGCGCATGCCGCGGGCATCGGGCGCATGGCGGCGAGCTCGGCGGAGATCAAGAAGGCCGCCAAGGGCGTCGCCGTCGAGGTCGTCTGCTGGGTTGGGTGAGCGCTGATGGCGACCGTATGGCAGAAGTTTTACTGATAACGCAGCGACGACCTGTGGAAGGTCCACACCATTGGCCTCTGATTGTAGACTAGCATGCACTGATACACCTGTATCCCGCATGTCGTCGATCCGCCGAGCGGCACATGACGCAGACTCGGAAAGGCAGCAACTCCTTAAATCACGGATTACCGTGTCGGAAGCGATCCGGTCCCATGCCAAGGCGACCCAATGTTCTAGCCTTTGACCTTTTGATCCTGATCATCCGACGTTCTGTTGCGGAAACCAGAGGAAATATAAACTGACTGCAAGGGAAGCTCATCGTGTAATGATCTGAGGTGAGTCCATGACTGTGCAGAACAAGATCGCCGCTGGGGCTGAAGCGCGTCCGGCCGCCCCGAGCACCCGAGTGCCAGGGAAGTTAATGACATAGATGCACGGCGACGTGGACGAGTCCACAGAGATTCTGATTCTGGGGAGACCCACCTGCACATGGTGCTCACTGGCACGTAATCTTGATCTCAGTTTTGGGTCCCCGGCAATTTGACATGAAGAAGACCCGCTACTTGGAACAAACACGATGGAACAACCATCTTTCACTCCAAGACGTTCGCGCACTTCACCAGGAAACAATGGGCTTCTGGGAAAGTCAGGCCCTCCAGGACGTTGATCCTCGGTGGGCAGACGGCGCGTGTCTGGATGTAGGCTGTTGTGGGTGCTGACCCGGCACCACCAACCCGTGGGGCCGACGGGAGAATGGGGGCGAATGGACTGCTGTGGCAGCGGTTGGGACAGAGAGGAGGATGTAAACATGCAGGCACTTGGGAACTGTTCCGTTCTTAGGAATCTACCTGCCTTCTG
This sequence comes from Apiotrichum siamense, assembly GCA_023653615.1. Taxonomy (NCBI): domain Eukaryota; kingdom Fungi; phylum Basidiomycota; class Tremellomycetes; order Trichosporonales; family Trichosporonaceae; genus Apiotrichum; species Apiotrichum siamense. The sequence goes on from JALJEG010000027.1 coordinate 211,433, forward strand.
GCTATCCTGGCATTGATGCTCCCTCGACCTCCTCCGCGTCCCATTCCCGCGGAAGCGCCGGTGCGTCGTCCAAGGGTACTGCTAGCACCACAGACAGTAGCATGACGACTGACTGACACTCCTCATAGTCAAGCTGGTTTGACAACACGCTCAAGGCCGCCAGAATCAAGGCCGCTAGAGTTGGCAGACATGGGCCAAGTGCCAAGAAGCTTTTGCGGCCTCCGTCAGCCGTCACTGCTTGAGGCAGCAGTGCAAGTTCTTCCCCTCAGGTGCTCGGCGCAGAACCGTACAATCCGACTCGCAGCTCCCCACGGGCCCAACACCCGTTGCCAATCCGAGTAGGCACGTTGTGCTAGACTTTGAATGAACGACAATGGGCATAGGACGTGACGGGCACGATTTAATATAGTTTTATGATACTGCCTTGGGCGTTCGTTAGTCGTGGTGCGGCCTGTGATCTGCAGTTCGAAGTCAGTCGGTGCAGGACAGTGGTGCCGCGATGCGATTCAGTGCCGCAGCTTGCCAGACACAGCAGCCTCAGTTAAACAACACTGTCAGGACACAGTCAAACAACACCGTCAGGACGCAGAGTCGCGGTCGTTGCTCTCCAACTCTCGCCTGAATAAGTGGCAGCGGTCCCAGTGATGCTGGCCCACACCACTGGAATCTCGCGCTAGAAACGACACTGCGAAGCTCCGATGCGCCCGCTGAAGTATGATGATAGTCGTACCCTGCGACGCATGCCCGGCTGCTGCGACTGGAATCATCCAAAACACTGATCAAACATCCCAATCACTCACGCCCGCACTCGGTCGTCCACCGCCACCGGCGCAGATGGGGATCATGCCCCGCACTCCTAGACACACTCACGTCTGCACACACGTTCGCACGTAGTGCCAAGTGGGGCGGGGTGGGGCGACACTGACGGGGAAGGAGGTTCGCGGCAGTCTTGGATGTCGGCTCGCCGCCGAGTCCAGGCCGTCGTCGAGGAACCCACCATTCCATCCGTCCATGCCGCATAGAGTTGACGTCACTTCCAGTCACCCACCGACTGTGTATTTAAGAGCTGTCATCTGTTCTCATTCACTGCCGTCCGCTGCCAACAACTCTTACACCCGCGCTACTCTTACTCACACCTGCTCTCCGTCACCATGCTCGACCACATTGGCATCTACACCACTGACTATGAGCGCGCTAAGAAGTTCTACAACGACGCGCTGGCGGCCATCGGCGCCAGCCTCGTGATGGAGTTCCCGCCCGAGCACACTGGCGGCGTCAACGTCGGCGGCTGGGGCCGCTCCAAGGACGACCCCTGTTTCTGGGTCGCGACACCCGCCAAGGACAAGGCCGACGCGCCGCTGGGTTCCACCCACATCGCGTTCTCATGCAAGGACCGCAAGCAGGTCGACGCGTGGTACGAGGCCGCGATCGCCGCGGGCGCCAAGGACAATGGCAAGCCCGGCCTGCGGCCCCAGTACCACCCCAACTATTATGGCGCGTTCACCATCGACCCTGACGGAAACAAGATCGAGGCGGTGTGCCACCTGCCCGAGGCCTAAGTGAGCTCCTAGGCGTTGCGTCGACTGGAATCAGGCTCTGGTGGCCACCCTCATACAAAAACAAACACCTGGAGCAACCGAAACGAGCAATGCAAGAGATGATGTATGTTAGCGGTATTGATGATCGAGTGGTTGGGTTATCGGCTGTAAGGTACATGTGGTCGCAAGTCTCATGCAAAGAAATCACTGGTGGCTATCCCGAGGAAGGCGGCTGGAGTCTCAAACATGTCCACAGGTGACAACAGGTTTCGCCAGACCTTCGGGAATACTGATGCCGCACGAGAGAGTAACACGCACGGTTATTGGTGGCGTGACGACCTCGGACATGCCAGCCGGATCAACCACGCTTTCCGGGTCGCAGGCGGGAGATTGGTGAAGCGACAGAGTACCAGCGCGTTGCAACGTGCTGCACGCCGCCAGCTTTTGCGCCGTACAGTCTAGCTGCCAATGCCCTTCTCCGGCCCCTCCTGATTGCCGAATATTTGGGGCAAGGCAGAGACAGGTTCAGCGGACTTGCTAAACCGGGGAATGAATGATTTGCGCTCATACTTGACGAGGGGCTTTGACCGTGGTAGACCGCCTGGACAGATGTCATCCCCTTGGGCCACTCATGACGTGGATTCGTACTTGTTGTTGAGAACCATTTCATCATAAGGGATTGTGTTTTTCCCAGGACTGGGGTGTTTCGCTTTGATGTTCGCGTTCGGAAGTGGCGCACTCAGCAGGCTCGGACGCGTCCTCCCTGCGTGTGATCGATGCGCTGTAGATGATCCTCTCCACTCTTTCCTTTACCCGATTGCGGGAGAGTGTGCAAAGTGCACTTGCTGCATACTGTAGTCGACAGTCGGATCGAGTGCACCGGGAAGCTCCATGCGTGGCGGTTGTCCACATCCGGTTGGAGACTGAATTTTCTCTCTCCTCGTACGACCCCAGACAAATGTGTGTGTCATTCCTGCAACAAGGATGTCTGCATTCATTCATGCACCCTGTCCAGCCAACACAACCCCTGCCGCGCTGCCACATCTAAAATAGCTGTTGTCTGACGATCAACGACACACCGCAAGCGGAGCCAATCGGGAACATTGCGACTCCCCAATGCAGCCCAGCGCCCAACGCCGCCGTCCCCATCCCCCTGTGGCTCCTGTCCATTGTGTCACCTGCAGCCATCGGACGACAACAGGAAGAGGCGCGTGGCGCGACTATGCATGAGCACTTTGTACACCAGTGCCCAAGTGGACCCATCCATACTCTGCATGCAGCGACTTTGGTGCTGCATGCAATGGGGCTGGGGCACGTATTGTAGGAGAGGTACCTGTCAAAGCAGGAATCGCGTCTGTATACAAAAAGGCATTGGCCTCGCGCGGCTCGAAAGAGGTTGTTCCCCATCCACATCGAGTCGTCTCCACAAGGATCTACCCCCCGTAGTCGCCCCCTTCCCGATCGCATTACATGCCCACCACCGCCGCCGCCGCCACGACCACTACTACCACCACCACATTCAACACCCACCGGATCCCTGCTCTGGCGCAATATCACGAGCCAGGAAAGGTATCATCCACAAGCTCCTGAGCCACTACCACCCGAACGTGAGCACAAACCCCCATCTACACCCGCCGCCAAGCCACCCGCGGCACAGCAGCACATCTGGGGCATCTGGGGCTCACGACCAGCAAGACGCCTCCTTGAACGCTTCCTCCCTCTCCACTGTACTCGCAACCTAAAGACCCAACAGCACAAACTCCACACCCCACGCTCTTTTTGACATTCATCACAATTGTCGTCTCGGACAACGCAATCAATCGTTGATTTCTCAACACACTCAACTTCCAATCCCTCACAATGTCGTCTGTCGATCTTTCGTGAGTGTCTCTGGCCGGCGTGCCGTCCGGGAGCTAACACGTCCCAGCACTTGCACCTCTCGCCCTTGCAGGCAGCGCCGCCGTCTCTCGTCCCGCCTCACCATGCTGCTCGTGCCGTCGAGGTGGACCCACAAGGTCCAGGTGACCGTCTCGGCTTCGCCTCCCGAGACTCCCCTTCGGTCGGTTCTCAACGCAACCAACATCCCTGACAACAATACGGCCCGTCCTTCGCCGACCTTTATTGAGCCTAATCACCGCCCTTCCTCTGACTTGCGGCCCCGCCGCCGTCCTGCTCCTCTCATGGCTCGCCCCACCTCCCTTCGCTCGTCCATTATCGTCACCCCGCGCTCTGCCTCAGACTCAAAGGCGTACCTCCAGGCACAGGATATCATTCATGACTCTCACATTGCTCCCGCCATCCCGCGCGTCTCGGTAGAGTGTGTCCCTCACCACCGCCGCACCATCTCGACACCCAGCACTGGCGTCTGGCTTTGCTCCCCTCCCAGCGGCAAACGTGCCGAGCGCCCCCTCATTGTCCGGTCTTCGTCTACCAAATCCAACGAAACCCGTGCAAAGGAGGCCGACGCCCGTGACAAGCTGGCTGACTCGGATTGCATGGCGGTCCACTGTGCCGTCACCTCGCGTGCTGCTCCCACTGAGCGGTCGCCTCGGCGTTCGCTTGACCTTGATCTCGCTCCGGGTATCTATCGCCTCCAGAGCCAACGCCCAGACACATCATTTCGTCGCACTGAATCCATCCCCGCCATGCTCGCGGCCTAGAACTTGGGTTGCGTCCCGTCGAGACCCCCGCGGCTGTGCCCCAGGCCTGACTCGCTGATAACGGTACCTAACACCCACCGACTTCTCCCTACCCTAGATAGTATCATTCCGATGCTCTTCAGCACCATGCACAAACCACAACACCAGCATTCATTCACCACCTCGTCACACGCAGCCACCCCTACATTGCCGAGAGCAATAATTGTACGATATATCATTCCGTTGGGTCTTACTCCTTCCTTTACTGTGTAATATACATACATGCAAAACCGAAAAACTGTAATCGCAAAGGCAGCATTGCCGGGTGGCTGGTTGTTTTCAGTGGCGAAAGTATATCTCTGATGTTGTTCATGGTTGTCTCGTAGAATGAGCGTGACCACGGTAAACGTCGTGCCAATTCATCGTATGAAATGTATTAGAGTCCAGTTTGCAGTGACGGGACATTCCAGTCTGGTGAGCATGTATATGGCATGTCCCTTTAATTCCCAACGGAATTGTTAGAACTCAGACAGTGCGTTGTACATAGAGAATAGCAGTTTTGCGCACATGCCATTCGGTGAAACCACAGCCCATCTACTTGTGGACGATAGCACCTCCAGCAGATCCTCTAGTGTGCGGACCACCTCCACCTCGCAAAGGCCGTCCACCGTGGGAAACTAACACCAATTTGATTCCGCTGTGGCCCCGCATTATTGCATGTATTTGCCATTTTGACGCGCGCCTACACGCGACGCGTCGCCTTCAGCCAGGAAAACACACACGTCCATTTGCGTCCGGACTTCCTCATTCCAACACCTGTAACATTACCATCACACCCTTCACCCTCTGCTCATCAACACCCATCACCATGTCGTCCTTTCGCGGAAGAGGGCGTGGGCGAGGATCCTCCTCGTCCAAGGGCAACACGCGTTTCACTGGCAAGCGTGGCGGGTTCAACAACCGCGGCGGCGGAAGCGGAAGCGGCAGTGGCCAACGCGGCGGCAAAGGGCCGGCCCCAGCCCGCACCGACGACGGGACGGCAGCCGCCGAGCGCTTTGAGGAGGTCAAGGTCGCAGATGAGATCGACTCAAAGCTCGGGTTCGACCGCTTCGAAAGCAACCTTGCGGCAGGCGACAGTCGCGACGGTTGGCTTGTCAACATGCACCAGACGCTCGTTCAGAGCGACACCCACGCAACGGGCCTGGCTGCCGTTGAGTACTATTTCATTCACGACGACGGTCGCATGTTCAAAGCGACAATCCCACACGAGCCGTACTTTTATGTTGCATGTAGAGTGGGTCACGCTGGTGCCGTGCTGAGCACGCATACTGACACTTTCAGGGTGGGACAGAGACCATTGTCGAGGAGTGGCTGTTGAAACGGTTCGAGGGCCTGGTCGTGCGCGTAGAGCGAGAAAAGAAGTGGGATCTGAGTGTAGTACGTGGACTCTTCTGCAAAGGCTGGCCCGTCGCTTACCCATGCGTCTAGCCAAACCACCTGTTGTCCGCGCCTCCAGTGTTCATCAAGATCTTCTTCCACAACACGGCCGACTTCCAGGCCGTCCGCCGGGAGATCATGCCGCTCGCGGAGGCAAACTCAGCCAAGCTTACTGCAGTGGATGCGTATGCTGATGTGATAGGCGCGGATGCCACAAAGGGGCACCTCGGCGAGGGCGAAGCGGCGTGGGGCGAGGACGACGAGAGCATGAAGAAGAACCGCGATCGCGAGCCACCAGAGTGCATTATCGACATCCGAGAACACGACATTGCGTACTATCTCCGTGTCGCCATCGATCTGAGTAGGTGGCACAGCCAGGCCGGTAACTGACGTACTCTGATCTTCGTGTCGGTCTCTGGTACACTGTCACCTCTTTCCAGGGAACAATCAAGATGGAGCGCATCGTAGACCGCGTCAAGCGTGCAGAGCCCGTCGTTATGGCGTACGATATCGAGACGTCAAAGCAGCCACTCAAATTCCCCGACCAGCAGACGGACCAGATCATGATGATCTCATACATGATCGATGGTCAGGGATATCTCATCACCAACCGCGAGATTGTCAGCGAGGACATTGAGGACTTTGAGTACACGCCGAAACCCGAGTACGAGGGAGAGTTTACCATCTTCAACGAGCCTGACGAGGTATGGAATCCATCGCACAGTGTATGCTGACAGCCCAGGCTGCAGTGATCAGACGCTGGTTTGAGCACATTCGCGACTCGAAGCCGACCGTTATGGCCACGTATAACGGTGACAGCTTCGATTTCCCGTTTGTCGACGCTCGTGCCAAAATCCACGGCATCAGCATGTACAATGAGATTGGATTTCGGCCTGATAACGACGGCGAGTACAAGTGTCGTGCGTGCATGCACATGGACTGCTTCCGGTGAGCTCCCACTGGCATCTCCCGCGCTGACCACAGGTGGGTGAAACGTGACTCGTACCTTCCCCAAGGAAGTCAAGGCCTCAAGGCTGTGACCAAGTACAAGCTCGGCTACAACCCCATCGAACTCGACCCCGAGCTTATGACTCCGTACGCCATTGAGCAGCCGCAGCAGCTTGCTGCATACTCGGTGTCCGATGCTGTCGCGACCTACTATCTCTACATGAAATACGTCAACCCATTCATTTTCTCGCTGTGTAATATTATTCCTCTCAACCCAGATGAGGTCCTACGCAAGGGATCTGGAACGCTGTGCGAAACATTGCTCATGGTAGGTACCACGACGGAACGCTGGTTGTTAACGTCCAGGTTGAGGCGTTTAACGCCCACATCATTATGCCCAATCGTCACGAGGACGCACATGGCGCCACATACGAGGGCCATCTTCTTTCATCCGAGACGTATGTCGGGGGCCACGTCGAAGCGCTCGAAGCTGGAGTGTTCCGTGCCGACATTCCAACCCACTTCAAGGTTGTCCCCGAGGCAGTCCAAGGCCTCATCGACGACCTCGATGCCGCCCTCCAGTTCTCCCTCGTTGAAGAGGGATTCATCAAACTCGAGGACGTGGAGAACTATGACGAAGTCCGTGGCGAGATACTCAAGGCATTAGAGCTGCTCCGAGACGATCCTACACGCTTTGACAAGCCGCTCATCTACCATTTGGACGTCGCCGCCATGTACCCTAACATCATGTTATCCAATCGACTACAGCCCGATTCTGTCAAGGACGAAGCGGAATGCGCGGTCTGCGACTACAACCGACCAGACAAACAGTGCGATCGACGGCTCGAGTGGGCATGGCGTGGAGAGTATTTCCCTGCCAAGCGCGACGAGGTCAACATGGTGCGGTACGCATTGGAACAGGAGCTCTTCCCGCCCAAGTTCACCAATGGTCCGCGAAGACGCTTCATCGACCTGCCCCAAGCCGAGCAGTCCGCCCTCATGCAGAAGCGTCTCGGCGACTACTCGCGCAAGGTCTACATGAAAACGCACGACACCAAGGTTGTCACCAAGACTGCGATTATCTGCCAACGCGAAAACTCGTTTTACATTGACACTGTGCGGGCGTTCCGTGACCGCCGATACGAGTACAAGGGACTGCACAAGACGTGGAAGAAGAACCTCGACAAGGCGTTTGAGGGAGGCGGTGAACTCGCGGCAGTGGACGAGGCTAAGAAGATGATCGTCCTGTACGACTCTCTTCAGCTTGCGCACAAGTGTATTCTCAATTCGTTCTACGGTTACGTCATGCGCAAGGGTGCGCGTTGGTTCTCAATGGAGATGGCCGGCATCACCTGTCTCACGGGCGCAAAGATCATTCAGATGGCGCGGCAGCTGGTCGAGCAGCTGGGTCGGCCCCTGGAACTTGACACGGACGGTATCTGGTGCATGCTCCCCGGCGTTTTCCCCGAGAACTTTGACTTCAAGCTCAAGAATGGCAAGAAGTTTGGCATCTCGTACCCGTGTACCATGCTCAACCACCTTGTCCACCGCCAGTTCACGAACGAGCAATACCACGAGCTTAAGGACCCCGAGGCCGGTGTGTATGAGGTCCGGAAGGAGAACTCAATCTTCTTCGAGCTCGATGGGCCGTACAAGGCAATGATCCTGCCCTCATCCAAAGAGGAGGACAAGCTGCTCAAGAAGCGCTATGCCGTGTTCAACTTCGATGGTTCCTTGGCGGAACTGAAGGGATTCGAAGTCAAGCGACGTGGTGAACTCCAGCTCATCAAGGTTTTCCAGTCGCAGATCTTCGACAAGTTCCTGCTGGGTAACACTACAGAGGAGTGTTATGCGGCGGTCGCCGACGTTGCCGACCAGTGGCTCGACATCCTGCAGTCCAAGGGTTCGAGTTTGCACGACGAAGAGCTCGTTGACCTTATCGCCGAGAACCGATCCATGTCCAAGACTCTGGCCGAGTATGGCTCGCAGAAATCGACATCCATCTCCACGGCGCGTCGCCTAGCCGAGTTCCTCGGCGAGCAGATGGTCAAGGACCGCGGTCTCTCATGTAGGTTCATCATCTCATCCAAGCCCAACGGCGCGCCCGTCACCGAGCGGGCCATCCCCGTCGCCATTTTCGATGCGGACGAGGCCGTCAAGCGCCATTTCCTTCGTAAATGGCTCAAGGACAACAGTGTCACCGACTTTGACATGCGCTCGATCCTTGACTGGGCGTACTACACAGAGCGCCTTGGATCCGTCATTCAGAAGCTCATTACCATCCCTGCCGCTCTGCAGAAGGTCGCCAACCCTGTTCCCCGTGTGCGACACCCTGACTGGCTGTTCAAGCGCGTCGCGGCGCGAGAAGACAAGTTCCAACAGCACAAGCTCACAGACATGTTCGCCAAGATGAACACGACCGCCGGCGACATGGAGGACTTTGGCACAAAGGGAAACGCCGCCAAGGGCAAGATGGCGGTGGTGCGCAAGAAGAAGAAGGAGGCGACACCAGAGGTTGAGGAGATTGCCCCAGACCCCGAGGACGACTACTCGGGCTATATCCGCGTCAAACGCAAGCTGTGGAAGAAGCAGCGCCTTGAGCGTGTGCGCAACCGAAAGGCGGGCGGGCCACGACAGGATGGTTCCATTTCGTCCCTCATCCGCAACCAGTCTATAAGCCTCGCCTCGCGGCAGTGGGATGTGGTGCAGGTGGCTGCAACGCCGCGTCCCGGCGAGTTCCGCCTGTGGCTCGCCATCGAGGGCACGTTCCAAAGCGTCCGCTTGCGTGTGCCCCGCGAATTCTATCTCAACTTCAAGAGTCTCCCTTCAGCGGACACGTTCTCGGACCGCTACCAAGCGGTGTCGGTCGCGCGCGTGCTACCCCGCGAGCAACCGAGCCGCCACCTGTACCGCATCCAGGTTGACGAGAGTCTCTACGTTGACGGTGAGGCGCACTTTTCCAGTCTAATCAACAACCCTAATGTCGATGGCGCGTATGAGCTTCAGGTGAGAATGTGCCATGCGGATAGTGCTGACCACAGGTGCCGCTGCTTGTCCGCGCACTTCTCGATCTAGGCACTCAGTGTGAGCTCAAATCATCCTCCGCGGCGGGCCTGAACCGAGGTCTGGACAAGGGCTTTGACCTGTGTGAACTTGAGCGGCCTGGCAGCAGTGTCATTCGACACAGGTACCTCAACGACGGCAAGGGCTTTCGTTACAACTTCCTGTTCCACGCTACGGTGCAGTCGCGCCATATTATCGGTTTCTTCACGGCGTCGGGACCGACCAAGATCTACGTTGTCGATAACGCACGGAATCGCCAGCAGCTGCCGAACCCTGCACGTTGGTACAGCGAGCGTGTGGACAAGGCAGAGCCTGGCGTGTTCAAGTACCCCGCCGAGTTCGAGCATGTCATCAACTACTACCCTAGCGAAGCGGGTGCCATGCGACAGCTCAGTAAGGACCTGCAGGCCATCCGCTCTGGCCTGAACGTCATCGCCCTCTGCTCGCCGTTCGAGCACGCATACTACCAGGCGCGTTACCAGATCTTCTCTGAGTTCCCGTTCATCACCATCAAGACGATCAAGGACGAGGAGCCATCGCTCATGTGGCTCGTCAACACGGCGCGCCGCATGGTTGTACAGTACCTCCGCCTGTCATCGTGGGTTGCCAGCCAGATCGAGATTGCAGCACACTATGATGTCCCCGTAGGGGTGAGTAGCGCCCCAGTTGATTGGAACTGACAGGCAGAACCTCGGTCCCGATCCACCTGTCTTCCTTGCCGATCTGGAGTTTGCGCGTCGCTTGCGGAAGAACGACATGGTGCTCTGGTGGTCGCCTTCCCCAAGGTCGGACCTGGGTGGACTGGAGGAGGACACGAACGGCGGTGAAGAGCCTATGCCCCCGCAGATCTCCTCTCGTGGTTGCTACTCCTCGGTGGTCCTCGAAATGGAGCTTGCGGACATGGCAATCAACGCTGTCCTCCAGTCAGCGCTCGTCAATGAGATGGAGGGCAGTGGCACAGGCTCAATGGCATTCGGTGCTGCCTCGCATAACCTGGACGAGTACGCGCAGGGCACGGCCAACGCCAGCATCATGCTCGGTGATGCAGTGCTGTCCATCCAGACATTTGGGGTCCTCAAAAACATCGTGCGCGGCTGGTTCCTCGACAAAGCCCGTGCACATGTTCGTGGCCAAGTAGCGTCGCCGGCCAACATTGTCGTCGACCAGTTTTGGCGTTGGATCAGCTCAAACGCGAGCTGCATGTATGAGCCTGCAATTCACCGTTTCCTTCTCGGCCTGATGCGTAAGACTCTGCTCCAGCTACTTGGCGAATTCAAGCGTCTGGGTACGCAGGTGGTGTATGCCGACCTCAACCGAGTCTTCGTTCTCACCACCAAACCCGAGGCCGGCAGCGCTTTTGCCTTTGCCAAGTACCTCGTCACCGCCGCCAACTCGCACGACCTCTTCCGACACATTGTCATCGACGTGACCCAATTCTGGAATCACCTTACATGGATGGACGTGGCAAACTTTGGTGGTGTGCGCATCTCGCCGGCGGACGCAGGGAGCGGCCTACCGCCGCCCAAGACATTCGAGATCAGCATGGATTGGAACATCCAGGCGTACCTCCCGGCCGAACTGCAGCCCATATTTGAGCGCAGAGTCGCTGACTTTATCTTCGCTCTGTACACGGCTAAGCGCAACGCGACAGACGGACGCGGGCCGCTGCGCCCCGTGTACAATCTGAACGTTGACGCTCCAGGCGAAGCGCCTACGCAGCAGGTCAACCCGGCGAAGGAGAAGGAGCATGCCGCCGCCACCAAGGCGATCTCGACGACGCTAACACGCAAACTCCTCGAGGACGTTGCCAAGATCCGGCGTCGTCAGGCCACCGCGCAGGCGAATGGCGACTCAACCATCCTCGCATTCCCGGCTCTCCCTGGTTCACGTCTCCGCGAAGCCAACGGCCGGGCGCCGACCAACGCCGCTCTCGAGTTCATCAAGTCGGTGTGTGAGGTTTATTCGCTGGCGTCCGACCTGCTCGTCGATGTCAACATTATGCGGCGCAACCTGCTGGACTTGATCGGTGTGCGCGAGTTTTCATCTGAGGCGGCATTCCGCAATGCGGGCGAGAGTCTCGTCATCCCCATGGTCTCATGTCAGCGCTGCAATGCAATCCGCGATGTTGACCTGGGACGCGACCCCGACTGTCTGCCGTCGGTCGATCCCGAGACTGGGGAGGTGCATCCATCACCGCGCACTACGTGGGCGTGCCATAAGTGCAACGCCGAGTATGACGCATTTACGATTCAGCAGCCCCTCATCGATCAAGTGTCGCGCACTGTCATGGCGTGGCAGACACAAGACGTAATCTGCATAAAGTGCCGCGAGAGCAAGAGCGACAACCTTGCACCGACGTGTCGGTGTGGTGGGTCGTTCCGCCCTGCGCTCAACAAAGCTGAGACAACGGCCAAGCTCAAGATGATCCAGAGCGGTAAGTGCGCCTGAAGCTGACAGGTCCTTGAGGCGTTAGCTGAACAATTGCAGTCGCTATATATCACAAGCTCACCATGACCGCTGAGTACGTCACGGAGGTGCTTTCACGGTGGTGATAGAGAGAGAATCACCTTAGAGAGCAGAGGGGATGTAGGAGGAAAACATGGACCCTTTGAAGCCAAACACAGTGTATCTACACGCAACACCACATCTTGTACTCCGTATCATAATGCATGTTGGTTTCACGATAGTATCCGTAGTTGCGGCAGCTGCACAACATATGACGGGGAGGGTAACCGAGGAGGAGATGCGGGGTATGAGTAGCGTGGTGTGGTGGTTTGTGGATGTGGCCTGTCTTGCAACTTGCCAAGCGTCGCGTCTGAACGATTGATTACTGTTGGCCTGTAATGTACACTATTAGTCGTCCCCCGATATGGGTACCAGAGTGGTCATCCCCGTCTTAGCGGGTAGAACGCGGACGCCTTGTGCTGCATTTGCGATGAACGTCTCGCTTTGCAGGCGTTGGGCACTCGGTGTCGCGGGTGAGTGTGGACCCTTGGACTCGACGAGCTGAACAGCCACGGGCGGCAAACTGAGCACGCCATGGCGCACGGGAACGAGCACGACCTTCTCCACTTGTGGATTTTCGGGCTGCAGAGTCAGATGAGTTCGCTCCGTTGAGCTCGCCACTCACGTCGGCAATGTAGGTGCCACGCTTCTTGCCCACCACTATCCAGTCGTCTGCGCTTGGCTGTATGTCATACGTCACTTGCACCTTGTCAGCTGGCGAGACGCTGGCGCGCCAATCTCCCAGCCACGAGAGCGAGGTGGTGAACTCAACCTCGAAAGTGAGGGCGCGCCCCTCGTACAGCGTTCCAGGAGTGACGGGCGCGAGTCGGACTGTGGTGAGATGCCGCCGGAGGGCCACATCGACTGGGATGCGCAGTGTGCGCCAGCGAACGGCACCGGGATCCAGGGCAGTGATGAACTGCTTGGCAGTCTCCCCAGCCACGTCGGCTGGCAGTGAGGCGACCCAATCGTTGTTGAACACAGTGGCAGCGTCGCTGGAGAGGAGGTAGGGCTGGAGCCAGGAGGCGCGGTCTGCAAGCTGGTCGCGGATGTGCCTAACGAGTGGTGCAGACGGCATGGGAAGGGTGTTGAGCGCTGCCTGGGCGGCCAGTTCTACTTCTGCGGCTGTCAGCCAATGATATAACTCCATGACTCACCCTCTCCAACAGTACGGTACTGAATCGCCAGCCGTAGCACCTCCCCGGTGGGCGGCGTCTTGTTAGGCTTCACCCTGAAGACGCAGCTCAACTTGTGTGATGGGGACACAAGCAGCATGTCGTCCCAATTGGTGCGGCAGGCCTCAATGAGGTAATCATCTGACGGCGACTTGAGGTCCACAGACTTAACGCGAACGTACTCATGGCCGTCTGATGCAATGACAAATGAGGAAACGAGGCTGCTGTAAGTACTGAACAGGGCATGGGAGGCTCACGCGTTGGGCCGGAAAAAGTCTTGAACGTTGACGGTAATGGGGAGTCCCATAAATATCGACTGTTCCTCGATGTAGATGGCTTGCCGACCAGCGATCGACTCGTACTCCACCATGATCTGGACCTGGGAAAGGTTAGGTGTCCGTCATGGTCGACGTAGTCACCTTGGCAAGCTCATTTCGAGGTAGACCAGAGTACGGAATTGAGACGCGCAGTGTCGTGTCCTTGCCTAACGACCCCAGCCCGACGGAATTTGGGGAAGGCTGAAGGTCTGGGATTAGTGCCCTTCTTAGACTTGCGAGACCTACCGTGTCCTTTAGCAGTCGCACGATCGAGAGCGTATCCAGTCTCGTTCTGCAGAGATGTCAAGATGACACTTGCGTTGTTCATATCTTGTTTCCCTGTGTGAATGTCGAGGACAACATGTGGTTCCTCATCAAGTGATACTTTCGTACGTAGTTAGCGGCAGTTACGAAACCCTCATACTCACAATTCTCAGGCATATGAAGCACCGTACGAGGGCCCTGGAGATTGCGGTGAGTAGCGATCATCGTCTGTTCCTTGGGGAACTCTGATGTGAAGCTGACATTGCCGAGATACACGGCCGCCTGAACGAGGGATGTCATGCCAGAGATTGAAGTCTGCACCGCGTCAGTAAAATACTAGGTGAACAACGTACAGAGCAAGAAATCGTGAGGGTCTGCCGGCCTGGCCGCAGGGTGGCCGGGCCAGAAACGTAGTTAATCGTGCCGAACGTAGGAGACTCGAGATCAACGCTGACATTGTCTACGGCGATCTCCACTGGAAGCTCGTTGGTGACCTGAAGCGAGAGCTCCGTCACGCTGACATCGTCGGTAAGGGTTGTGCTGTGGTCAAGGACACGCATTACAAACACCCGGTTATCCGACTCTTGTCGAGAGTCGTCCAGCTCCCTCAGTCCGGAGATTACCGCTTTAAGCATGTCCAGGTTATCGGACAAGCCGCTGGAAGAGCACGTTCGCAGATAAGCCAGCGCTAGATACGCCCAGTCGTCATCGCGTGCCAGTCGCAGTTGGGAATGTGCCTGAAGAGCACCTTCCACGGCCGCAGCTGAGACCCGGTCCCAGACATGCAGCTCACTGGATTCACGAGCGAGGGAGCGGTAGAGGTCGTATGCGGTGGCCCATTCGTTGAGATGCAGAGCAAGCGCCGCGAGATCAACCTTGAGCCGAAGTGCCGAATTCACCTTGCCACACGCAGCGTAGGCATCAAGCGCCTCGGTGGTAAGCTTGCGATAAAGGTCGAGGAAAGTCTCTTGGGACTTGAGGGCAGCCAAGAAGGTCTGGTTGGAGAGCTGTGTATTCGGACTCGGACTGGGTCGCCGCCCCTCGGCGGTGGTAGGTGACTGGGGTTTCTCTATGATGGGGAGTTCCGTTGTTCTGCGGAAGGGATAGATATTAGGCAAGTGACCAGCCGCAAGTCCCAGACGTTCAACCTGCACGCGAGCAATGTCCAAGAGCTCGGACCGCGCGGACTCATAGGCGATCAGACCGGAATAGTCGTTGTTAGGCCTGTCCACACGCGACCACTCATCACAGTGCTCTACGAGGTCCATGCAGGCGGAATAGGTCCAGCTCTCGATAAAGTGATCTGGCAACGTGTACTGCAGCTGTTAGGCCCTGTAGTCCAAACATACCCACCTGGTGTTCGCGCAGCCGTCCAGCCAGACTGGCAACGAACCATTGTCCGCGCTTCGCAATCTCCGTGATACGACCCAACTTGCCAAGAAGCAAGCACTGGCAAGCAAAAACGTAGATGCGGAAGTCGAAGACAGTGATCAGGTTCCCCAAAAGCAGGTCGCGATACCGCTTTGCAGAAGTGTTGAGGATGCGGAAGCTGTCGTCCTGCGAACCCGTCCCACCCATCCTCCAGAACCAAGCAATGTTGCGCTCCTTGACACACTGAAAGAATGACGCCTCGAGCTCCTCGTAGATGAGCAACGCGTCCTCGTATAGACTGACTCCCTCGAACGACATAGCGAGGGATTCCTGCAACATTAGCAGATACCACAAAAGGTAGGGGCACTACCGTACGAACCTTGAGTAGGAACCAGCTGCAAAAGTCCCATCCTGGATTGACGCGCTGCGTTTCTCCCCGCTTCACTTCATCCTCACGCGCCAGAATAGCACTGTCGAAAGCAGCAACGATGCTGTCCTTGAGGCGGCTTGTCATCTCAGGCCACACAGCAGGATCGACCGTGCCTGCTGGAGGAAGATTGATCTGGACGCAGCTGAAGAATTAGATATTGAACGTGGCCGATGCTTACATGTCCTTCTTGGCGGTGTTGAAGTCGGCCTTGAGCTTGGCGATGATGCCCCGATCGCGGCCAAACACATTCTTGGAAGAATGAGTCGCACCAGATGCCGTAGGAGGGTTAACGAGGACTATGAGAGGTAAATGTGATCCGTCACGGGATGCAACGAGTGACATCCAGTCCTTGATGAAGGTACGCGTGTTGTTCTTGTAAATGTCCGAGTCCTTGGGAGGTCAGGACACTGTCCCATTCTGTCAGGCGCGGCCACTCACGTCACAAGCAATGAAGCACACATTAACCATCGGGTTCTCTAGAAGGCTAGCAAACGGTTTATCACTCTTTGGCGGCAGATCGCCCAGCTCGACGAGCTTGAGATCAACCTCCTGGATAGTTCGCAGCGCGGTCCGGCTTGTGGGCTTCCAGTGGAGGTTCCTCAGGGGAAGCTGGTCTTCGAGGCCCGAAAGCGCTGTCCGCAGGTCGCCATTGCCGGTGGGATAGAGAGTGTAGGTCACCAGGACCTCTCGCGATGACATTGTGTAGGTCAACGCCCTGTTCGAGAGTCTAGTGGAGAAGAGTGTCGATGCTCCCATCGACGAGCCGGAAATGACGCAGCGAGGTCGCGAGCAAGACGTGTCGGGCCAGGCTGAGACAAGGTCGCGTGGCAATCACGTGGTACTCAAGCTTCTAGCTCTCCGAACCACGGAAGTGGAGGATGGATCTTTCGCCGTGGTAAAAAAGTCGGAACAACAACATCTCTGGCATCAACCACGATGCGTACCGTGGGGACACTCAAGGCGTTCCAGATCAGTTCCAAGTCAAATACTGGGATAGCCTCGACATATGCGCGTTGCCACTCCACGGCCGCCACAACACCGTCGCCGGTGCCCGCCAACGCTCGTCTCCGTTTCGCTCCCTCACCGACTGGACACCTCCACCTTGGCGGCCTCCGCACCGCGCTCTTCAACCACCTACTTGCGCGCAAGTGGGGCGGCAAATGGCTACTGCGTATTGAGGATACTGACCAGGTAGGATAAAAACTCAGTTCTTGGGACCCTGCTAATAGGTTAGACACGTCTAGTGGATGGTGCTGTTGACGCGCTACGACACACGCTCGAGTGGGCGGGCTTGGACTACGATGAAGGTATGTGCTGATGAACTTAAAAGTTGGGGAATATTAACGTGAAAGGTGTGGGAGCTGGCGGTACCTACGGCCCGTACACCCAGGTAAGTTCCGGGGGCGCCCGTGGAAGGAACGAGTGCGCGACGAAAGCTGATAATGCAGTCGGAACGGCTGGACATTTACCGTCACTACGGTGACGAGCTCATCGACGTGAGACTAAAATCATTGAGTCCTGAACTAACAGGAAGAAAGGAGAAGCGTATGAGTGCTTCTGCACGGTTGACGATCTCAAGGCTATCAAAATGGACATTCAAAAGCAGGGCGGAGCGCATGGTTATGATGGACGGTGTCGACATCTCTCGCGGGACGACGTCCAGCAGCGAAAACGCGCAGGGCACAAATACACTGTCCGCTTCAAGGTAAGGACTGAGTGCGCGCCTCTTGTCGAGTATTATGTTCACCATACCAGTCTAAGACTGAGAAAGAGACATTACCAGCCGACATCATCTTCGGGCAGGCGCAGCCTATGGCTATCTCGTCTGGTGCAGACGACTTCATTATTCTCAAGTCTGACGGATGGCCTACGTACCACCTTGCCAGCGTGGTCGACGACCACCTGATGGAGATTTCCCACGTCCTTCGGGGCGAGGTGAGTGGAGACCATACTTTGAAGCAGTTTGCGCTAAGGACATACAGGAATGGCTTCCGTCAGTGACGAAGCATCACCAGTTGTACAAGGCGTTGGGCTGGACCCCTCCGTTGTTCGGCCATCTTCCTCTCCTAGCAAATGCGGACGGCACTAAGCTCTCCAAGCGCACCGGCGACGTACACGTTGAGTCCTACAGGGTAAGTAACCAGGCCACGCGTTTGCTGATAATATAGCGGAAGGGCTATGAGCCCGAGGCGATCATCAACTTCCTTGGCCTGATGGGCTGGGACCACCATGCGGCACTGGAGGCGGCATCAGCAGAGACCGGTGGCCTACCTGCTCACTCACGCACCGACCACAACAGCCTTTACGAAGTGTTCACGATGCCGCAGCTCATTGCTGCGTTTGACGTACCACTCATCACCCACCGCCGCGCGGCTGTTGACATTGCCAAACTTGATTTCCTGAACAAGATGACTATCCGGCGCAAGGCCGGCCGCCTGGGGAAAGACGGAAACCTCATGACAATGGGCAAGGCAGGTGGAGAAGCGACGAATGAGGAGGGGCGGGCTGAGCTCGTGAAGCGGTATCAGGAAGGCCTGAGAGAGACCAAGGTTTTGGCTGGCAAGTGCGTTGAGATATATTGCCTCGGCTGAAGCTAACTGCAGTGCGCTGGTCGAAAACATCGACTATGTTGGAAAGGTGTTTGACGCTGAGCTGGTAAGCGCTGCCTTGTCTTCAGAGTACTTAGTCTTCAGCCCCGTACAGTCCGCATCACCGACATGCCCATGGCCTCCATCTTCTTCTATCTAGACCCCGACTACAGCTGTCACGAGTCCAAGGCGTTCCTCAAGACCTTGCGTCCCAGTCTTTACAGTAAGTCTACGCCGCTTTTCTGCACCTCAAGCGCTTACAGTCCCTCGCAGTGGACGTGGTCAATAAGGTCCTCTTCTGGCTAGAGAAGAATTGGACCCCAGGAAGTCAGCTCACAGAGGACATGTGCTGGGACGCCATCCATGCCGCAGTCGACGTCATGGGCGTCAAGCGCAAGAGCGAGGTGACTCTCCCGCTGCGCCATGCACTGACAGGCCGCAAGGTGAGTGAAGCCCCCTCCAACAAGCATTGAGACTGCGCTTACCCGCCCAGTCTGGCCCTGGCGTGCCGCAGATCATGACCGTCCTTGGTCCAGACCGTACCCTCACGCGCCTCCGCGCCGGCGCGACGTACATCCGGCAACTGACTCGAGAGCAATAAAACCACAATAGTGTTAGAGATGCTCCGCGAAGGGGCATGTGGTGTGGAGGAGTATTTCGAATGTGGCATAAGGTACATACAGCGCTACTCAAGAACTATGCAAATGTTACTGCATGGAGGCGTAAAGTCAGGATGTGAGAGGAGTGAAGGAGTACTTGTGGGAGACTATGCTCCTGAAGGGTAGCACGAAGCCCGCTGTCAGCTATCGACGACCGGGACGACCTTTGGGCCGACCACTAAGCGCCCCGCCTTGCCGTCCACTGTTCGACCACCCGCTTCCCTCCCTACCACCGGGCCCAAAGCCCTTCGCGCG
Organism: Apiotrichum siamense; assembly: GCA_023653615.1. Classification (NCBI taxonomy): domain Eukaryota; kingdom Fungi; phylum Basidiomycota; class Tremellomycetes; order Trichosporonales; family Trichosporonaceae; genus Apiotrichum; species Apiotrichum siamense. The sequence continues at coordinate 230,622 of JALJEG010000027.1, forward strand.
CTGCTTTGCGATGCGGTACTCAGCCTTGGCTTGACGCTCGGCCTTCTTCTGCTGAGTTGCTGAGCGATTCCGCCCTGCGTCGGTGTCCGCACGCTCACGCTCAACCTGCGCCAGGAACTGGCGCACGGTCGCCGCGACGCGCTGATCCAGGCTTGGCTCGGGCAACTGAGGGGGGTCGGCCGATGGTGGTATTTGGGTGGCATCAGATGCCGCTCCCTCGGTCGCCTCGTCGCTCAACCCCACTGCGCCCAGTTCGCTAAGCGCATACCCGAGCGTGCTCGCCTGCACGGTCGCCGCATCGCGCTCCACTGGTGTTTCGACAAACGATGGTGGTGGCAAGCCATTTACGCGTGCAACATACTCGACCTCGCGCCCGTCGAGGTCGTCCAGCGTCCACCTCCCGAGCTTGCCTTCACGGAACTGGCGGAGGAGGAAGGTGATGGTCGCGTCGATGTCCGCCTCTCCACCCTTGCGCAACGCGCCGAGGCGGCCAGCAAGCGTCGTCAGGAACTGCTCGACGTTATCTGTTGGCCCATAGTCTTTCGGGAGGGGCAATCGCGAGGCGTAGCTCTCATCTTGGGGGACTTCAGCCTGAGTTCTTTTGTATGATGCTACTCACGTCTTGCAGGGTCGCCCACTAGCAATCCCTGCTCGGCTGCCAGGCGGAGATTGAGCTTGAAGAGTAGATAATCCGCAATCGTGTGCGGCTCGAACAGGCCGTCCTTGATTCCCGCTTACCATTTAGCAGCCTTCCCTCACGACGCACCCACCTGAGAGTGCGAGCTTAAGTCCACGCTCCGCGCCCGCGTCTCCATGGCCCAAAAACGGCATCATGACTCCCGGAGTGTCAAAGACATATACCGGCGGCGTGTCGTACACGCGCACCGTCCCCGTCAGCTTGCGCGTAACACCTGGCATGGCACCCGTGTTGAACGCCTTTCCGCGCCGCATGCCAACCCGTCGCAACGCATTCAGTAGACTCGACTTTCCCACGTTCGGCATGCCGACGACGAGCACCTTGAGGTCAGTGGCTGCCTCGCCCGCATCCGACGCCTTGCGCGCAGCTAGCCGCAGGATGCTCCGGACGTCCGCATCAACCCGGCTATCGCAAAAGAGGACGCGCTGTCTCGTCTGCTGCAAAAATGCCTTCTTCAGCGGCTGCCCGTCAGCACGTCTCCTCTTTGCGTAGCTTCACGTACAGCCTCGTATCGCGCCTCGGCGAGGTCGCGCTTCGTATAAACCACAATCTTCTCTTTCCCGCGCCCTCTACGATCCCACCCCCCGCCAGAGCCAGCCCCAGCGCCAGCGCCGGAGTGGCCCCACACGCGCTCGAGCATCGCGTCAAATGCCGGATTAACGCTCGTGAGGGGCAGCCGTGCGTCGCGCGCCTCGAGCACCAGGTCGACCTCATCGAGCAGGGCAGGCAGCTCGCGCAGAGAGCGCGCCATATGGCCTGCAAACCACGAAGGTGTCTTGGCTGGAAACGGAAAGACGGCGCGCGTTATGCTCATGCTGGATGTTGGAGTGGTGTACAAGACAAGGAGCACCAGGTGGCCATATGTTGACATGGGAGACCCGAAATTTTGGTTCCGTTGGTGAGGACCATATCACCATATCAGCCTCGGCCGGATGACGTGTGATCGTAGCGCGATCGATCCAAACAATGATGATCGCCAATCGTCGCATGAGACCCGCCTGTCCCACCAGCCAGCCGCCAACCAGGACCGATGCTCATCAAGAGGAATGAGAAGGGGCCGGGGGGAGGGGAGGTGGGGCATCAGCCTCCGACGAATGTCGATTCGTTGCCCAAAAAAGGAAGAGACAAGAGCCTCTGTGCTCGCACGCTGAGTCGAACAGCGGTCGGGTCGTAAGTAGTAAAACCACAACGACCAGTGATAACCACCTACACTATACGAGCTGGTTACGGATTACGTCAGACTTAACTACGTGGTGTCATGGGAGGACGAGCGGCGCAGCTGGTTCAGTTGTCCACTGTCTCTAACGTTTGTGTGATGAAAACAACAGTCGCAGACCGGACGTGTTCTGATCGTTGGCCAAACATTTGCATCAAAACTCTACGAGTCGAGTCGAGGCATCACGGATATCTACGAGCACGGCTCAGGGGTATGTGGGCGCTGTGAAGACGCAATGTTCCTTTCTAGGTCTCTCGTGCAGCAAATGAAGAGGGGCAGGGAAGGGCGGTGGCGGGGGAGGACGGCCTGCGGCCCAAAAGCTTGTATTGAATCGTGTGATGACCGCCGCAGTGGAATGTTGGGGAAGAATCGTCTTGTGTATGCTGGAGCCCATACGTCATTTCAGCGTCGTAACAAGGTGGCATATAAGAAGGGGGAGCGATGAACGCCGCGTGATGTGGTAGGCCGCAAGAGCCAGTCCACGTGTGGGGAGGGAGGTGATGTTTTAAATGACACCGTTGAAAGGAGGAGACTTAGGCGTCCAGTGGAGTGCCACCTTGAAGATGATAGGGACGACGATGAGGGCGATGAAGCAAGCCTGGATGATCAGGTACACGATCAAGTACTTGAACACAATCTTCCGACGCTGCTTGCGCTGGCGGAGCGAGTAGATCGGCGGGCGAATCTGCTGGCTGGGCGAGAGCCAGAAGAGCATGGTGGCGTGTAGGCGGTCAAAGAAGGGGATGAGCATGGGGAAGCTGAGGAGGAACAGTAGCAGGTGGCACGCAATGAAGTCGGCCGAGTAAAGACCCATCTCGATCGTCTTGACGATAAACTCGCGAGCAGGTTGAGAGAGCGCGTGTGCGCCGAGACCGCGGTTGAACCAGACACCAGTCCACCATGCGCGGTTCGTCTCGTCGTGCTTGAATTCACGCGAAAGGAAGAGGGCGATGAGGATCTTGAAAATGGCACGCTGCACGGCAATGACCGCAACGATACCCAGGACGGCGTGCGAGGCGTTCCAGAGCTCGAGGTACCAAAGGAACTCGAAGAAGGCGACCATGCCGACGACGGCGCCAAAGTGGGCAATCGCGGCCATGGTGGCACCAAACTGGCTGGTGCAGCCGTTCAGGCAAGGGCCGAGGAAGAGCGAGATAAGGAAGAGTACCAGCAGGAGAGCCATGTTCCACACAATAGGGCCAAGTGCGATGATCGCAATGCGGAGAAGACCCGGGATGGTGGTGCCAGCGTCGGGGAAGGCCTTAACGAAGAGGTAGCAGATAACCATGACGATGGCGAGACAAATCGGACCAAGAATCTCGGACACGATAATCGCACGCCACGGGGCGCGAGGCATGTCGCTCGAGAGCTTCTCCGAAGGGAGACCCAGACGCTTTCGCTTGAAACCAGTAATTCGGGTACGCGACAGACGGCAGTAGCCGACCCACGAGTTGGCGTGGGTGCGCGAGTTACCACGCGACATCCAGCGCAGGAACTCGCGGTAGTCGATGATAAAGTCGCTGAACGAGAACTGGTGGGGGTTGAAAAGGAAGGGGGCGACGCAGAGACCAACAACGGTGATCCAGAAATAGATCAGGTGCGGGACCCAAACGGCGAGCGTCACGTAGAGTAGAACGACAAGCGTGCGGATACCCAGGTAGATGGAGGGGCCAGCGAAACGCGAGTACAGAATGCTAAACGAGATGCGGGTGGTGGCGAAACCACGACCAGTGGCAATGTAACGGGCACCACCAAAGGTCAGGTTGTTGATGATCGAGTGCATGTAGATCTGAGTCGAGAACACCTCGAAGACGGGCGAGAGCGACAGGAAGTGCTTGGCGAGACGAAGAATCGCACGGCCAGTACCACGCTCGGTAAGCTCTTGAACGAAGAGGGGAACGAAGGCGATCCAGAACACGATGAAGATCGAGATGATGCAGCGCTTGATCCACTTGAAGACAGGCTGGAGGTTGTAGCAGCCCGAGAGTCCAGGAAGAATCTCGCCCTGGGGGTTGTACTTGCATACGAGGACCGACGAGTTGAGGGTGCCGAGGAAGGTGAGGGTGATCATGAAGACCTGGACCGACATCATGACGAGAATATTGTTGATGTGGAAACCGGGGTGGCCATAGTAGAAGGTGAGGAAGCGGTCCATCGGCAGCTGGGTGCCGAGGTAGTAGTATTCGCGTGAGAGCATCTGCTCGCCCATACCAGTACCAATCTTGGTCTGGAAGTTGAGAATGGTGCCGAAACCAAGGTCACGACCCTTTCCGCACTGGTAGTACTCGGAGTGCTTGATGCGACCACCGCGGCCAAACGCGTTCATACCGGCGTAAATGTCTTCGTTGAGATGGAGACCCTTCTGCGCCTTGGACACACCACCGCGAGTTGTCATGAAGATGGCGTTCAGGAAATCGGGGTGACCATAGTGGAGCTTACCACCAATGAACGAGAGCGAACGAGCCGTGAGCGTACCGAAAGTCTGTTCCTTGCCAGCGGCAATGTCGCCAAGGATACCAATGTTCTCTGAGAAAATGTACTCGCGGGCACCAACAATGGCGACGGGATACTTCTTGAAGTCACGGTGGCCGTTGGCGGCGTAGGGAGACTGCGAGGAAACCTGGAACTCCTCAAACTCGCCGAGAACATTGCGGATCTTGAGGCACTCCTCGAGGTAGTTGTCCTGGTTGGCGTCGACGAGCTGGAGGTACTCTCCACGGTAGAAGACAATAGCGTGGTTCTGGTTGTCTGACTTGCCGTCACCGAGAATGGGGTTACCGGGAAGCTCGATGCGGAACTTGGGGCGACGGCGACCGTTGGGCATAATCTCCGAGTGTCCGTCGATGAGCGCAGAGAAGATGCGGGTCTCACCACCCTGCTTGGAAGCAGGCTCCTCGTCGAGGTACGCGATCTGGAGGTCGGGGTAGGCCCGGAGCAGGAACTCGGCATTCTCGTGCTCCTCCTTGTTGAACTTGGAGTAGCGTTGCATGGAGACGACGAACTTGAACTTGCGACGAGCCATGCTCTCGAGTTCGCGCTCGAGGTGGTCGGTGTTACCGCCAAAGAGCTGGACGACCTCAGGGTTCTCGACACGGTAGAGGAGCTTGATTGCCTTGGAGTAGTTCATGAAACCAGACACGGTGCGGTACAGCGTCTGTGCACGGAGCGAGGCCCAGATACGTGTACGCAGAGTGTACTCGGGAGCAGCCGACTTGAAACCAACAGTGTAGAATGGAATATCGTCGGCGCGCTTCTCCTTCTCGTCGCCAGCAAAGGGGTTGTCGGGGTTGAACATTTGCGACTCCTCAGCGAGAATCTTAGTGTCCTTCACGAAGTTGTCCCATTCGACCGGGTGGAGCTGCTTGAGATACTCAAGCAGGGTAACACGAGTGTTCTGGTCCTCCTCACGGATAATTTCACGAAGCGAAAGCAGAATCTTCTCCGAATAATGCGGCACAAGGACGGTGAAGGTGGGCATCGACTCGACGGGAACAGGCTCGGGGAGAGTGGTGGTGAGCGACTGGGCAAAGAAGGAGATACGACGCTCCGCCTCGGAACCCTTGGGGAAGAACTCCATCTTGGGACTCTTGGTTTTGCTTCCTTGGGAGATGAAGAAGGCCGGGGCACGAAGAGTACGCTTGCCAGGCTGGTCCGAGGCGACCTGGTGGTAGAGGAGACGCTGAACGTGGTCGATCGAGAGCAGGTGCTCACGGTACATGGAAATGATAATAGCGTTCCAGACCTGCGAGACAAGGACCTTTGGTTTGTACTTCACTTCCATGTCGGCCGTGGCGAGAATCTTGGCATAGACGCGCTTCGGTAGACGAGCGAAGATGTCCTTCCAGGGAGTCCAGATGCTCATGCCGATGGCGAACGAACGGGCAATCGAGAAGATCGTGTTCCAAATGACGTACCACAGGAAGGTATCGAGGAAGAAGAGCGTAAGGTCCATGCAGAACATGATAGCCAGCGTAAAGGCGGCCTGGTTCTCACAGAGACCCTTGCCAAAGATCTTGTCGTGACAGTTTTGGATCTTCATGCCAGTCATGACCTGGATGGGGTCACGGAAGGACAGAGTCAGGAAGAAGTAGGATTCCGCAAACTTGCAGCCAAAGACGAGGACCCAGAGGAGAACCGAAGCACCACGGGCACCCCGCGAGAGGCTCGGGTACGAGGCGGTGAAAGTCTGGTTGGCGAGGTACTTGCGAGCCTTGCCAGCGACACGGTCACCAAACATGCGTCCAGAGGGGATGATGCTAAAGGTAATAGTGGCAATAATGGCAACGACCAGCTGGATAATGGCGAAAATCTTGGCGAGAGTGCCGTCCTGGTTGAAGAAGGCAATGTAGATCGAAGGCGCAAGCGTCAAGAACAGCACAATCGAAAGGAAGAGCAGACGGCCAGTGAGATGCGAGGTATTGTTCCAGGAAGTCGGGATGTAGCTAAATTCGGCGACAGTGGCAAGCATCATGATAATTGTTGCTACGGCACCACCAAGCGCCGACATGGAGATTTGCATGGGCTTTGTCGGTTCTCCATTGTTGCGGGCATAGACCTTGGGTGCGTTGTAGGCAGTGTAGAACCAGAAGACGGAGATGTGGGTGATCCAGATACGGTTGAAATTGACGAGCAGGTGGATGAACGAACGCTTCTCCAGATAGGTCTTGAAAAAGACGCTCTGCCAGTCGATGCGGTCGAACATCATGAATCGCTGAGCCGGGGCAAAGTCGACGAGACGCTTCTTGTCCTGGAGGATGATCTTCGAGATGCCCTCGGGATACCAGAAGAGCTGGTTGACGTCGTCGTATCCGATGATCTTGTCGTGGTCTCTCTCACGACGAAGGAATTTTCCGTCAACGACCTCGTAACCCTGGTCGCGGAGGAACTTGTACACGGGCTTGACGACGGCACGGAGGTAGAGACCCTCCGGGACGGCGTCCATGCGGTTTTGGCACTCGGGAGAGCGGTAGTAGTCGTCGGCGCACTTGAAGATGAAGCACAAGCACTCGGGCATGAAACGGATCTGAGCGGCCTCGCCCCAGCAGAGGAGGTAGAGTGCCACCTGGCGAAGACGGTCATACTGGCTCATGTTGTTCATGGCCGTGCGCCAGCGCTGAGTGGCAGAGTCAAGCGACTTTTCGCGGGCTGTCACGGGCGCCGCGTTCTTGCCGCCACGGCGAGCGACTGAGCGGACTCGGGCGAGACCGGGGTTGTTGGATGCACCGATGGCATCGTCGAGGTCCAGCTGAGCCGCAAAGTACCACTTGCGGTAGTTGGCAGCCTCACCACCAATGTAGTCGGCGTGCAGAGTGAGCAGGGCCTGGTTCGGGGTCATGCGCGACGCACGCGAGTCGAGCTGAATCATGAGGAAGTCGTAGATGTTACGGCACGAGTCTTTCTGGAAACCAAACTTGTTGGCCAGGTCGATCAGCACGTCCTCAATCTCCTCCTTGGAGAGAGGAATGTTTGCCTCCTGGGTCCATGCTGGCTGGGTATTGGTTAGCCCAGGTGCGGTGGAGGGAAGGGAGAATGACAACTTACGTATGGCTCGCGACCACGGTGACCGTCCTTGCTGCCCTCATAGGTCGGCGTGGATGCGCGAGAAGGGTAACCCTGTTGGTGCGACTGCTCAGAGCCCGGATACATGTTTTGATCTGACATTAGCATGGGAATGTTTGGGGGTGAGCTGAGCCCAGCCTTACCGTTAGCAGACCATCCGCTTTCGCTGCCCCATGTGTCGCGGGCCATGCCGCCACCTTCATAACGGGCACCCATGTCCGAGTCATTGTCGTAGTACTGGTACGGCTGACCAGCACCGGGAGGAGGCAAGCCGCCCGGAGGCGGTGCTGCACCACCCTCATATGACAGTTGAGGGGGGTTGAAGGGATCTGTTGCCCCCGAGTTGTTGGAGTAGTTTGAAGGCCTTGGGCCCTCGTTGGGAAAACCCGACATGGTTGCTTTTACTTTTGCCAGTTAGCACTGTGTGGTAGAGGGTAGAGGCAGAGAGCCGAAAGGTGAGGGGCGGTGCGGTGTGTATAACAGAGCTGTGATTTCTGTGGCACTACGATGACAATGTGTTGTGGCAGGTTTGCAGTGCCCGTACACACAACGGTACGCTGACGCACAGCTGCGGGAACCGCTCTCAAAAGTGCTGTTGAAACGGGTGGACGCGCACTTACACTACGTGTGCCGTACTAGTCCTCAAAACGTCACCAACGCTTTCGAATGTATCAATGGTTTTGTTGCAGATGAGAGTCCTGGGAGGTGGTCTCCGATTTCCTATCTAGGTGATGCGAATGTCGTGATCGTTATGATTGCTGGGCAGTGGTGTGTGTTGGTGTTGTTGGGTGTGGAACGGTGCGGTGGTGGTGGGGGTGGGTGGGGCTGGTGGGAAGGGATGAGACGTGTGCGAATGAAAACAGGGAAACGAGAAAGATAAACAGTGTCCTAGCTGTGTTGACAGATGGCGGTTTGTGTCGGTGTGCAGAACTGGGTTGGAATACGGCCCCAACAAGTGCTGGTAGGAAGACACACACTCAATGACCCGGTCAGACAAGAGGAGTGAAAAAGGAGAGAGAAGAGTTGACGCCAAGTGGGAGGGAGATGGCGGGCGCCGGCGTCGGAGGAAGACAAAGGGGGGGAGAGACGAGGGAGGGGGGGAGAAATGGATGATGGGGAGGAAATGCGAGATGATGGTGATGGGCAAGTTGGAGCCAGCGACGGGTGGTTGTGGCCGTGCAGCTGCGGTGGCCGTGGAGAGAGCCAGGGGGAATGGTTCGTGTGTCAGTGCGGTTGCTGCGACAAAGTGCTGTTGTGGTGTATGGTGGTGTTTACCCTGAGCACCTCCCCAGCCCAGGTTTAAGGGATAACAAAAAATACATGAAAAAAAAAAGAGGGGGGAGGGGCTGAGGACCAAATCCAAGCTCGGGGGCTGGTCGCTCGATGTAGCGATGCACAGCAATGATCACTCCATTAACAGACCCACATTCAAAACTCTATTACAAAAATACTTCCGTTTCATGGCATAGGATGCCAAGGCTACATACTATTTGGCAAAGCTGCCGTTCCTTGCTTCCCTCCTTCCGCTCGTGTTCAGGGCATCCGCTGCAGGGATGCAGGGAAATGCCAAGTGAGCAAGACGCTTCCCTTGCGCACACAACGCGCGCGCAGTCGTCAGCCTCCTGATCCACGAGGGTGAGCGCGGTCGAGACGCGGGCGGCGCGCGGGCGGCGCGGGCGGCACTGCCGGCACTAGTCCTCGCGGTCAAGCAGGCAGCCGTAGAAGCGGTACGCGTAGACAGATCCCAGATGCCGCGTGCCTCCCAGCCATCCCCCTGCGGGCTATTTTATTCGCGGTCAAGGGTTGGCAAGGCAGCACGCGAGTGACTCACAGCTGGCGGTGACCCAAGCTCAGCCCGCCCGTTCCATCGCCGGTCGCTCGCAATCGCCACACTCCCCGAGAGAGACCGCAGCGGACAGAGACCGCAGAGGCGAACACCGTCGCTGCAGCACTGTCCACGCGTTCTCATGATGCCACCCACTCTCGCAACTCGGGTGCAGCCACATTCGTCACCAGCCAAGACGCTTCCAGTCGTGAGAACCAGTGCTGGTGCGGAACCCCCCATTCGTTATCTCGCCACTGGCTTCATTAATTTTCAATGCTCTTGAGGCCTACCTGTTTGCTGCAGCGCAAAATTCTAGCGCCGAAATGCTTGAAAAAAAAAGGCATTGTTGACGATGGTGCCAAGCGTCCGCCAAGCATTAGCTACGGGCGCGGCAGGCCGACGTGCGGGCTGTGACATGAAAGGCAATGGCCACGCCAGTCCGGCGGCGCCGCGACGGCCCAGTTCTGCCAAAGGGTTGAAGTGACGAAGCAGGACGGAAGCCCGTCTACCATCGACGTCGTCGTTGATCACACATGGGCCAAGAAACCTGCAAAGCTGACTCTGAAGCATCTAGTGCCACACAGTCAGATGACTCGTGCCGGCCGGGGTGCAGCAAACAGCGCCGTCGTCGCACTGCCATGCCGTGTGGCGACGGCACTCGCATTGGAGACAACAATCCTCCCCGGCACCCACCCACCCGCCGACGTCATCGCCACCCGCCCTGTCTAGCTCGCACTGCATTGCCACCGCTCCGGCCGCACTTTCGGCACTCTCGGTCCGCATAGTGCAAAAGGGATAGGCCGGCCGCCGCCGCCGCCGTCGTCGTCGTCGTCGTCGTCGTCTTCTCCGCAGTTGCCATTACCCATGACAAGTGTTGTTGTTCTAGCAGACTTCCGAGCCACCTGTGTTTGCGGAGATGGCTGGTGTGCATAGCGTTTTCTCTGGTGCGTCATCGTGCACTATATATCTCGCCGTGTCCTGGTTGGTATACGCACGCGACAGGGAACGATCACGCGATTGCGAGGATTATCAACGCCGCAACTCCCGCGCCTGCGCACCCATCCATGACTCCCAGCTTTGGGACGCGTCTTGTGAGTGCACAGCCCGGTGCGCAGCTAGGCATTCCCGATAGACCCTAGTTTGATATTCTCAAGTATCCAGCCCTCCAGAGATGTGCAGTTCATGTGGCTGCATCTGTTCTCGTGTCCGTTCTTCGCTATTCAATCGACGTGGCATTGCCATGGCGGGTTGATGAGACCAGGTTCCGTCTATTCCTGATGTCTGGTGGCCTGTGATATCCATTCTCCGCACACGCATGACCAAACGCCTGCCGACTTGGAGGGCCTGGGGACCTGGTGACCTGGGGTGCCTCGTTCCTCGCTCTGCACACTCCGCAGCACCTGCCTCCTGCTGCCACCACCCCCCCCAGCCACGCCGCCTGCACAGTATACACCCTGCTTCATGTCCACTCCCGCAACCCCTCGGCCCGTCCCCTGTTTTGCATTTTGCGTGTTTTTGGTTCACGCTAGCGCCCAACGGCTCCTTCCCATCCCCCCCCTGGTGCAACAGCCACGCGGATCCTGGAGTAACGTGCCTGCACGATCGATCCGTGTCCTGCGCGTCCTCGACATGCAGAGCTGCGTGGCGCGCAGAACGCAGATATACCGACCTGCCGGCGTAGATTTCGCAAATCTGTCGACAGCTTGCTGCGCGTGGCGCAAGTCCCGGGAGGATCCCCAGTTTATCTTTCTGGACTGGCTGCGTCGTCTGCCACACGGAGCAGTCCGTGTCCTGAGTTTCCCTGGACTCTGGTCCACGTTTCCCATCAACTCGGCTGCTACTCTCTCTCTCTCGGCCCATCACCGTCGACATCAAGGCATACATGAGGCGCGCTATGTTGGACATCGACCACGTGAGCGGCAGCCATGAGCGGGACAAGCTCTCCGCTTGAACCTGGACAGACTCCTAGGACCCTTCTCGTCCAAAACATCTGAGGGGTCCAGGACGGGCATTGTGGATATACGGATGTGCAGATGCAACTTCCACGTGGGACGCTGACGTAAAGGGCAATCGCTCCTACCCATCTGCACAAGTGTGCCATGTGCACCTGCCATCAAAACAATGCAGAACGTCATAGCAGCATCCAACATTTTCCTGCCTTTGTTGTTGTTATCAACTCTTTGACATCTTGCCCAGTCTCTGAAAGCTCTCGGATGAACGCGCTGGAGGCAGCCAGAAATGCCTGGGCGTCATGCTCGACGACGAGCGACGGACAGGCGTGGTGCAGCACAATCGCAAACGTGAGTCGGTCGACGTCTCTGTCCCACCTTGCATGGCTGACTCCCTCAGGCACTCGCGGTGGCGCGCGTGTACCTCACGCCGACAGAGCCGACACCGACACGGCGATATGGTGGGCCATTATAGATCTATTTGGGCTAATTCTGGCAGCGAGCAAGGACGTGACCAAGGCGTTTGACGTGCTGCGTCAAGCTGACCAGCTCGGCTCGTTACTCGCGGACGCGATCGACATCATCGAGGCGCAGTTTGGCCTCGTTCGTGACGACCTGGCGCGCTACTTTTCCGCCATGGAGGTACGGGACCGGAAACAAAGGACAAGCGCCGCAGCTAACGATCAGGCGACTGACGAGGACGACTCCCGGTTACAGGCCATTGTGGGCGAGCTACTGGAACGTGGGGTCCAGTGGCAGCGCGCATGGGCGAATCCAATGCGTGCCTTCGAAGAGTACGTCCAAAACTAGGCAATTCGGGGCTCACCGTTCCAGTAAGGGTGTCATGACGACGTTCACCATGCTGTTCCAGCACTTGTTCTACGCCTCTGTGCCCGAAAGCTTCCCCGACGACCTGCGCCACTTCCTGAACGCAGCGCTGCAGCAGGAGATTCACAAGCTAGACATGAGCCGGGAGGAGGTGGACGCAGGCGCGCTACTCACGACTCCGCGTATGTCCGCGCCGTCGCCGCACCTCCACCGCCTGACAGTCATTCCGCGGTTCTCGACGACATTGCTCCGCGTCGCCTATGAGCAGATTGAGAAGATTGCGCGCGCGGAGGCGGCACTAGGATGGGAGGAGAAGCGGCTTCCGAGGGCACGTGTACGGCTTTCTGAGACAGTCGTCCCTTGGATGTCAGGCGTGTTTGAAAGTATGTACGGAGCGCAGGCGAAGCTGACACGTCAAGACCACGACAACCCGCAGACGCTGCTGCGATCAGTGTACTCTCGCTTCGATTACTACCTGTGCCGGGCACTGTTTGAGATCAGGTGAGGCTTTAGAACACCTGTCCGCCGCTTACGGCCAGAGCAGACGAGCTGTTCGACATCATTGTAGACTTCCCAGAAACACTTGCCGCACTGGAAGACCTTAGGGTGGGTTTCTCGCGCACCGGGCTCTCTGACAGCAGGAATGTCTCACTCGTGTCGACCAGCGGAACGTCCTGGTCGACAAGCTCCGTGCAGCGTGAGTGTTGCGACTTCGCCTGGAGCTGACATCAGGAACCTGAAGCGGCTACTGCACCCTGGCGCCGAGACTAAGGACGTCATTACTCAGTACATCTCGACCATCCGTTGTCTCCGAATCATTGACCCGATGGGCGTCTTGCTGCACAAGGTGGCCGAGCCGATTCGACGACATCTGCAGGACCGCCCCGACACCATCCGCTGCATCGTTGCCACGCTTGTCGAGGAGGAGGATTTGCAGGATGAGAACGAGACGGCCGAACCGCTGTGCTCCACCAACGACCCGACGGTCGAGCGGTTCTGGGACCCCAAATGGGATCCGGAGCCACTCGATGCGGCACCAGGTGGGTGGCTTTCTGCGACAATAAACTGACGTCTTCAGAGTTCCGCACCAGCAAAGCGGCGGACATTGTGGGAACGCTCGTCAGCATTTATGAAACCCGCGAGGTCATTATCCAGGAGCTGCAGTCGTACCTCGCCACGCGTCTGCTCGCCATTGACGACTACAACTCAGTGAAAGAGGCAAGTTTCCTCGTATCGGCTTATACCTGACGCCCAGATCCGCATCATTGAGCTCCTCAAGCTCCGCTTTGGCGACGACGCGCTACATGTGTGCGATGTCATGCTCAAAGATATGGCCGACTCGAAGCGTATCGACGACCACGTCCACGGAGACATTTCCTCCATCGTGCACCCACTTATCATCTCGCGCATGTTCTGGCCCAGCATCCCGGCCTCCTCCTTCCATCTCACGCCCAAGCTGCAGGAGCATCAGGTTGCGTACGAGGCCGCCTTCCACCACTTCAAGCCGGACAAGCGTCTGCGGTGGCTGCAGGAGATGGGCAAGGTTGGCGTCAAGCTCGAGTTCGAGGACCGCGTCGTCAACGTGCAGGTCACGCCACTGCAGGCGGCCGTGATGGAGCTGTTCGAGGGGCAAGACCGCTGGAGCGAGGAGAACCTCATGGCCGCGCTCACCATCGAGGAGCTTCCGCTTCGCGGCGCGCTGGCCGTATGGGCGGGCCATGGTGTGCTCAAGGAGGATGACGGCGTGTGGCGCTTGCTCGAGGTGGCTGAGGAAGCTAGTGATCGGTGTAAGTCGCTGACACGGCGAACAAATGTCTATGCTCACGAACAGCCTATTACATTGAATCCACTACGCCGACATTCGAGAGCGTCGACGAGGCACGCGCTGCCAAGGGTGGCATGTATTGGACGGTGAGCACTCTGTCTGAAGGGAAGCCCATCCATGCTAACCTCCTGCTCAGTATATCAAAGGCCTGCTCACCAACCTCGGCCCCCAAACCATCGAGACGATGCAGAGCGCACTGGGCAATATTAAGGACTATGATCTCACCCTTGACGAACTGGCCCTGTTCTTGTCAACGGCGAAGCGCGAAGGCCAGATTCAGCAGAAGAGCGATGGCACGTGGGTGCTGTAGAGAAGAGATGTGCGTAGAGAACGGGGAGCAGAGAACAACATATCGCCACATTCCATATTCCGTACGACACCATGCATTGTTCTATTGTATCATCCCCAAAGGTGCAGGTTTGTGATTCCCTCTGAGGAGTGGTGACAGGTCTGCAGGGTATATCTCGGCCTCCGTGGCGGCATCCTCCTAGGACTTGCGCACCCATATCACGTATCATCGGCCTTCGGGCGGGGGTCTTGTTCTGTGTGCCACGAGGACCTTTTTGGTGATGGGAGTGTTGTATGTGGCCTCGGAGAGGGACAAGGTGAGGTGTTACAAGCATGCCTTGTGGTTGCCGATGTGACACCCCTCGTTGAGTGGCTTGTAAGGAGATGGAGGTCTGGGCACTGGAAAGGTCGTCGACGCCCCTCGTCTGGGGGTCAAGGACCTTGGTGAGGTACGTACTGTCAGATCAACTGTGCGCGGCGACTCGGGTACTCACATGGCAATAATCTACTCGTTGGAGATCCAGTTACAGCCGCTTCCGGTCTTGGACAAATCATTGCCATCGCTGAGGTACCCCGGTCGCTGGGTTCACAGGTCCCCATCTCAACTCGCGATGAGCCTGTCTTAATGGAAGTTGAGTTGTAACCAGGTCCCTCAAATGCTCAAACCCCGGAACCTCGTCGTCGGCCATCATAGTTAATGCACGGCTCCTCCACGTTCATGGAGTACACAGTGACAGCGTCGGGACAATTGTTGGCGTCCCAGTTGTAGGACCCCATCAGCTCACATCGTTCACCTTGGGCATGCTGTTGCACCTATCTGCTCTACCACCGGAGCTCAAGTTCAGGTGCTGTACAGATAAGTTCCTCCAAGGCGGGGTGATCAGTGAGAAGGACTCCGTGTCCTTGACGACCGCCGACGCCCGCGTTTACATCCAAAGCTGGTGACCGTCAATCAAAAAAAAAAAAAAAAAAAAAAAAAAAAAAAAAGAGGCAAAGACCCTGCCATACGGGGGACTGTTTGATGGACAGGAGGGGGGGGGGCGAAGAGGAAGGGAGGGGGGGGAG